>NQII01000166.1:881370-894642 GCA_002778355.1 Clitarchus hookeri
GGGGGGGGGGGTGCGCGCGTATGTTTATACGTGTATATAATTCATGTAATAGAGGTAATAATTATAGTTAAGGAAAAAGGTTGTAAATTAAGGTAAGAAATGTAATTTTTGTTTAAGGAAATATTACATGTTCGTAGTACAATAGCAAAAATGAAGGCGCAATATATTAATGGATTTGTGATATGTGGAATACAACCTGTAAATTTATTTTAAAAGTTTTATTTGTTTTTGTATATATGATATAGTGACACTGATCAGATATATATATATATAATCATTTTAATAACAATAGAGGAAAGTCATGATCTAAAGAGAATGTTTATATTAATGTGTAGAGTGCTATGTATAGTTTATTAGAATTTTAAATAATTTTGCTTGGATAACAAAGAAAAAATAAGCGAGTGGTGATAAATCACCTGTAATTAAATATTTAAACCAGAAAAATAAATATTTGCAAACAGCTATAAAAATTAATGATATTTATTGAAATGTCCAATTATAACCTCCATTTGTTATTGCAGATTCGGATTCTATGTCTCTACATATAAAAAAATTATTAGAACCAGGTTTTGCGATTATTTGTACCTAGATGGCTCTGTAATCTGTGCAATTTAGATTAACTGGTTTCGTCTATTGGGAATTGCCACGTTTCATTCCGTAAGGAATCTGTGATACATATAACCACTTTTGTGTCATAAACGTGATGTTCGACCTGTGATAGTGCAACAGGCAGCAAAAAGTGGGTACGCTTCTGCATATTTCTGCAAGGGGAACCCCTATTTTGTAATGAGTTATGCATCAACATTGACAAAACATAACCTGTATGCAGATGTTATAAATGTTTGCAGAGGACATCTTGCCTCACACCAACAGAGTGCTTGTTTCTGGAGAGTTGCCTTGCATGTCACCAGAAACAACATTGCTATTGCGATTGGGAAACCCCATTAATTTACCATATGGTAAAACATTCACAATTACAATGAAACATGTACATGTGGTCACAGACAGTGTGTAGTTACAATATGTAGTAAGTGCACCACCGCCACATGGTGCAACTGCATACCTCTCTTTTTTTATATCACAGTAACTATACTGTACATCAGCAGTGCCTGTGCCTGCAGTGTGTTGTAGAGGATACCAGTGTTTGCTTCTACTGTATTTCCTTGTCGTTTATTTTTTATTGAAATCCCCAACATGCATCCATCGTTTGAACTACCGCATTCTTATACCCGCTGGAGGAAGATAGCATTGTTCTAATTTTGATGTTTAATTTATGTTGCATTTCGACTAGGAGGTACTATTGAGACACAAGTATGACAAAAATATCTCTATAAGAGAAAATTGAGATGATTTTAATGTATGGCAAATGTGAATGGAATGTCAACAGTGCTGTCATCCATAATTCTGAACTTTTCCACACAGGGTGCAGTCACACACTTAGTTTTTTTGAGTTATCAAAACAGTTTACTACCGATGGAAGTGTGCCACCTAAAAAAAGGACGCGTAGCGCAACAGTCACTGGACAAAATAATCAAGTGGCGGTGCTAACAACGGTGGTCAATAACCACCATGCGAGTACTCAAGTGTTAGCCCACAGTAGCTAAACATTGCAACCTAGTGTCTGGAGAATACTAAATCGTCATAAATTGCATCCCTAGCATGTGTCTGTGCATCAAGAACTACATGCAATGATTTCCAGAATTGGGTAATTTTTCTAAATGTGTACTACAACAAAAACAATGAAACCCAGATTTATTTCGCAGGGTACTGTACTTCGATAAATCAACTTTTACAAACTACATTGAGGTTAATCAACAGAACATGCATTATTGAAGTGTGGAAAACTCACACTGGTTGAGCCAAGTTTAACATCAGCTTGCATGGTCCGGTAAACATTTGGTGTGGTATCATAGGTCACAAACTCATTGATCCCTATTTCACTGAAGGTTCCTTGAATGATGCAAAATACAACTACTCTGTGCAAGGAGACTTACCAACAGTGTTGAAGACCTAAGCCTTAAACAAGGCAGGCCATTTTGTTTCAACATGACAGTTGTGCAGAATATTATGCAGCAGCTGCAAGGGAGATATAAGATTGTGATTACAATATTCGTGAGATCGGTAGAGGTGATCCAGTAAATTAGGCTGCCAGGTCACTAGACCTTACGTGACTAGATTTATTTTTCTGGAGATTCCTCAAAGATAATTTATACCTTGAAGTGCCAATAACCAGTGACAACATAATCAAATGAATCTGAAATGCTTGTGCACAAATTGATGCAGACACACTTTTACATTATGTACCATCATTTTAAGCATGGATTACTAAATGCATCAAAGTTGGAGACCATCATTTCAACCATTTAGATTACACCCGGATGATGAGTGGCAAGGGGACTATCAGAATACTCGCTGAATACGAGCAACCTGATGGTGAGATGCAAGTTGACTCAATGAATACAAGCACTCCGGTGGTGAGAGGCAAGGTGACTCACTGAATACAAGCATCCTGATGGTGAGAAGCAAGGGGACTCACTAAATACAAACAACCTGATGGTGAGAGACAAGGGGACTCACTAAATACAAGTCCGCCGATGGTGAGAGGCAAGGGGACTCACCGAATACAAGCACTCCAGTGGTGAGAAGTAAGGGGACCCCCTGCAAACATTATTTACATCTGAATAATTTGACTTATAAAGCATTAGGAATTATAACATGTAGCTTCCCTATGCCAAAATAGAAGCTTGCTTACTTTTTGTTGCCTGTAGCACTATCTGTCACAGGAAGAACAACATGTTTAAGATACAAAAGTGGCCGTTTGTATTACAGATTCCTTCTGGAATGATACGTGGTGGTTCCCAACTGATGAAATAGAGTTAATATCATTATCACCAATTACTGTGCCATCAGCAACAAATTGCAAAAACTGTTACTAATAAATCTTTTATGAGTATTGACATAGAATGTGATTTTTCAATAAAAGTGGTATTCTCTCTTGAAATTTTAATGTTGCTCCCCCACCCCATCCCCACACTCCCTCTATCACTTCAGATGGGGTAACAGTGAGCTAACTTTTGCAGGCTTGAATTGCCCTCTTGAAAATAGTGAGAGTTTACTTTGACACTTTTTGTCGTACAATGCATATATTTCACGATATTCTATAGCCTCAAGATAAATTAATCATCTGGTATATGTCTCCCAGCAGGGCTGTGTGCACAAGTGAATTTGCAAGAAATAAAACAAATAAACAGCATTTTAAATGTTATAAATTAACTGTTTCAATTGAAATATTTATTTTCCTCTAAAAAGTAATTTTTTTTTTTTTTTTTTTTCCTAAAAATATTTTTTACTAGCTGTGCCCGCGGCTCCTCTCGCGTGAACTACAGAATTATTGTTTAGGTTTTTTTTTAAATAAAGTTGAATTTTACTGAGTGTTAATCTTCTATACTCAATACATATTATAAAACTCAACGTCTCAGTGAATTAAATGGTAAAAACACTTATTAGTATTTCTCTGTTATAGATAGATATAAGCTACTGTGAAGTTTTTTTTAGGTCTTTTTATTCTACACAATTCTTTACTACATGATATTGTTCCATCTTTAATGGTTTAGACAGCGTATTGCAAGAGAGCGCGCTGGTGGCAAACTTTTTTGTGCAAGAAATTACGTGGATCTGTTGCTCGGTTGCAACGTTGCATTGTTATTTTGTTTGTGTACTTTTTCATTTTCCAATAAGAATTTCCCCGAGGGAATAAGATATTTTCTCGGGATAAAAAATAGCCTATGTCACTTCCCGGCCCTCCAACTATCTCTGTACAAAAAATCACTTCAATCCGTTGTTCCGTTGCGACGTGAAAGGAGGACAAACAAACAAACACACTCTCACATTTATAATATTAGTTAGGATAACAAGGCTGTACCAGAAAATCATGTTCATTGCGAAACTGAAGGCTAAGTTTATATAGTTCTATCCCTACCAGAATGACACCTCCCATTTTCAAATCCTGTGCATGGGCCTCTCTCCCAGTTACAGTTTTCTTACAACCTTAATGTTATAATTAAGTATAGAAAATAGCAAACATTGTGACACACCAAATACAAATTGTAAAATTCCAGACAGATGGTCATAGAGTGACAGATTTTTACTTATTTTGAAAAAAAAATTAACACACTGCAAGCAGTACATTTAATCCAAGTTTAGGTATGCAGTAAATTCTGTACGTATTCACAGACACTAAGCATATTATTTTAGTCATAAAATTTTTTAAACTACCATAATTATCTTAAATATATTCATAGCCTTATAGTCTCACAAGGTAGCAAAATTAACATAGCTCATTTGGAGCAGAATTGTTACCTACCAATTTCACATGTTCTGAAACATTTTACTTAGTACTGTAAATGTTACATGTGTGGTGCAGGGGACAAATATGTACCTGCTATCTGTTACGAAAGTCCATTGCCATCTCTGCAAGTTGAAAACTGGGGCTCCCTCCCTACCTTTCAGAAGCTAGATCTGTCTCTTTCAACATTGGAGTGAAAGCAACAGTGCAGTTTGAACTGTTAGTTGCAGAAAAGAAATGCCAACGAACATTAACTCCAGAGCATGTGCAGAGCAGTGCAACCATTACTTCTGTTTTACCCTCACCCTGCACTGCCCAAAATGTTGACAGAATGGCAGCATTTGATGACATCAGTAGGCACAGATACATTTTAAACTTGCCAACTACAGGCAAGTCAGAAAATCACGCCTCCAGAAAGGGGGTGGGGGAATGACTGAAGGCATTAGGATGGGCACACTGTGCCCTGCATGCAGTGTAGAATTTATGTGGAGCAAAACAAGTGCTGGTGACGACAAAGCTCAGCAGGAGAGTAACTGTCATGCTACTATATTCAACCACTGTTCACACACTCCACTGGCTACAGGTAGGCAAATACTTCTTGCACCAGTATTAACTGGGATGCTGTTCAGGCAATTAGTTACACGTAAGGCATGGAGAAAAATGTAATACAATTGCTTTTTTTTTTTTTCCCGGTGAGTATAGTTTGCTGCAAAAAGTTTCTGTTGTCATAATAATGGTACTCAAGTATGAATTGGATTATTACGTTGCAGTTAGATATACTAATTCTGCACTCTGCTTCCCTAAGAATACACTAAATCTTTATTGCTATCATGAAAATAATGCACAGCAATGTCAAACTTACAAAATATCACAATTTACATACCTAAATTTAAATATATGTTACCTATTACTGATTCAACACCACATATTAAACAAAATATTCAATAAACTCATTAATATCAGTTAATAGTATAGGCAGACACTGGCTCAATTTAAAAAAATAGTAAATTTTTTACTATTTCCTCTCAAGTATTCAGAAAAATCTCAATTTTTTTAATTAAAATCACTTTTTTTTTTTTACAAATAAACCAAATTTGTCTTGCCTTATTAAAAAAATTTCTTCAATTAAAGAAAAATGGCACAAAATGAAATCCGTTTTCCCCCAAAATTATTAAAATTCTCGTCAAAAAAGTAAGCCAAAAGTTTCCTCCATTTTTCAGTGAAAAATCAATCAATTTTTAATTGAAAATCTCAATTTTTAATTGAAATAACTTAACCTTTGGATTCCAGACTATTTAAAACAAATATTTAAAAAAAAATTGGGGACAAAGTGGCACAATATAAGATTTGATAATATAATTAGGAAATATAAACTAGGGACAAAAAGGCACAGTGGAATAAATAAAAATAATATCAAATTTGGTAATATAATTAATAAAATATAAACGGGACAAAGTAGTACAATAATATTTTATTTATTTATTCACCAATAAAAATACAAGCATTTAATAAATTTATTAATAACAATTTACTGAACTTTTAAGTCTTTAATTAAGTATAGAATTTACAGTAAAATTAGATTAAATATTGATATTATTAAAATTTCCATCAGAAAAAGATTTTATATCATGTTGAAAATTAAATTTACCAACTATATAACCAAATTATAAATTCAATCAAAATTTTATAAAAATTAATAGTACATATAAAATCAATATTTGTAATCAAATAACAACCCAATCCTAAATCACAATTTAAAAAAAATTATTTTACTAATGTTAAGTTTATTCAAAATTTGTGTTTGGCTCATTTAATACAAAAAATAACTTAAACAAATATTGTTTCATTTCAAAGAATAATTTATGAATGTATCTAAACATCTGTATAAAATTATCAGTTGGTGCATTTAGCTGATTCATTAACTTTTTTATTTAATGATATAAAAAATTATACAACTTCGGGTTTATAAATTATTATATATTTTTTTAGTTGTAAACAAATTGATACAATATTTGAAGTAATAGATGTTTATAATAATTCAAAAGCAATATCAACAATATTTACTTCAAATTCTGCATTTATTTAATAATATAAAAAATTATACATTGTTAATAATATTTCTTTGACAAACCAATATAACATTACATAGTGTATGTACTAGAACATTTTTATTAAAATCAGCACTAATTTTGAAATTTATTTTATCATTAATCATTATTGTTTTCCTATAAGTACTGTCAATTCTTATATATAATGTTCATTGTTTCTGTAATTCATAGTAATTTTTGTTTCAGAAATTTTAAAATCGTGATATGCTAGATACGTTTGAAGAAAGAAACCAGCATTGAATTCTAGATTCCAATTTTCTTAAGGAAAAATTTTATTTCTACCATTTATAACAGAAATATTTCTCACATCACAATTATCAAACATAGAAGCATGAACATACAGTTCAAAACGATCTTTTCTATTAGTTTGAAAACCAATTATTACATAATCTGGCATATCAAATTGTAGATTATTAAATTTATCCTTTATATCAATATTAAATGTTCTTGTATCTTGAGGCACAGCTTTCTCTAAAAATTGTCAATAATTAAAGCTAATATGTGCTGTTGGGTTCTTCAAAAAATTTGTTTTATAGAACTCACTGTATTTCCTTTATATTTTACAATTTGAGATAAATCTCTAATTTTTTAATAACAATTTCTCCTGGATAAGCATAACTTTTATCAACTGTTTCATCAGCTTTTTTAGTTTCATATACAAGTAAACAATTATTATCAGATGAATTCCTAAAAAAATTTATCTTATAATCACCTTTGAAATAAATTTTATTATTATCTCCTAAAAAAACTAAACACATATCTCATTGAATAAATTAGCTCATTTGGTCTATCAAATGAATAGATGTTGCTGGATATTCATTATCAATACCACTAAATAATATTTTTCTGGTGGTGAGCTAACCAAAACATGTCTCATAGTAGTAATAATTCCGGGATTATCAATTGCGTCAATTATTTGACCATGTTCTGAAATTTCTATTCGAGAAAAATTGATATCGGAATAAATTCGAGCAAACATCAATATTATTGTCTCTGGTATAATAACCAACACTACCTCTCTTTGATAAAATAAATTGTTCATAAACAAATGCATCATTTGGGAAAGAAAATCCATCACCAATATTAATATCTAACTCAATTCTATTATTATAAATATTGCAATTCTTCTTAATCTGTTCTGTTGGAGAACAAATATCGAGCAATAAATTATTCGTAGAATAATTTAGAAATAAAAAAAATTTACGAGGCTGAGTATGAGAAAAATAAAAAGAAAGAATTGCCTTTAATCCATGAATTACAAAATATTAGTAAAAAAAAAGTCGAAGAAGAAGCTGAAAATAAAATATAAGTTTAATAGCAAATTTAGCTCCTGTTGTAAAAAATTTTAACTATCCACCAACACCAGAAAAAACTTAATTCGAAAAAAAATTATTTAATGGTGATAGACACAATCAAAAGCATTCATCAACATCTGGGATCGATCCATTAACAATTAATCTCGATAAAGATATTTCTAAAAATATTAATGGTATTAATGAAAAATATTATTTGAGAGGAGATGGCCATTTTTTTTTTCTATTGGTGATACACAAGTAATATAAATAATAGGAAACTATTTGTAAAAAATAAAGAATATTATTTAACAAATGGATTTTCTAATTTGTTAACAAAACATATACACAATAAGTTTTATCAATAAATTTGTCATATCAAAACTATGATTCAAGTAGAACAAAAATCAACTAAAAGTAGGAAATATAATAATATAATTAAACCAATTTATGAAATATACTGGGTGAGTCGCCCCACGCCAATTTTTCCATATCTATGCAACCTGCACACAATACTACCTATCCAACAAACATCTCCACTGTAAAATAATTGTCTCTTGTGTAACCTGTGTCTTGTGCTGTGTACGTACTTTTTAGGGCGCCTTGTCTGTTAGCTGAATATTTGATGCCGTTGTCAGCCTGCACCAATCAGCGGCGCGAAAATAGAGAATCGTACAAAACAGTATGTGCGCGTTGATTTCTTTTCGTCAGTACAGTAAGCGGGGACTGTATTTTTATGTCACGTGAAGGAGGCAGATGTATGTTACTGAGGATGCAATCATCACGTGCCAATGTATTAGGTAAACATCACAATAATCTGTTTCAACACAATAAACGGACATGCATTCTTTGAAGAGTGACTGCTTCTCAACGCATTGCTGACCTAACACCTTCAGTTCACCACTTACTGTACTGACGACAACGAATCAATGCGCACGTGGTGTTCTGCTACGATTGATGTTATGTTAGATGGGTAGTATTGTTTGAGTGTTGCATAGATAAGGAAAAATAGGCGCGGGCGACTCACTCACTATATTAAACGACCATCATCATACTCATGACAAAATACATCCGAAAGAATATATTCAACAAGAATGCCAAAATCTGGTGAAGGAATAAAACAATGTAATGATATTCCAAAAGAATTTGTATGGTTGAGTGATGTAAGAAAATTAATTGATCGGTTATTTCTTATTCATTATAAAGAAAATTATGGTAATAAAAATTATCATAATGAAAAAGTTAGTAATATGAATATGTTAAATAATAAATATTCTGATTTTGTTGTTAATAATCCTAAAGGAATATTTATCTGATTCACGTTTTAAATGTTATTCCTTATTCATTTGAGAATTCTGATCATCATGGAAAAAGAATAATTTTGGCATTGAATAATTTATATTTACCAGAAATGCGTCTACCTGGTTATAATTATTGTGGTCCTTTTACAAAATTAGATTTAATAAAAGAAAGAGGCGATAAAGAAATTAATAAACTTGACGAAGCTTGTATGAAGCACTATGCTGCTTATACAGTCATAAATATTTAGAATCAAAACAAGAAGCTGATAATATTTTTAAAAAATAAGGTAAAGAAATAATGTTAGATAAAGAAACTCCATTGGGTGAAAAAATTTCATCTACTTTTGTTTCTGGAAGTCTGTTTACTAAAAGAAAATTAGGTTGGGGTATTAAAATTAGTTAATAATTGAATTTTAGTAAGTGCCCCATTTCAAAGCAATTGAAAGTAATAAAAAATTATATATAAATAAAGATTAAAATATATAACTTTTAATATACCTACCAATTAATTTACTTACAAAATTCTATATTTATAAATGTTTAACAAAATCTAAAATAGAAAAATATAATTAAAAAATTAAAGAAGGAAAAGAAGTATCATTAACTTTATCTTTAACAATAATCAAAAATTATTAAAAGAAAGAACTGCTTCTGGTTTAAAAAATGAAGTATTTTTACCAATTGCATTGGCTCTTTTGGAGGCCGTTGGAACTCTTGCTGGAGATGACAGTAGTATTTATAATTTCGTTGAACATACTAGGAAAAATAAAGAACAATTAGAAGAACAAATAAGACATAACTTTGCTATGGGAAATTAAATTGGTGAAGATGTAGCAAAGAAAAAGAAGACCCAAAAAAATTTGAAGAAGTTTAATTATAAAATATTAATTTTAAAAATATTGAAAAATAAATAAATATTAAAAGCTTTAGTGATGTTGATGTGATCGACGAATTACCAAATGAAATTAATGCCAATGAATGTGCAATTGTTAACTCCGATAACTCAACTAATCCTGGTACTTCTTGGGTTTATTATTATAAAAATAATACATACGGACATTTATCACTTCGGTTCATATAGTGGAAATATTCCTATAGAATTAATTATTTCAAAAATTACCAAATATATAATAATAATGGTAGAATAAAAAAAAATTCCTGTTATATGTAGTTATTTATGTTTAATAGTACTATATTGATTTTCAAAAGAAAACAATTTTTCTTACACAATTTCTTTATTATTAAATTACATATTTATTGAAGTCATTAATCAGCTGTTCGGAAAAATATTTTAATATTAATAATATAATAAAAACATTTATCCCAAAGATAAATTTTTCTAAAAATGTTAAAAATGAAAAAAATAATAATTTTGAAGAAAGACAAACAATATCAATAAAATCAGAATAATGAATTACATAAAAAAATTGACATTTAAATTATTATATTTTTCCTGGTGCACAAGTGATAATTTTAATTAATATAAAAGTTATGTTGCTTTGAAAATAGAGTTAAGTAATTGTGTAAAAAAATTGTATATTTGATAATTTAAAATAATACGTTGCTTTAAAACTATGTTAAATAATTATGTTACATCTAAAAAAATTTATAATTTTAAAAATGATGTTTATTTGAAAACTGAGTTGAAGTTAAAAAATTACAAAGTATAAAAAATTATATAACAACATTAAAAAATTTAAAATTAAATTACTATGTTTAAAATAACAATTTTGATGGTTTTAGAAATATGCTGCCTTAAATTCTGAATTAAGTCATTATGTAACAAATAAAAATTTCGATAATTTTAGAAACTAAGTTGCTTTATATTCTGAGTTTGATTATTATGTTGAGAATCAAAAGTTTATTGATATTTCAGCTAAAATTACTGGAAATACTCAAATATATGAACAATATATTTTACGATTAATAAATTTAAAACAGTTTATTTATTTAAGTAATAAACTTATTAATACTATTAATAAACTAATTAGTGAAAATTATAACAAAATAGTTAACTTAGGCTTGATGATGTAATAAATGGTTCCAAATGAGGTATTATATGAATAAAAAATATGATATAAATGGATATATTTTTGGTTATTCACTATTATACAAATTAATATTAAAAATATAAATTATGGTAATGTAAACAAGAAATAATAAACATCGCCAATCCAATTGCTCCTAATTATACAGTAAATTTAGAATATTTTCAATAGAATTGAATACAAACAATAAATTCTACAGAATTATTAACAACTGGAAAAACCAATGAATATATTATATTACAAAATTGGTTGAGTTATTTTTCTTTTTTATTTGAATGTACCATTTTTATAATTAATACAGATACTCGTGATTCATGAATTTTGAGAACAGAAAGAAGAGGACATGACATAGATTTTGCAAAACAATTTCCTATAAATAAATGGTGCTCCAACAACCTTTAAATGAATAGACGTAATTCAAATCGCTATAGGATATGAAATAAATATTTGTATGTTTATAGTTTAAAAAAAAATTTATATGAATTGATAACACTTGGTGTTTTAAGTGTAAAAAAGCAACTAGGAATAATAATAAAATAAAAATAGAAAATACATCTAATGGAAAATATTACAAAGAAGTATACATTCAGTATGTGGATCTAAAAAATCATCGTTATATAAATCTGGAAAAAAATTGATCATTTGTGAAGGCATAATTAATTAATTACCTATATAAATCTCGTGATAATGATGTCAGAGCTTTTAAATAAATTTAAAAAAAGAAGATATTCTAATAATTTACAAACAGACAATGGTTCAAAATTTTATAATTCAAAATTTAAAGAAATTTTAAAATATATATAATATAAATTATTATTCGTCATATCCAGAACTTAAAACTAGTGTTGCTGAAAGATTTAATAAAACATAAAATAATTAAATGTGGAAAAAAAATCTGCTTTGAATGGCAACCATAAATGGGTTGAAATTGTATGCGACTTGACCAAAGAATATAATAATACCAAACATAGAGAAAATAAGGAGGATAGGGAAATAAGATACACATGGGGTAGTAAGAAACATGTAAAATTTAGACACTCTACTTTTTTGAGTCTGAAGCCCTGATGTTTGGTTTTAGCAAACCTTTCTCTGAGGACATTCATGAGAATGAACCACTGCCTAATTTTTCAGCAAATGTCGTTTTAATAAAACCTTTAAGTCTGTAATTTGTATCTTATAACCCCTAAGGGGGCATTTCCTATACTCTCCCTCACAAATGCTTGCAACTCATATGAAGCAAATAAGATACATCAGTAAGGCATGTATTATTTCCCCAGATTTTTTGTATAGCTAATTCTTGTAACAGAGAGCGATAAATAAGTAGTTAACAGCAGTTGGCATGGATGTTGCAATGCATGTAAACTTTATATAAGGGAATTAGTAATCTTCAGTTTGGTAAACTTAGAAAACATTACTATGAGACAATACATACAATATAAAATGTTTAGACAAAAAACTGATAACAGCATGAGGTTACACAACATATCAAAATTAGCGAAACAAAATATTAAATAGCCTATTTGAATGAGTGAAGAGATTTGGGCGGCACTTGACATCAAAGTCTTGAGAGCCTACGCCTATTTGAAACTTGTTAAAATAGGCCTAGGCCTAGGTTCCTTTTTCTTTGTAGAGTAAAGACACTTAATTCTGACACAATCTGACATTTTTAGATAAAAAATGTTTATTGCCCATTAATTTTACAGGACCATAGTGTTGAGACAAACTGTCACTCAGTTGTATAGTCTTAAGTACATTTATCTATGCTTATACCGGTTTTTTTTTTTGTTGTTGTTCCGCTTGCCTGTTTTTGTTATGATAACGAGTTCCAGTGTGCTTTTTGTCTTTTGTGATTACAGTTTCTTTCTAATGTGCTTAACGTGTTGTTATTTCTACAAACCTTCAATAGGTTATGGGCCCAGAATACGTGGACTGTGCGTGTTGTAGAAATTAGCCTGATTGTGTTAGATTTCACCATGAGTGCAACATACGACTTCAAGGCACAGGTGGAGAAACTGGAAGGACAAAACAACTGGACCAGGTGGAAGAGGCAGATTAATTTATTACTGAGACACCATAAGGTGTTGGCTGTTGTGTCAGGTGAGTTGAAGCTTGATAATGATAGAAATAAGGATAGCTTTGAGACCAAAGACTCACTGGCTCAACTGATTCTGATCAGTA
>NQII01000166.1:895933-918292 GCA_002778355.1 Clitarchus hookeri
TTTTGCTGGAACTGCTATATCCTGGCTGAGTCGAAAACAAGGAACTACAGCTCTTAGTACAACAGAGGCCGAGTATATTGCTGTGAGTGAGGCAGTTAAGGAGATTGTTTGGATTGCTCGCCTGTTTAGGGAAATTTCAGACATCGGGCGGCCACCAACCTTATTTGTGGATAACCAAAGCGCTATACGTTTGATGAGGAACCCTGAATTCCATAGACGGACGAAACATATTGACGTGCGGTTCCACTTTGTCAGAGAAAAACTTGCGAATGGGGAGTTCATTCTTGAAGGACTTTTTTTTAATCAAGTTAGTATGTGCAACAGTAGTATGGCAACATCAACTCCTGTACAAAAAAGTTTCAATAAATATGTGATATTAATTCAACATTTTTTGGTCCTCCGAAGCCGGATGTACGTAGTAAACAACCGCGCTGTGGTGTCATCATGTTAATTAATTTATGAACGTACTGTTATTGCATCGTTGAGGTGAAGTGAAATCGATAAACAAAAATAATGTGTGCCGAAAGTGTGGTTATGGCTGCTATTACCACCAAGTTTCATTAAATCATATTCGATTACCTGATTGAAAATATCAATGAAGTTACAAATTAGTTAAATGAATCAAGCAGTGACCATGAAAAGTTGGAAGTTCGTGATTACTTTTGAAGAAATATCAGAAAAGAAACAAGAATTTCAGGCGAACAATTTTGCATTTAGTGAGTCCCCAACGAAGGCAGAGATACGAAGCATTGAAATGTTAAAAGCATCCTTTTATTACTTCGAAAGATTATACCGAAATTTATGTCGTGAGTATAATCGGTATACAGCCAAGCAGTCTGAGTTAATGAGCCGCAGCAGTCAACCACATGCAATTTTGCCGCCATTGCCCTTGCTAATTTTCTCCGTAAATAAGGCGGAATGGACCTCGTTCGCAGAGCTGTTTATGTGAATGGTACATCAAGATGCGTCCCTAACAAATTTAAAAAAATTACACTACCTCATTGGTTGCCTCAAGGAATAACCCAAGGAACTCGTGTGTAATTTACCTCTAACTTCAGAAAACTACAATGTAGTTTGGACAGTTCTTGAGAAGAAATTCAAGAACATACGTATTTCTGCAACCATACATATGCAAAATATTCTACATGTACTGCATGTTACCTCATCACCAGAGTCATTATCACGCTTTGTAACTGTGATAAGAGAGAACTTGAATGCCTTGCAGGCTGAAAACTTTCCTATTAAGGAATTGAGTTTTTTATTGTGGAGCATTCTACAGGGGAAATTGTAGCCAGCACTTACTGTGGAACAGCAACTACCAACATGTGAGCAATTGCTATCCTTCCTCGGGCGTCGGGCAACAGCACATGAAAGTGTTTAACTGCTCTCTGCTCATGGTTTAGCATCACAGTACAGTCATCCAAGCAAAATGTAGTTGGAAACACAACCATCTTGTACCAAGACGGGTATGAAATCACAATCTTGGCGGGGCACTAGTGTCAGTAGAAAAGGATTAACAGTGTGTTGTGTGTGATCAACCCCATTTAATTTACAAATAAGATAAGTTATTTCGTTATCCCAAGATGACCGGGTGCAACTGGTGAAGGAGCAAAAACTTTGTTTTTATTGCCTAAGGGAAGTCACACTTCACGAATGTGTTTGTCAAAATTTTTGTTTAAAATGTGCAATGGTAAACATCATCCATTGCTTCATTTCACTGAACAAAATTATAGTCCTGATCAGGTGTGTACAGAGTCTGAAGATAAAGTACAGGCGTTTCACTCTTAATGTGATAGTGAAAAGCAACATATTGTCGTGTTGTTACAAACTGCACTTGTGTGTGTGCATGATGGGAGTGGAAACTTTCAGACTCTAAGAGGTTGTTGTATGGTGCCTCGCAGACTTCATTCATTATTGAAGAGTGTGTACAGAGGTTGTGTTTACCACATCACTGTTAAGCAGTAGAAGTTGCCGGTGTTGGACAACCTTAGTGTGTGGTGCTAATGTTCAATAAGGCCAGTTAACTGTCGGTAAAAAACAGTTTGATGTAAGAGCTATTGTTCTTACGAACATAACACATCTTACACCATCTTCAACAATTGTTTTAGAGAGTATGGCATACCTTGCAGACTTGAAATTGGCAGACCCCTCATTCAATGTCCCCAGGTCAGTTGATATGCTATTGTCAGCTGACATAGTTAGCGAAGCTATGACTGGTGTCAAAATCCCAGGTGAGCCTCATGCATTCCATTCAGTCTTTGGTCAGGTGGTGACTGGAAAGGCCCCCTGCGAACCATTTGCAAATCATGTAACACTGGTTATTTCTTGTACGAACTAACTTGGACATGGAGCTCAGAATGTTCTGGGAGATTGAGGAGGTCCCAAGGCTAGAGTTAATGTCACAAGATAACAAGCAATGTGAGGACCATTTTGTCACAACCCATACCAGGGCACTAGATAGTAGGTACAATCTTCGCATGCCATTTAGACAGTCTGCTCTTGAATATGGAGTCTATACAGCCGGCCTTGACCAAATTCAAACAACTTGAAGCAAAGTTTTGCAGGATTCCAAAATTGGTTCGTGAGTCCAAGGTCTTCGTGGAAGAGTGTGAGGAACTGGGTCACATGGATGAATAAACGAGAATACCAAGCTGCAGACACAGTGGAGACCAGTGATGCTCAGAAGTCCAGTGTTGCACCCATGCACATTATTCTTCACTATGCAGTGTATAACAAGACAAGTTCAACAACCAAGGTACGTGTTGTATTTGATGGCTCAGCAAAGACAGCTAATGGTGTCTCATTGAACAACGTACTCAGTACTGGTCACAAACTTCAGAGGGACCTACCTGAAATCATCCTTAATTTTCGTTTTTCGCCTGTTGTCTTCACAGCAGATATCTGCAAAATGTACAATCAGATTCTTATTTACCAAGACGACCGCAGACATCAGTGCATTTTGTGGTGACATTCCCATGATGAAGACATTCAGATGTATCAGTTAAACACAGTTACCTTTAAACTGGACTCCTCTCCATCCCAGGCAATCAGAACTGTGCAACAGCTGGCTTACTATGAAGGACATCTGTATCCGTTGGAGCACAAGTGTTACAGCATGGCATATTTGTTGACGATATTGTTAGTGGAGCAGAATTACTTAAAGCATTCCAAGCTCTCAAGGCAGAGCTTGTTTAATCCCTCCTGGCATTGGGTGGCTCTGAGTTATAATGGTCTTCTAGACAATGTCCCTGTAGAACAATGGGAGGTGTTTCACAGCTTTGATGGTGACTCCAGCCCTGTCTTGAAGGTACTGGGTGTGCACTGGTACCTCAAAACTGATGAGTCCACCTACCATGTGAGTGTTCCTGATCTTCCCATAACTAAGCAAGGCATATTATCAACAATTGCTAGGCTGTTTGATCCATGTGGTTGGGTGTCCCCAGTGGTTGTCTGGGTAAAGGTACTGCTTCAGATAATTTGGACATTAGCTTTGGATTGGGATGAACCTGTTCCTAGCAATATTGTTGGCAAATGGCTGCATTTTAAAGGGTCTCTGAATTATTTAACCAGTGTAAGAATTCCTAGGTATGTCTGGGCCATTGATTTCTCAAGTATTTAGTTTCATGGCATTTGCGATGCATCCGAGAAGACGTATGCTGCTGTACTTTATGTTTGGGTAGTAAATACTAAAGGTGTGGTTTCGGTACACTTGATAAAGTCAAAATCCAAGGTTGCAGCTCTAAAAACATTACCTATTCCAAGACTTCAGCTTTCTGGGCCCTTGTTGTTGGCCATATTGTGGAGCTATGTAAACACATTGTATGTGAACATGATAGCAGATGTTGCTCTCTTCATGTCGACAGATTCTGCCACTACCCTTTCGTGGCTTAAGTCTTCTCCTCATAAGTTCAAGTCATTTGTGGCAAACAGAGTGTCAGAAGTTCAAACATTGGTGGCTCCAAGGGCATGGCGATATGTGCTTTCTGCAGACAACCCAGCAGATTTGTCCTTAATGGGTTCATTTCCAGGCCAGCAGTGCCTTGTGGTTTCATGGCCCTGATTGGCTGAAGGACTCTGAAAGAAATTGGCAGGCAGATCGAGTTGAAGTGTTTTGTGAAGTTGAATCTTGCGAGCACAAACCAGTGCAGGTATGTGTTCTAGTTGTTGAATCCAACCAGGAGGATGGTGTAAAGCTGTTGGAGTCTATTTATTCCTTATCACGCCTGAAAAGGGTGACTGCCTGGCTTATCAGAGCTCGAGGTGACTTTCAAAACAAACCTCATCCAACAGCTCACTACCTGACATATGAAGAAATTCAATCGGCATAGGTCTGTTGGGTTATGTTTGTGCAACAGTGCTACCTTACAGATTAAATTAAGCTACTTAAAAGAGGTGAAAGTTCCCGTACTCCTAGAAGTTTTCACCCCTTTCTCGATACCCACGGTGTTGTCAGGGTGGGCAGCAGATTGCAAGAACCGTTGTTAGGAGATGGAGCCAAACACCCAATTTTGATTCCCGGCAAATGTCATGTGGCAATTTTAATCATACATTTTCTTTAATGTTGCTTACTGGCATGCAGGGCCACAAATTACTCACTCCCTAATTCAAAGACACAATTTTGTATTCTAAGTGCTCAGCGCATCATTGACAGCAGATACACAGATGTGTTCGTTGTTTTAAGTGCAGTCCCAAGGCTCATGCATCTCTTATTGAAAGTCTGCCAGAGCCCAGATTCTGTCAGATTCATCCATTCCTAAATGTTGGTGTGGATTTTGGTGGACTATTTGTAACCAAACCAGCCAAGACACGAAATATAACTTTTATGAAGAGCTACCTGTGCTTGTTTATCTGCTTGTTGACCACCAAGGCAGTGAATTTGTAGCTGGTTTCTTCACTTTCCACAGATGCCTTTGTTGCAGCTCTTAAGCAATTTGTAACACTTGGGGGGACCCCTGCTGACATGTATTCTGACCAAGGTACAAATATTTTTGGTACAGCATGGCAACTGAGAGAGCTGTACCAAGCCCTGTTTGTAGAACCAATGTGGCAATTTCTTCAAAAACAACTCATTCACCTCAACATCAGGTGGCACATTAACCCTCCTGCGAGCCCTCACTTCGGAGGATTATGGAAGGTGGCTATTAAGTCTGTCAAGACTCATATGAGGCGAGTCATAGGTGATCAAGTTCTTGCATTTGATGTGTTGTCAACGACTAGCAACCGCTTCAATCGCTGGCAGCTAATGTGCAGATTAAAGCAGTCCATCTGGAAACGCTGGAGCTCAGAGTATCTTCGCACTCTGCAACAAAGGACCAATTGGAATGTTCCAGTGCCAGATGTTAAGGAAGGAATGCTAGTTAATGAAGGACATAAACCTACTTCTCTTGCAGTGGAAGACAGTAAGAATTGTGAAGACTCATACTGGTACAGATGATATTGTGAGAGTAGTTACTCTAAGCATCAAAAATTGAACTATGCAAAGACCTGTGACAAAAATTGGTCATTTACACCTAAACTAGATCGGTTGTGTTGTATATACACACTTTGCCTTGTAATATAGTTACAAGTGGATGCATTTTTTTAGTTCTTAATTATTAGTTACCATTGTATTGTGTTAACTGTTTAATGTGTAGAATATGTACCATTTTCGTTGGGCGGTAAGTTAAGAATTGTTTTCTTCAAGGATATTTTTTTTATCAAGTTGGTATGTGTAACAGTGGTATGGTGATATCAACTCGTGTACAAAAAATGTTTCAATAAATATATGATATTAATTCAACAATGAAATTGTTGGAATGTTGGAATGTTGACATTTACTATGAGCAGCCAATCTCTAAAACTTTATTGGATCATAAGTTGTTTCTGAGAACCTATCGTCGTTGACTGGGAACAGTCTAGTTGACTCAAACCCTGACCTTAAGTTTCGGGACTTCAAGGATTCTTCCCACAAAGTTGTAAGTTGCTCGGCGAACTATGCTTTTGTCAAGTTTTTTCCTTGGAACTTCCTGTTTTGGCCGAGAAAGAACAGATTCCAAACTGTTTTCATGGTTTTGAAGACAGTTTTATCAAGAGGTTGAATGAAATGACTCACATTTGGTGAGAATTTAACAAAGACCACATCATTTTCTTTTGAGATTTTTACCAGTGTGTAGCTGATATGGAAGATAACTCCATCAAAGAACATAATTACTTTCTTGTTTCGTTATTCTTTGGGGGGGAGGGGGGAATGGTGGCCAAAAACAACTGTGAAAATTTCCATCCATCCAACCGTTCTCTTGCACAGCATAGCTTGTCCCTGGATAATCCCATTTTGGCAGATGTTGGCCACATCTGTTTACCTGAAAAGATAATAAAGGGTGAAAGTTTTGTTCCATGAGTTGCTCCACAGACAAGGACTGTTGTATTAGTTTTTCCAGTTCTTACAATGTTCCTTGAAATTCTTCTTACACCTTTTTCAGCGTCAATCTTCATATCCTTTGGATCATGTGAGAAGGTTGTTTCATCACAATTGAAGACGACACCACCACCACCAGGGCCAATGTTGTCATCTTTGTACATCTGAGTGACATCATCATAATTTTTTTATAATGAAAGGATATGTTCCGCTAACCCTTTGAGAGCTAAGAGCTTCACCTTTTCTGATTCTTAACTAGGGATGGCGAGTAAGGAATCCACGAAACCAGTCGTCACCACGGCTTCTTCCATCTTTCCATCTTCTTTCTATTTTCTCCTGATGAACAAACTCAGCCAAGTCATCAGTTGTAGAGTTTCTTTTCCTGTGATACCTTCACCATGCAACGCACACACTCTAGGTAATTAGCAAGGTTCCTCTCATCAAGGTCGCTAAGTTCAGGCTTTAGAACTCCTCCCACTTTAGTATCTATTCCTTGTTTATAATGTTTACAAAGGGTCCCAAATGGCACTCCATGCTGTTTTACTGCTGCATGTAGCATTAAACCCCTTCTGACAGCAGCTGCTGTTTCTGCCATAAGTGTGGTATCATATATGACACGAACACCTTTCTTCTCATACGTTCTCAAAATCTTCAAGCAGCTACATCAATCCGGAAAAAATTCGTGCTTGTTTCTTATTACCTCTTAACAATGTAAATTTGGGGTAATAATAATCGCATATATTTTCTACTTCTCTGCTTATAGAATAACGTAACATAAAAATTCCACAAGGTGGCACTTCTAATTGCTTACAAGCTCAGGTACAGTAATGCAGAAGAAAACCTAAATGATATTTAGAAGAAACTTCACTTTACAAAGACGTGTAACTTTGGGATAGAAAAGTTTTCTGCACGCATATTTTGTCAGACAAGTTAAAGTTACAAATACGTAAATAATGCTGATGATCTTATTACAGCTTGAGGGTGAATGGTGTAAGCACTTTTTTTTAGATTTTTATAATTATAAAAAAATATAAATAAATAAAAGTAACTTATTACCCCTGCTTCTTATTCCTCCATCCTCCCCAATAAAGCCAATACATTTTTTTTTTAATCCAGGGGCTGTGAGTATACCCTTGCAAATTCAGAGGGGAAAAATATTTCCTCTGGAAATAATGAAAAATTATTTTAAAAACCCGAGGGTCGGGAAAGCTGCGCACCCCTGAAGACAAATATAAAATTAGAGATATAGTTGGAATTTGTAAAACGAAAAATTTTTTGGAAAAAGTTATACTGCAAATCGGTTAACCGAATTATTTAAAATAGATAAAGTTTTAAACTATGATGTGCCAACTACATTTTAAAAGATATGAATTATAAATAACTACAATGTAATTTTTTTTAAATATAAAATTATGAAAATTAACTTTCCCAATCACTATTTAGTTAAAAAAATTAAAAACACAAAAGGTGATACAATATATGTTAATTGGCTTGGATTTGGTAATTCATATAATTCTTGGATTAATTAAAAAGTTGTTTTATAAAATAAGTACATTATTTTTTAAAAATTAAATTCAAACATTTATCTCTTTGTGAAGTTCATGCATTCTATCTAATAAATAATTTGATGTAATATTATTTATTCTAAAATAATTTCCTTTCATTAATGATTATTTTCTACTTCTAAATTTATAATTTTATTTTTAAGTTTATATTCTCCTGTTTTTCTTATTGAAAGAAGAACTTATTTTGTAACCCAATCAGTAAAATATTCTGCTGCAGGGATATTTAATCTCATAATT
The DNA here is from genome assembly GCA_002778355.1 of Clitarchus hookeri. Lineage (NCBI taxonomy): Eukaryota > Metazoa > Arthropoda > Insecta > Phasmatodea > Phasmatidae > Clitarchus > Clitarchus hookeri. The sequence continues at coordinate 904,130 of NQII01000166.1, forward strand.
AATTTGTATAAAGCTGATTCATGGATGAAAATTGTATTTGGTTGCATGTTTAAAGGTGTAAGTCGTTGACTTACACCTAATTCACTATACATTTTTGTGTCATTTTTATTAATATTAACAAAAATTACTTGACTTGAATTTTTATATTTCAAAGTCTAGCAATATCTGTTCCTTGAAACCAAGGATTATTATTTTCTTCTAAATAAAATAGAGCTCTCTTATTGCTGTATACAAGCGCTTTGTTTTCATATTCAGAATTGACACCATTTATTACCAAACAATTTTATTTAGAGATTTAAAAACAATTTATTTTCTAATTTAATTAAATTATATTTTTTCTAATAAAATAAATTATATATGAATGGAAAATATAAATAAAAAAGTTTTCACTTTGCTTATACATTATAATTATGAACTACAAATATTTTAACATAAAACAATATATCTTCTGCAACTCTTCCAATGTTATAATTTGAAAGTTTTTTTATTATTACTTGTTGAGTTTAATTTAAAACTTTATATTTTCGGTTTTCAAGTTTATTTTCTAATTTCTGTTTTTCTTGTTTCTCTATTTTTATTTTCTTGATTTTATATTGATAGTAGGTTTTTTCCATGTTTTTTTAAATAATATATTCTTTTACATATTCAGAATAATCATTAAAAATTTCTTTTAAAGTAACATAATAACATTTAATTTTATAAGCTACATGAGTAAGAAGAGTTGTAATTAACTTTTTAAAATGTTCAACTGAAAGAATAATCCAAGTTTTTGTTGCAAATTATTTGATGTTAAATTTTTTTATTAAATTTTGTATATATTCGTTTTTTACAGCCAGAGGATTATTGTATTTTATTTCAATGTATTCTAAATTGTATTTATTCAAAAATTTTATCAAATTCATTCTTATTATTTTAAAATTTTCAGTGTATCCGATGGTTTACCCTGAAACTCAATAATTAATAAAACAAAATATGTCACTACTAATCGAAACTTTTTTTCATTAAATAAAGGAACCTGAATATCTTGAAACAAACTTCCAAAATTTATATTGTAATTATTCTTGTTTATAAATTCAAAACTTTTAAACTGTTTATCAACAATATTAATTAAACCAAACATGTTTTTCATATCCGTAATTTACTACATTTTTTTACCAAACAATTTTATTAATAAATTTAAAAACAATTTATTTACTAATATATTAAATTTTATTTTTGTATTAAAATTAATTTAAATTTTTTATTACAACTTAACTTGCTATAGGATTGCGGGTTAAAATTTGTGTAAATTCTAAAATGAAATAATTTTTTAAGAATCTATAAAGTGATAATTAATTTTCTCATTTTTCCAGAGTCTGATAAGCCAGGCACTAAAACTTCTTTCTTAATTTGTACAAAATGTATGTTGGGGAGCATGGCTCTCCATTGAATTTTCAATATCTTTACATTTTAAGGGTCTATGAGCATAGATCCTGAAATCAGATATTGAATAAATTATAGGCAGTATTAAAATGTTTCACTTTAAAAAATTCAACTTATTATAGAAATTATGTTTAATAAATGGGAAACTCTATAAGCTATTTACAATATGACTTGAATAGATTTTCTAAAGAACATTAACTCAAGAAATATAAAATTCAAAATAAAGATCTTCTCGGCAAAAAATATACTGAATTAAGGGAAATGGCAAAACAATTCAGTATGATGGGTTATTTCTGTATAAGAAAACAAGAACTTATAGAAGAATTGATAAAGTTAAAAATAACCATTCTGATTTTAAAATGACAACTTACCCCAAAAATACTGAAACTGGGACACTAAATATAAAAACAATCAAAAGCTACTAAAAATTGAAAAATATTAAAAATATAAACAGAAAATATAGTGATTATCCATTTATTTAAAAAAAACCATTACCAGAAAATTTAAAAGATGTGAAAGTTTCAGAATCGAAAGAAATTGCTAATGATATCAAAATTAAAGATTATTCTTACATTAATCGAAATAAAAGTATTAAGAAAAGGATGTCATACAACTTATATTAAATGAAATGGAGAGATTGAAGAGAATTCAAAAATTTAATATTGATACTAATAATTAAAAAAAATTTGTATTTAAAAATCGTCAACGAATTTAGTTGGATCGAATTGAATAAATAAATCCACCTTTTTAATATTTATAACATAAAGTTTTATGTTCTTTAAATTTTTGATACAGATAATAAATAAAATATGAAGAAAATTTAAAAGGCGGTGAAAAGCACACTTTAAAAATTCAGCTTATTTTTATATTTATAGCACATTAAGTTTTATTTTCTTTAAAAAAATTATTTTTAAGATTTATAATATTAGTATTGCTATATTTCATTTATATAACAAAAAAAATTACTGAAAATTTGAAAACGGTGAACAAATCATTCATTGTTCAAACTGTTATAAAATCATTAATATTATTTCTATGTTTATCATAATTTTTTTGTATTCATATCTATAGTAATCAATCCATATTCTTTATTCCAACATTCAGCAAGAGTTTCTTTATATTAATCATATGACATATATCCACCACCAAAATCACTATAAATATGTTTTACATTTTTTTTCTTATCTGAATATATATAAAAAATTTGTATTATCTCTTACTTATTGTTTTGGAACTTTCAAATAAGTTTGAGCTAAATTAAAAGTGATTATTATTATGTCTTCCTTCGGTGAAGTATTCACTAATTAAATCTTGGTTTTCTAAAAGTACATCATTGAATATAACGGCAGATTTATCTTCGCGCCCATGTAAAGAAATTATCGTATCGAAATTATTAAAAAGTATCCCTTTTCTTCTTTCATTTTCTTTGATGAAATTACAAAATCGTCAAAAATATTTTTTCTGATTTAAACTCTTTAAACAAGCATATATTTTTTTTAATTTATCCATCCATTTTTACATATAAAATAAATCATCAAATTTGTTTTCTCCACGATTACTAGGACCAACAATTATGGCTCTTATATTAACTGATAATATGTAACAACTTTTTTAATTTTTTGATTTTACTTTATTTATAAAAACGCTTGTTCTCAATCAATTTTCTTAATTTAATAATTAAAGATTTCAAGTTAACAAGTAATGCTTCTATATTAAAAAAAACTTAATTATAGTATTTTTATGATGGAAATTGTATTGTTTAATTAGATTTCATACAACATTCATAACACCAAAAATAAATAATATAATTACAGTTGTTGATACAAATGAAACCATTATTATTCCGAAAGGCCAATACATTATTAAATCATTAGGAAAAACTATAAATTTATTTGTACGAACCATTCAAAACCGATAATATTGTTTTAGAAATAAATAATATAACAAATATAACAAATATTTATAGCAAATATTAAATACAATTAGATGATCGATTATCGAATATTTTAGGTTTTGGTAAAACTAAAATAATTAAAAATGAAATTGGTAGTTAAATAACTAATTTCAACTCGTTTATAATTTTAAATTCATAGTAATCTAGCCTATGGAATCTTTATAAAAAATATGACGAATCAAATCGATAAGAAACCGATATGATAGCTAGGTTTTAACCAAAAACAATGTTTAGTTTTCGTGATTCTATTGTATGTAAATGAGTCAGCTTATCCATTATTTTATAAAATTAATAATCAAAGGTTTATTCGTAATGTTTTAGAAATTAGAGATGAAAATAATAATTTGATTGATTTTGATAATGCTGATATAGAATTTTTTTTAGAAATGAAAGATACTTAAATTTTTATAACGGTAGCAATTTTATACACCATTAATGAAAAGTTAAAAGATAATGTTAGAGAAAAATGTATTTAAAAAAATCAAGATTGGATTATAAGTCTATCATCCATATTGAGTTGGGATGAAATATTCATACCAACAATTTTTAAAGATTTAAAGGAAGTAACTAGCAATTACCCCTTACATCATGATGTCAAATTTTTAAAGATTTGTCAGATGTCGTGAAATGCGATGTCTATGATATTGATATTAAAACTATAAAATATAACCGGTTTTCTCGCCGATGTAAAGCTATGGGCTAAATAATTTTNTTAAACAAGTAACAGACAAATTATATTATCTTAGTATTGATTATGACATTAATTCTGTCAAATGTTTTGTTGAAGGAAATGTAATTTTCTTCAATATTATTATATTTCTTGATAACGATGTTATGACATCAAAGATTTAGGAAGACTTTAAATTTGAATTATTTGATTTGGATAAATTTGATGAATTTTAAATTTATATCTAATTTCAGATATTTATAAATGTGAATTAGAATTATAATATGAAAGTAGTCATTGATTTTTTAATTTATTGACAAATAGATTAAAAATTTTAGTTGTAAGTTAGACCTGGTAAATCACCAGGTCTAGACATTTGTTCTTGTTTTATTTTATCATCATAATTATATATATTTTACTAGTAATTATTCCATCTAAATGGGCGGAATTTCACACCCCTTTAAATTTCTTCATATTTTAATTTATCATTTGAATTTACAATTTAAATTTTGTTATATCCATATGGTAGTGGTGTGGTGGTAATGCCTAATAATAAATTGTTCTCGTGCAAAATATTATTAAACTAACTGCGCACGAATGCAGTGCGCTGTATGTTTGTTGTAATTTTCTAGACTTAGTTAAGCTTTGTTTGCATGAGGCAGTGGAATATCCTGGAAGTATAACTTAAGCAGGGTTTCAGGAAGGTTTGAAGTAACAGTGAATGGACTATGTACGTATAGCTCTGGGTAAATGATATCTGTAAAAACAATATTACTGAGTTATCGATATTCCCTACAAATATTTGCTTTGATTTGTTTTGCTTAATGTTATACACTGAGGTGACAAAAGTCATGGGATAGGAATATGCAAATATACAGATGGCAGTAGTATCGCGTACAAAATGTATAAATGGGCAGTGTATTGGTTGGGCTTTCATTTGTAGTGAAGTGATTCATGTGAAAAGGTTTCTGACGTGATTATGGCCGCACGATGGGAATTAACAGACTTTGAACGCGGAACGGTAGTTGGAGCTAGACGCATGCGACATTCCATTTCCGAAATGGTTAGGGAATTTAACATTCCGAGATCCACAGTATCAAGAGTGTGCCGAGAATACCTAATTTCAGGCATAACCTCCCACCATGGACAACGCAGTGGCCGACCGCCTGCACTTAATGACCGAGACCAACGACGTGTAAGCAGAATGGTCAGTGTCAACAGACAAGCAACATTGCGTGAAATAACCGCGTGAATCAATGTGGGATGTACGATGGACGTGCCCGTTAGGATAGTGTAACAAACTTTGGCTGTACTGAGCTACGCCAGTAGAAGACCGACTCGAGTGCCTTTACTAACAGTACGACATCACCTGCAGCGCCTCTCCTGGGCTCACCATATCTGTTGGACCCTAGACGACTGGAAAACCGTGGCTTGGTCAGATGAGTTCCGATCAGTTGGTAAGAGCTGATGGTAGGGTTCGAGTGTGGCGCAGACCCCACGAATCTATGAACCCAAGTTGTCAACAAGGAACTGTGGAAGCTGGTGGTGACTCCACAATGGTGTGGGCTGTTTTTACATGGAATGGATTGGGTCCCTTGGTACAACTGAACCGATCATTGACTGGAAAGGGTTATGTTCAGCTACTTGGAGACCACTTGCATCCATTCATGTACTTCATGTACCCAAACAACGATGGAATTTTTATGTATGACAATGCGACATGTCACCGGGCCACAACTGTTCGCGATTGGTTTGAAGAACATTCTGGACAATTCCAGTGAATGATTTGGCCACCAAGATCGCCCGAAATGAATCCCATCGAACATTTATGGGACATCGTCGAGAGGTCAGTTTGTACACAGAATCCTGCACCGGCAACACTTTCGCAATTATGGACGTCTATAGAGGCAGTATGGCTCAATATTTCTGCCGGGGACTTCCAACAACTTGTTGAGCCGATGCCATGTCGAGTTGCTGCACTTCGCCGGGAAAAAGGAGGTCCGACACGATATTAGGAGGTATCCCATGACTTTGGTCGCCTCAGTGTATGTGTTTGTTATTAAAGGCTTCTTCAGAAAATCAATGTCAGTACAGTAAAACCTCGTTTATCCGGACTAACTGTGACCAAAGTCAATCCGGAAAATCGAAAATACGGATAATCCGGGTAATAAGCAAAACAAATCCTTAAATAAGCAGTCTTACCGTTTACTACGATAAAAAACTATGTTTTGTAATAAAATTACATAGAATTGTTTAAAAGACATTTAAAAATAACTTTTCACATCATTTCTTAACAAAGAATTGGTCCACTGTCTTCTGTTTCAAACACGTATGGCGTTTTAATGAAGCACGGTCACGCAAACGCTATATCAATAATAGTTCAGCTGGAGTGGTGTCGGGCTGACGCTCCAAGTACGCCATGATGTTTGTCAGCTGGTCCGCAGCATCTGCATGTGTCGTCCGCTGTTGCGATGTGATCGCTCCCTCCCCGTCCACGTCATCTTCTTCCTCACTGTCTGCTGTAGATGTGCATGCCGCTACAATTTCTTCTTCCATCATAGTGCAGTAGCCACCTTCATTGTTGTCTTTCAGCCACTCACTGACATCTTCCATATCAACAACTGAGCACCCACTTACTGTTCCCAACATTTGCAGAAGGTCGTCGGCAGCCACTTGCACCAAATCATCGCTTGCCATTTTGTTTGTAGCACAAATAGCTGGCCACAGTTTTTTCCATGACTTTTTCAAAGAGGTTTTTGTGATGCAATCCCAAGCATCAGCAACCATGTAAATAACATGTTTGATATTGATTGATTTCAACAAATCAATCAAACTTTTTTCCCCTTCCTCTTCAATTATTTTACCAACCAGTTATTTTCGGTAAACTCTTTCAATGTTTTCAAGGACTCCCTGGTCCATAGGCTGCAGCAGTGGGGTTACGTTTGGTGGAAGAAATTTCACTCCAATTTGGTTTATGTTGTATTCTAGGGATTTACATTGGTGCCTGTTGCATTTTGTTGATTTCAATAGGATTTTATTGTATTTCATCCTATTGGTTCTGTTGTCTGTCCATGGGTTTTTATTTATTGGCTTTGGTTGTATTTCCAGCTGTTTTCACTTATTTCTGATTCTTTTTGTTGGCTTTTGATGTGTTTTTTTTTTCTAACCTACTTTAAAACTATATGTTATTTGGGCCCGCGGTAGGTACGGGGGATTAGTGCGTCTCAAGGTAGAACCTCATACGCTTAAAGGATAGGGAATTTCATGCAAAGGAGGCGTGCATCTTGGCGAGGAGGGATATTTGGCAGCCATGGCCGATTTTAGGCCATGGACTACATCCCTAAGGGGGCGTATAGCAAGCTATAGTTAAAGTAGGGAGAGGGGAAAAAACCCGCATAGACACGGTAAAAACCCTCTCGACAGAAAAGAAGTTTCAAACTTATCATGCATTAAAAAATGCATAAGGAGACAGCAGGTTTGGTAACATGCTTAAAAATGGGAATTTTGGCTCTAGAAGAGAAAATGGCTGTGGGTGCAAGCACCCTTGGGGTATAACTGCTGTCAATATGACTGCGCATATGTCTGCACAGTAATATTAACAGCAGCCACAATTGCAGGGCCATCCTGCTTCTCGTCGTGGAAGTCGGCAGTCTGGGCGGCTCAGTCATGGCACCTACTCCGTCTTCGCTCCTCCACGCTGACGCCAGGATCTCCACGCCGTGGGTGAAGGCGGGGAGCCAATAGCCAGGGGGCCACCCTCTCCCTCATCCTTCAAAATAGTCCGTCGGTCGGAGGTGAGCTCTGGCTCGGCGGGACATCCAGGACCTACCAGCTGGAGGCGAGTGCAGCTGGCCCAGGAGTGGAGGCTGACATCAGGTAGCTTCAGAGGTCCGACGCATTCCATGGCCATTCCTCACGCACCAGCAGTCAGCAGCTCGCAGAATCCAGCAGTGAGGTTCGCTACACTTCGCATAGTTTCAGCACCTCGAGATCCCCCTCCCCGCCTTGATCGTTGAGCTGCCTCCCACCGATGCGCTTCGCCAACTCGTACCGAGCCGCCCAGGTCCCCGACGTCCACGACGACGGCGCTGTCGCACCGGCCAGTTGGTCCGCGGGCTGGTATTAGAATATTCCCAGCCACTCCAGAGCCTGGAGATCCCCTATCCGCCACCTGGGGACGCGACGAGTTGCAGAATAGTCGCCTCGTGCTGACAGATGTCCGCATCCTTCGCTGGTCCCAAGGGGCGGGTAGATCCCGGAGCGGCGCAGCCGCCAGCACGATGTTCACTCCACGACAGCCAGGACTCGTTGATGTGACTTTAGCTTCAGTAATATGGTTGAAAATTAACGTTTTTATTAGTGGCATTTTTATTTCCAAATGTGTGCAGAAAATAATACATGTTAGAAAATTAAACTGTTCAAATACTGTAATAGAAATACCAATAACTAAATGAAAAAATAAATCATTGGTAATTTTTTTATCTATATGGACAGAAATAATACAGTTAATTATCACATTAAAATAAAAGAATTAGAGTGAACTCTAGTGGAGAGTCTTCGAACTGGTAGGGTAGCACACATTGATTTCTGTTGTATATTGTTGGTTTCATTTCATTCTGTTGTCCCAGTGTTTTCCATTGGTTTCTGAATTTTTTTAACGTGCCCCCAAATCTTGGTACTCCAGCATTAGTTTCTTCACAGTTCTGTGAACCCTCCAGTATGCATGTTAGTAGCTAAGACGGTTGGAGAATGGGATGCGTCTCAGGGCAAGCCCTACACACCTTATGTCGGGTTTATTATATCCGGAAAGGAGAAGGGTCTAGATGGAAGGGCACAGCAAACCAGCGCTAAGTGAAGAGGGTACTAGGAAAATCTGTGCGACAATCGCGGAGGATTCAAATTTATATTACTTTAACTGGCTTAGGGCGGGAGAAAGTAGGGTAGTTTGTTAGTTTGCGAAGATAGACCTTGTGAATTAATGTAGGGTGATATGAAATGAGTAGTGTGGTGCTGAAGTATAACCAGGGTCGCGCTGTGCGACCCTGGTATAATAGTAGGAGACATAACTGAACCACCCACCCGACTGATGCCAGAGGTCTTTCTGTATCACAGGAAAGAGTATTAGTATTACATTCTCTCAAGAAGATGAGAATATTTTAGCTAGAGGTAATGGGGACATCACCTTGCTCGTGACCTCGCTTGCAGCTGTGTGTATTGGTGTATGTGTACACGTATCTGCCACCAAAATCTTTGTGCATATGAGAATTTATGATTACAATGCATAAAATTTAACATATGAAGATACATTTTATTTCCTGCTATGTCTTTGACGTGTGCTAATCGGATAGATAGTGTCCAGATACAGTTATACAATAATATTTTTAATGTACATTGACAGTTTATAATCAAAGGAAAATATACATTTACATTAATAATTTAAAACAACAAAGAAACAATACTTTGCATTATTACAAAAAGTGACACATACATTGACAATTTAAAACCACAAACAATACCTGGCACTATTACAATATACAATAATTACTGTATCTGGAAATTACCATTCCAAACAATGCTCAACATTAAATTCATTTAGAGACTAAAGAAGTGGCCTGTTTAACAGATTACCCTGGAGAATGTTATGGAACATTCTGATGTTGAATTAATGCACCTTCTAGGGTAAACTAATAAACAACTTAAAAACCAAGATAGGATAACTCTTTTGAGTCATACTAAGCCTACATCTGGCAATTAAAACTGGATGTATTCATATAGAAAGTTTCTCATTTTATGCACAGAATGAAAATTATATGTAACAGTAGCAAAGAAAATTTACAAGCTGATTGATTGGTCAGCAATTAAAATATTTAGTACAAGTTACCACAATAATATGAAAACATCCCTGCAAGCAGCAATTTATTCAAGCAAAGAATGAAATTTTTTCTCAATTTTTTATATTTTTATTTGTCGTGTTGATCTCAAATAGAGTAAAACTCTGGGATATCAGACATGTCAGGTTATACAATCATTAAGACATGGTCTAATAAATACAATAAGTACATGGTACAGGCAAACAATACAGAAGTCATAGTAATGTACAATATCATAAAAATTATAACAAGCACAGACACATACTAATTAGAATACTTTAGATTTTCTAAAATTTTCGCTTATAATTAGATAATTTATCATTTGTCATAATACGGACTGCATATTTTCATAATTTTTGTAGTTTATCAACACTAGCAGAGTTTCCCCAGATTTATATATTACAGGCCATTTATGAATGGAGAGGGTGAAGAGACCGGCTCTTAACAGCAAGGTCTTGAGAGATTATAGAATGGAGATTAGCATAATAAACCATGAGTGTTTGTAGATTGACTATATAGTTTTCTTAATATATTACAAGAGGAGCTTTAACTATTTACAATAAAATCTACAATTTCCATTCCGTTTATGAATATTTTAAGTAGGTACTTTGATCTGTGAGCAGAGATAAATTATATTGACAAACACTTATATAAATATGCATATACATTTAGTGTTTTCTTCTTTACAGTTGAGTGCATTACTTTATTTATACATTTAGAATTATGAATAACCAATTTTTGTTTTTTTTAATACTCAGATTCAAGCTAGGGTTATTATTAAATACTGTGTGGACCTGCCTAACTAAATGAATGTATATTTGACATATTTAATACAGTAATATAAATAATTATAAATTGGATTTCTATGTGTATTACTAGAGTTTTTCCATTATTCTCATTGCTAATATGCACTTAATTATGTGTTTTATTGTATAGTGTTGTCAAAATTATCCAAATAGTCTTTGGCATACTCTTGGGATACACTGAGTGCATTAAGATAAAGAGAAAATAATATTGGAGGGCCCTCAAAGGGAATGACATTTTTCATTGTATACAATAAGTAATTCACATTTTTGATGACTCCGGAGCGCAGTACCCTTAGCCACGAAAATGGCAGTTATAGAGGGTTTAACAAGATGTCAATTACATTAAATGTTCCAGTAGAATGTGAATGTTGTGTTTGTTTACATATATAGTTGGCCAAGAAGTACGAAAGTTTGAGTCTGTAGTTGAATTGCAAGAACTAATGGTTTATGTCAGCAATGTTGTATGCTAATTTGTTGAATGTTTTGGCAATTAAGATCACAATGTGCTATTGTTTAGGAAAGTGAAAATGAAACCAATAAGGCTCTGAACTGATTATAATTACATCAGTAGTTACAAGAGATTATTAAAAAATTAATGTTTCATTGGCAGATGCATATGCAGCTTGGTAAATATAAAGAATCGCATATTTTCTGCAAATATAAAAAAATATAATATAACTGCATTTTTAGGTTTATAGATTATGTTGAAACACAATTACAGACATGCAGTTTTGTATTATTATTATTATTTTTTAACAAAGGAAGCTGAATCACTTTCTACTCGGCTGGGATTGTAGGCTAAACAATATTTTGGTCACTCTTTACTAATTTACTATCAAGATTATTTAAAGATTTTTGTTACCAGAAGTTTATTAAAGTTTAATTTAATTCAGTCATATAAGCAAAAGCAGTTTATACTCTCCATACAAGTACACATTTGCACCGCTATGTCAGTCACTTTGCTAAAAAATGTAAATAAGTAAACAGCCTCTTTGAAAGTAGAGCATTCAATTTTTTTTAGCTTAATTTACATTGGCATTGTTTTGAAAGCTATGTGTAAGGATTTTTGTAATTTCTTCTTAAAATTTAGCTTGTAATAAGTTACATCATTAGAATAACGAAAACAGATGTCATGCACAAAAAAAAATTTATTGTTCAGTGTGTGAGACGAATGAGAACGAGGTTTCTAATAAAATACAGCAAACATTTTGGCCGGCTGATGAGCGCATCGATTCTTAAAATGTCGCGGGCTTCCAGTTACCCTATGATGATTCAGGAAAACCATTCCTCCAATGAACATTCCGTCATTGTACCATCAACCAATGATACGCTTGAGCGGTTTGCGCTTGCGCAGAACGTTTTACAAGGAACGGCCATGTTGTGAAGGTTCCATCATGGCGTTTGGTGAGGGCAGGAGTGTTCGCGGCGGTGCAAAGAAGATGTCTCAGTGAGATGTGTGTAGTCTTATTTTAAGATAGTGTGTGGTGGAAAGTGCACGCAAGACTTTTAAATTAGTTTTAAAATGGCTCAAGAACTACGCCTTCACAGTCCGGCAGGTGCAGAGCCAGTTGTGTATACATGGCCGCTGACTTCAGGATCTGGCGCTGTGAGTAGCAAATGAATTTTATTCAGTCTTGCTGTATGCTTCGCGCGACGTGGTAGTTTCCAAGTATTTATGTTCGACGTTTTTTAGTATAGATATCCATTGTCATCCTGCGTATCAAGGTGGCTGCGTATTTGATTTTTGTTTCCCCCCTCAGATAAAGTGTAGCCTCGGAAGTTGCTATCTGCCGTCAGCTAACACTTACTATTAGCTAAGCCCAGCGGACAGGTTTTTGTCTCTCATGATGGATACCGTGCTAGTGTAAGGCGCTTATTCGATAGTGCTGCTGTTGCTTGGGGAAATGATTATTGTAGTTTACTTCCAACAATGTACATTTTGCAGTATTATGTTCAATCGTAGAAGGAAGCCCCTTCAGTGTGAAAGTAGGTCAGGATAAAATAAACAACCGCTAGTGAAGTCTTAGGTCAGTAAAGATTCCAGAAGCTTTGCACGTCATAAAAATAACCGTACGTATTGCTGTTACAAGTAGCATGTTTCTGTTTTTTCTTTTCTCAAAATTATGTATTTATTTAGGCCCGTGCAAGTAGTTCTGAATGAGGCGAGCGGCTTTTTTTACTACAAAAACATCGTAGTTCTCGATTTCATTTCGGTCTTTATTATGTTTTAGTCGAATTTCCGTAAATAGTATTCTCTCAAAATTATAAATCCAGTGAACCCCGTGCGAGTGTAGTGTTGTGATTGAGACTTCTGTACTACAAACACGTCATAATTCTAGTTTCATTTCAGCCTGTACTATACAAAATCTGGTATGATCTTGCCCAGCATTTTTTTCCTCTCAAGATTCTTTTCAATGTACGGAGTATACTTAATCCAGTAACTCCTTGGGCTCTGCTAGCTTTATGCGGTGGTCACATTTCATAATTGCTATCTGGACGAACTTTATAAAACATACATAACATGCATGAAACATGATTAATTTATGTTGCTCAATCAATTCAAAACCCTTGCCCTTATTCCTGATGAATGAAACATCTTAAGTACATTTAGGTCAGTATCACCTTTTTGTTGTGATTAGAGTAATAATTTTTAAGTTTTTACAAGTTAATGCCAAGGTAAGCTATTTTTGCTGTACAGCTCTGTCCAAATGCTCTTGGGAATGATGTGCGGCTTGTGTTCATTACCATCGTTATATTTGGTGGTGATGCAATGAATGTTGAAAGTTAGGCCTATTTTTGAGCAGTGACATTGAGGTTATAGTATCATTCAGTGATAAAGAGATGTATTGCTATAATTACACAATAAGTTACAAGATTGTACTGCTGGCAAGGCAAGAATGCATGACTAGGAAATATTTTGAGTGTTTATTTTTTCCATTTGAGTCCACACAATTTGCGTAGATCATGCGACTTTGTTGATCTCCGATCTCCATTGGTCACATGAACTTTATCGGATATTGATATAGGAATAAAATACAATCTGTGAAACTACTAGCATTATTCATTAGCCTTAATGTTAAAAGTTTTTTTTATTGTAATGGAATTGGTCTCAAATAGATGTTATAAGCAGTGGAAAAATAGTTTGCTGGTGGTGCAGCTGCCTCCCGTGTTTATTAAAGCTATTGATTCTATTTGTCATCCACAAAATGAGAGACTTAATAAAAATATAGACAAATTGTCTCTGAAAGACTGTTGTTTTGCTTTTTGGGATTATCAGGTGTTCTTACATTAGTTAACATATGCAAGGTAAACTCATTTTGTACATATTTTGCAAATGTATTTTCACATTCTAAGTATGCTACAAAATGCATTCCTGAACTTTAGTTATGATCTCATGAATGAAATATAAACACTGCCATGTGAATGCTTACCTGTTCATGTACA
>NQII01000166.1:918341-976106 GCA_002778355.1 Clitarchus hookeri
ACACATGAATTGTTTATTGTTATTCTGTAGGCATGCTGTAATGTAATTTTTCAACACGATAATGTATGTTGGGAATACTATAGTATGTTAATATTAAATCATTAAATGGTCCAGTGTAAGCGAAGGCAGATATCCCTTAACTGTGCCAAATAGACAAATTATTATTATATTGGTTGCAGTTTATAACTGATAAACTATCTTTTACCTGAGGATTTAACTTCATTTTAAACACAATGAAATTTTCTATGTAATATAGTTTCAATTTGTAAGTCAGAACCTCATTAGGGTCACACATGAACCACCCTTCAGAGCCTCATGTGCACTGTGTCTAAAATACACAAACTAAATATGTCTAGATTCCTGTTATTTTGTGTTTGTAAACTTTCACTTATAATTTCAGACCATCAAGTGGGTATGTTATAGTCTATTCACAGTTACTTCACACTTTTTGAATCAAACCTTTGAAAAATGACCCCATATATGGTGTTTGGTTGTTTCCTAAATATGTTTGTGTATCACAAGCATTTAATATTTTTGTAATGCAAAAGTATCTCGTTTCTGGTTAAATTTAACTTGTACTTATATCTATTTTCGTGTAATTTTCTATACGTGGTTGTTTGCATGAGGTGCAGAAATAGCCTGAAGGTAGAACTTGAGGAGGACTTCAGAAAAGTTGTAAGTAACTGTGAATGAACTATAGCAGTTTTAATTTAATAACTCATCTTGAAAGTTACCCTATAGTTTTGGATTAAATAAAATAATAAACTCTCTGTGCATGTTGCAAGTAGCACATCCAGTTCACGTAAAAAAAAAATTGCTTGTTTATAAAAATTTGTGCCATGTTTTCTTGTTGCAATATCTGTTAAACTTATATACTGTGTCATTATTTTACATTCAGAAATAGTGGCGGAGATATGACTTGGCAAAGTCTTACATAAAAATGTTGAGGGAATTATAATTTGTCAGGTTTTGCAAATAGATTCAAATTTGATGGTTTTTGAATCTTTTTTAGCTTTATATAGTTTTATTATTCAGTGGTTAGTAGTTTCAAACACCAGAGTTTAATGCTCTATAGACAGGAGATGAAGGTGGAAGATGGGAATTTATTATGAAGGAGGCAGGGGGGGTGACAGAACAGCTTGTTCCAAGGTCAGTCACCTCTGCCAGTGTGAATCACTTGGAGGAGGGGGCCGGCCGAGGTGAGAAAGAAAGCAGGACTTAAGAAAGCTGATACAATGTCATTCAAGCCTGCTAAAATTATGAAACACAAAAGCAGTTCGTAGAAATTTGACACGCCACAGTATTTCTTGACCAGCGAACTTCCGCCTGAAAAGAGTACATACTGCATTCTGCGGAACGNAAATTTGACACGCCACAGTATTTCTTGACCAGCGAACTTCCGCCTGAAAAGAGTACATACTGCATTCTGCGGAACGTGATAATAGGATTTGTGAATGCGACGTGTGTCCAAGGCACTTGTAAGATGCTGCCCTTTGTCATAAAAAAAACACATTTCTACCANGATTTGTGAATGCGACGTGTGTCCAAGGCACTTGTAAGATGCTGCCCTTTGTCATAAAAAAAACACATTTCTACCACTTAAAATGCAGTTCACTCTAGTTGAGTTCAACTGTTCTGCTAGAGACTGAGTTTGTCACACACAGGCCGTTGAAATCTACACTTTTGTCTCGTGATTGCAGGATAAAAAATATTTAAAAAGGNCTGAGTTTGTCACACACAGGCCGTTGAAATCTACACTTTTGTCTCGTGATTGCAGGATAAAAAATATTTAAAAAGGATTGATTGGGTGTTGGGGAGCATCAAGAGCTGCATAAGTTTTCAGTAAAAATAGAATACGCTGCGTTGGCAGATGGTAAATTTTAAGTTTTTGGAATTTCCCACTATGGTCGTAGTTAAAAAGTCAAACAATTTTACTTGTAGATTCCCATTTTCCTGGTCAAGTCTAGTGTAATTATCAAAATACATTAACACTAGTTTAGATTCGTTTGAATGTCAATCCTATCATTGTAGCGTGGTTTTGTGACCTCACATAATGTAAAGTTCTATATCTACGCCTTTCAATTCCTTTGACGCGTATTCACACAATACCCCAAAATGAAATGGACAAGGAATACATATGTTCTAGTTCTGTAATAATAGAATTCTAGTATAAAATGTCGATAAAATACTCAAAACTTGCATTCAACAGCACTGCACTAGAGGCACAGATGCCAAAGGAACATGCTAATATGCAGACATTGGCATGCGCAAGGCAATAACCAAGCGTGATGTCATGCTGCACGCACAACTTTANGAACATGCTAATATGCAGACATTGGCATGCGCAAGGCAATAACCAAGCGTGATGTCATGCTGCACGCACAACTTTAAGAGGTAACCCCATACTTTCATTAGTAGAAAATTTACAGAAAAGATAAATATCGTTAGTTCACTATAGAGATTTTGCATATATTCATGTAGTAATTTTAATGCTATGACAGACTGAAAATCAGTTTTTGGTTATGCTGAAGGTTGTAAATAATGCCTGCGATACGCCAGTTGTCTTGGCAATATTATTATTATACTAAATTTCCTATAAGTTAAGACACAGTTTGACAATGTGACCAACCTACACACTATGTATACAGTAAATGCTCTCGTTTGCAAAGTATTGTATCAGCTGATGATTTGTTGTGGGATGTATGTTGTTACTTTTGAGGATATCGATGATCATCATGGAAGAAAATAATACTTCAAACTGAAGGTTGTAATTCAAAACTTAAATTGTACTTACAACATTTGTGGTTTAAATTATGTTTTTCTAGTAATGTAAAACTGTTTTTTTTTATTGAATTTGTTAAAAAATACATTTAGCAATTATGGCGGAGTATATGGACAGTTGCGGTCAGTAAAAAGTGTCCAGCTCTGTGAACGTCATTGTGCATGTGATCCTTTTTCCGTCACGTTAATGCGAGTACCGTAATTGTGTTACCGGAATTTTTTACCAGTAGTTAATGATTTTTGTATACAATTTCATTAAAAATAGTTGGTTGTAGAGGTGTCTTTGTAGTGAGTTTTCTTGCGTGAAATAAAATATTATTGACACACGTATGGCTTGGTCCACCATTTGCGGTACCGTTGTGTGTCATGTAGCGCCAACGTGTATTTTCGTTCCACAGTTTTTATTAGTTTCGGGAAATTGGTGAAGTGTCGAATTTACTGAATAATTCTGCAAATTATGTTGTATTTAGAGAATGATTCTGCTAATTATTTCCTATCGGAGGCAGGCAAGCGTGTCCAAGGTTTGCCATAGAACGTGTTCAGGAGTTGCATATAAGAATTACGAACCATACAAAACCATAGTTGATTTAGGCCTGTGTAATTTTTAATGTTTAATAATATTTTTAATAATTGTTATTGTGCACATCCATTTCAGCCATAAAGAGTTGTTTTATAACCGAAATAAATGTTCTCAAATTAGTTATTAAAATAATAATGGCAGGTTTACTAATTTTATGTACAATTATAGAAATTGATATAACTTCTGCTCGACATTTTCTTGCAAAATGTGCTTCTGAAGCATTTAAAATGGAAATATGTTAAAAATTTGATCAAAAATAGACTCATTCGTTTTTTTAAACTTTTGTGTTAAATACTTGTAAGTAAATTCTTGCAAAAATGTTTAAGTTATGTTCACACATGTTTCCATGCACACATAATTTCAAATGCAACGTAAATCTCAATTTTCTGACAATTAGGTAGTGTTTGTACTATTCTGTAATGAGTTCCGTGTGTTGTAGAGTGCTTGTTTGTAGGTTTGTTTTATTGCATCCGTAAGATCTTTTTTCAATACATAGGTGTACAAAGATATTGGACAAGTAAAATAAGTCAAATTACAGTATACAGTGAAACCTCGTTGCGCTCCCGTTTATGTCGATTTCCTGTACCAGTTGATTTTTTTGGATGGTCCCAACAAATATCCTATTTAAACAATGTTTAAAAAAACTGCATACTACGCCCTTAAATCATTAATTTACCCAAATCCATCAATCTGTTATTCTTTCCGAAACCCCAAATATATTTGGAACTATTGTTTATCTGCGAAAAAAACTTATCTTAAAACTAGTACTACCAAAATTCGGTCGCGTCAAGAGCAGGTAAACAGACACTCCCTAACCTCAAATGCTAGTATACACAACTAGTTGTGAATTGTTGCAATTGTTAACAACCACATAATTTATTTTTGATAATTCAATCATTATTTGTTTTAAATTGCTCACGTCAAAAAACAGGTAAATCATAATAATTGCAGGCATTTCTGTATTTCAAGTCAGCAAACAAATATTTGCGCAAATAAAACACGTATGTTTAATGGATGTTGTACTGACCAGAACCAGACATTCATTAATGGACGGAACGGATTTGAACTTTACTCTCGTTCCACAATGGAAACGTAATAATTTTTAGGGGCAGTACTGTAAATAACCATATAAATTACAAGCATTAAAGGGGAACAGTATGTTTTCACAGATTAATTCTGTTAAGATAACATTACGCTTAAAACTTTATTAAGAGTAATGCAGTGATATCAACTGTCACACAAGATGGCGAGTGTTGTCAGCTTAGGAGACTGCGTTTAATTTGGCGAAATTTGAAAACATTTAGCGGCTAACGGAAGTTTTAGCAGAGTAAAATATAATTTGCAAAAAATAAGATTTTTACATGTCAAAATCAAAAAACTGTGTTAAATTTGCCTCCAAAGAAGAGTAAAAAATATAAAATGCAGCATTATTATGATGAAACTACGTATAATACTCTATTACTGTACTTAAATTTTAACAATTTTTAGCACGTTTCCGCTTTAAATCATTGTTTTAAATAAATTTTGTTTGATTTTTGCCACTTTTGTTACATTTGGCAGAAATTTTGTAAATTTTATGTAAACATTCTGTGAATTTTTGAAATTAAGTGCATTTAAATATTTTATAATACAATACTTATATTGAATGATTGAAATAGGTTTTTTGATATAGTATTTAAGATATGCCCACTCTTCATTACAGGCAATCAACTCAGTCTACCCAAGGATGAAAATAATTTTTTTTTGAGGAGAGTGGTCCACATGTTGAGTTTTCCCGCCTGCTGAGTTATATTCAGTAGGTCCCATGAAAAACGAATAATAGAGGTTTCAGTGTAAAAAGTTTGTACACTGAATGGGCACACACACACATCAGATTGGATGTACACACATCATTTTTTTCTTCTTAATGTGACTAATTTTCTTCCAACATGCTGTAGGGCATCTTTATTTTACTGAAACAAAAGAAAAAGGGTATGAGAAAAACCGGAACAAGAAATGTGTACAGTGAAGTGTTATACAGTAATTTATTAATTTTTGTAGTTTAGATACTCATCTATGCTATAAAATGCAAACTCAATACAAAAATTCTTTCAGCTGTTTTTTTTAAAGAGGTTTCGGTTAGAGAAGCCAATTTCTTGAAGGTGTTGTGGTTCTTTACTCTCCTTCCCTCGGTTTTTTGTATTATAACTTAATACCTGTAACTGGCTGTTGGGCATTTGGAGGAAATTACTAATTGATTCATAATTAACTAAACTGCATAAATCTTAAAATGAAATGGTTTCAACTGGATGGTTCAGAACTCTCAAGACAACTGTGTGAACACCATTTAACTTAGTACAGTAAGAGAGATTGATCTGTATGGGAGAGTTCAGACTTTTTTGCCATTTTTCAACTATTAGTGCGCTGAATAATTTTCTTTCATAGGTTACTGCTGAGGTGAAATTTCATCAGAAAAAAAGAGTTCATAAAATAACATTTTCATTGACACTTTAAAAGCTGAGTGTGTTAAGTTGTTTATTGAATCACAAGCTCTTAAAACTGCTGTGACCAAGTTTGCTTTTATAATTAGCAGGTACATTTAACATTTTCGTGCCTTACATTTTTGTGAAGTTTCTCAGTTTGTTACAGATTTTTACCCCACAATTTTCCCAATATCAATATAACCATAACAATGCACCCTTGTTGTGATTCAGCATGATTAGCAGTGCCTATCATACCATTTCCCAAACCCCCCTCCTAATTTTTCAGAACAGCTCTTATTTGTAAATACTCATGCCACCACCAGGGTCCTCAGTTCGACCGTGGCCTCTGCGCCTGATAATTTTTCCGACAGATTGTAATTTGCAAGAGTGCCTGGCTCTCCCATGTGGTGTGAGGTATGTTTCTCGAGGTGCTGCCCTTTCCTTCTTGGATTCATTCTCTTGCTGCTTCCCCTCCCCCATTCTAACTTGGAGCTTGCCAGAACAATGTCTGCCCCTCCTGTAGGGTAGCAAACTCCGACTGCATTAGGTGTTTGACCAGGCGCATTCGCGCACACCATCACAATCAGCTGATTTTGCACAAAAAATGCAGAGAAATGTATTAGCTAACACAGTTTTGCCAGTTTATATGTTTTGACTATCACTTATTTAACTTATTCAAGAGTTGATAAATGACTGTATTTGTAACATGTAATTTTCAGATATTCTGTAACTGTGTTTCATCGCATGTTATCAGTGATACATCTGATGAGGCAGATAAAATTAGGTGGAATGGCAGTGACATGAACAGGTACCTTTGCCTGCATATAATATAGCATTTCTGACATTAAATATAAATTAATTAATTAAATATAAGTATATAGAATGTCTTACATGTAATAACAGATGTTGATATTTGGCCGGTCAAGCTAGTTTATATTTTATTGTTTTGTGGCAGAGGCTCGTCACTAGAATGGCTATCAAATTACACAATAAATTTTCTTCAGACTCACCACACATTTGTGGTTATGTAGAGTAATTTAACCAATTTCACAACAAAACTTATCACAGCTGAAGTAAAATAACCTGGCATAGATATCTGTCAATAAAACTGAGTCAAATAAAGGCAGATAGTATTGAATGTTTACAGTGTTAATAACATGAATTTTTAAGTTTGTTTCAATGTTATAAAACTTTGCTTCTGCATGATAATTATAACTATCAAAGCTATTTTTATAAGTATTCAAATGCCTGTTGAAACACTAGATGTGGTGATTAATGAATAACCCACAAATTAATACTCAATCGAACACAATATATGTATTCTTCGTAGGTGGTGGGACACCTGCATGTGTTGTTTATAACTAAATATGCAGGCTGTATAGTCTATCAAATCCCTCCTAATTTTGACATGTCAATAAAATTTAGGAACATCACGCATAGTAAATACATGCACAATTTCAATATTTGCCGTATTGAGTAGGATTCATTGTTGCTTTATTAGTAAAAGTGAAAGTAAATTAATCATCACATATATCTGGATAGTTTTCATTGTGTGCCAAAAGTGATTTTGCATTTTAAGCAATTTTACCTCTTGTAACATCTGTTAGCTATCAATGTGATACGATATCCTGGAATGATCAGGGTTTTTTCCCAATGCCCAGTAGACACCCTGGTAAGTAACTATCAAGTGCTATAGAGGGCTTATTTATTTAAAACGAGTGATTTTTATGGTTCTATGCTGCCGATTTGATGCGCTACAAGGAAAACACAAATGGATTTTAACACAACCTTAAATCTTGACAACTTCGCTTGTAGGTATCTCGCAGGCTACAAACAATCTGCATTTCGATAAGCTATTACTTTTCTCAAATTGATATCTTACATTGAAATACATGGACAATCCCCTATAAAATATCAATAGATAAGCTTGAACTGCAGGTGTTAAGTGGTGGGATTTTGTGTGTAATTATTTTTGTGGTATAATTATTAAGTTTAGGGGCTTTTCTGAAAAACACAAAAAAAATTCAAAATTATTATATATTTCTACTCTACTAATCACGTAGAACACGAATATACTAGGGTCGTAGCTTTAAAATAAGTACAACATATTTTTAAAAAAATTGAACAAAGTTGCGAAATGAGCAGTATAGCCAGTTTGTTTACGTTTCTGAACGAAACGTCCTAGACCAAGAAAATTTGCATGAATGGGTTCTGCACTGCTTACCTTATTCATATTCAAGAGGGCCTAATGTTAAAATAAGTAGAACATATTTAAAAAACTTGCGAAATATGCTTGTTTACGCCTATTAACGTCAGAGGAATTATACCAGTCCCCTACCTGGGTGAGTAAATTTACATTCTTTTGGTGTGTTTTACGGTTCCTTTAAATTCCCACGATCTTACATTCGTAGTTTAGTGTAAAACCCAAACATCATAGCTTAGTTTAAAACCCTACAATCCTAGGTTAGTTTAAAAATGTAAAATTGTGATTCACCCATCGTGGGGTTAGGTTCTGTTAGGTTAGGTGGGCACATATTAAGAAATTAGTCTGACGTTAATGTCCCTAGTATATTAGTGTTCTGCATCATTAGTAGAGTGGAAATATACCATTTTCCGGAATTTTTTTTTCAGAATAGCCCCTAAACTTAATAATTACCATTTTCGTGTCACAAAATTGTTAGAAGTGTAACAGATCTTCGCATCATTGTAACACATATTACACTACTGTATTCTGTGTTAAATAAAGACATAACGCTCATATTGGCGAGAATGACATCTCTCATTTGATTACTACAGAAAATGGTTAATTGTTCTCGCAAATAAGCGATATACTTTGCATTTTTAGTTGTAAATCACTCCCCCAAACAAGTTGGAATGTGTAACTTCTTATGGCAGAACAAACAATGCATTCGGTACTGACGTTACGGGTCAAGCTGTCTATTAACCCCCCCCCTTTTTTTTTCCACTTCACTTTCTCACTGGTTTAATCGCCTTCCCTACAAAAATGTAATCCAGGAAACAGAGAGTATTTTATTTTATTTTGTTCCTTCCTAAATACACTGTCGGACAATGAAAATAGCACGCCACGAAGAAACCATGCTTCAACCACGAAAGGTTGAGCTAGTATGCACATATGAACCCTTGTTGGTGCGTTTACATTTGACCGCACACCCGGCGGTGGTGCCGCAAGCACCGACCAGTGGTCGTAGACACTGGCATGCAATCGAAGCCGCATTAACGCGAGAAACACCAGACGATGCCAAGCAAACGTACAGACTGGAAGACACCAAAGACTTCGCTTTGCGCAATGGACGGACTAGGGGAGAAAACTAATAATCTGACTGAAGACCGCAGGGTGGTCGTATCGCCGTATAGCCCACTATTTGGACCATACTGCCCGATACTGTTGGAGCTGTGGATATGTGAATGCGCCCACAAACAGAAGGCTGGCTCGATTCAGAAGATTGCGACTACCAGTCGAGAGGATCGGCGGATCGTGTGCCAGGTGCGGGCGGATATCATGGCGAGATACTGACCGGTGCTGGGTTTCCCGTGTGCCTACGAACAATTTCCCGACACTTTGCGGAGAAGAATCTTCGATCCCAGCGTCCATTACATGTGCTGTCACAGCAACAGGTCCGTCTGCCGTGATACCAGGTCAGAGCAATGCGAAACGCCACAGACTAACGATGTTTGATGTTTAGTTATGAATTCTGCTTCGTTATGGAGACTGATAATAATCGTGCCGTGGTGTGGAGGGCCCCAGATATGCCACAATGCCCCTCTCGCTATCTAGCGGCACCCTTCATCCGTGGCAGGCACTACAGTCTGGGAAGCCATAGCAGATTAGTTCTCGTCGTGTTACATGGGACATTGAGTACCCAGCAGTATGTGGATGAGATCATACGCCACCATCTGCTCCCAACTCTGGCTAAGATTCCAGGTACGAATTGTATAGCATTCAAATGCTTCATGAACTATTAATAAATTAATGTACCAGCAATATAATGCCCGACAGCACATGGCATCGGTCGCCCAGGACTGCCTCCGTCATGTCTAAACACTATCATACCCTGCCCACTTCTCTGGCATGTCCCAAATTGTGCCATGTGTGGGGCCAGTTGAAACGCCAGCTGCCACCTTACCACAGTATCCTGGATTTGGAACACACCGTCCAACATTTGTGGGCCCGTCGGTCTCTGGACATCTGGCGTCCGCTTGACTATATCCAGACCATGTTGCAGCGTGTATCGCTGTGCGAAGGGGTGCGACTCATTATTGAAGATGACCGGACTGCATACCACATATGTCCTGCTGCTCTGATTTTGTGATCGTGTATTACTCATCTGTATCACTATCTGTACAGTTCCAGTATCATCCGGTGCATTTTTCTGCGGGCGCTATTTTCACTGTCCGGCAGTGTATATCTCAAACGTCTAAAATCATAATGATTTTCGGGAATGTCTGCGGCACAATTTTCGACTGGCGGGCGTTTTTTATCCGTTATTGCGCGATGGCCTCATTGACCGATGTAATTTTTTTTACCCGGTTTCGCAGTTTTATGTCAAGCGAAAGTGTGGCGATAAATGTATTTTCGAAATTACAAATCACGTTCCTTACGTAGATGTACTTGGTGTACACACGCATATGCACATTGAAGTAAGGTAAGTTAGAGGCCATCAACTTGACAGAGGCGTTGCATTTGCTGCCAGGGCTGTTTGGCCACGTGTAGTTAGTTGCTGCTTTCTTCAAAAGTTAACACATTTACAGAAAGTTTATATATTTTCAGCAGATTTTATAATTTTTTGAAGTATCAAATGATATTCAGTTAAACATAAAAATTGAGGCAATTTTCGGAACAAATTGATTTTATTTTTGAAATTTTTTAGGTTATATCTAGTGCAAACACATTTACAAATGGTAGGGCCGGAATGATAAAAAGGAGATCCCCGAGAAAACCCGCTGACCAGTGGCATCGTCTGGCACGATTCCCACATGCGAAAATTAGGAATTAACCGGCCGGGGATTGAACCCGGTTTGCCTTGGTGGGAGGCGAGCAGTCTAACCACTCAGCCACCGTGGCCCCTACCATAAAGAAATTGCTCTGACATTCAGTGCGTGGTTTCCCCGTAGTTTCATTTAAAAATTTAAATTAAAGGATAGTTTATGAAGACCAAGAGTCTGATGTCAAAAGCAGCGCTTCTTGGCAGTTCTAGGACTTAAATAACTAATTATTTACAGTAATCTTTTAGAGGGACACGAAATAATTCGTTCATCCCAGAATTCCAAAGATCCTCGTAATCATGACATATATATTTTACATTGTTTGGCATTTTTGTCAATTCTGAAAATGTAGGAAAAACATTAATGGAACAGCTTCAATACACCCCCTGCTTGACGTATGACACTTCTTTGCATTGTTTTCAGGTAGGAAGAAAACTGTACGTGCTTGTAGTTTTTTTATACCAAAATGCATATACGCTTCTGTATTTATACTCCATTTTATGTAAGTTCACTAAATTTTGACAGTTCTAGAAATGTAGCGTGGTGACCCCATGTATCCTTCCGCCACAGTTCTATGTATGAAGAAAACAAGGTGTGTAAAGAAATGCTATGATCAATGTAGGTTAGCATTCCAGCATACTTTTTGTCCTGGCAAAGTTAAATTGCTGGGGAGGCTTGTGTTTATTTTTTTTCGGGTGGACGGCAAAACAATGCCGTCTTTCATGAGGCGGCATTGTTTTGCAGCACTTCTTATGAGACATTTTTAATTAAATACGTATTGTTTTAATGGACCCATGGAAAATTTTGTTCGTACGGAAATAACATTGAATTATTATAACCTGTAACGTTTTTACCTCGCCGAAAGAAGAAAACGCTATAATTATAATATTGTTTGTACCGATGCTAATAAACACATTTCGTATGCACGTAAATATTTTTGGCGAAGTTAACCTTACAATTGTTAGATTTTCCAAGTATAAAAAAGTGTTATTTTTACACTACAAAACAGCGTTGTAACTGTGATTTTCTAGACCAAGTACATTTCAAACATTCTAATAACTGTTTAGAAATACGCTATTTACAAAACACTTTGACGTACGGTTTGTAATTCTTACTTACAACTCCTGAACACGTTCTATGGCAAACCTTGGACACGCTTGCCTGCCTCCGATAGGAAATAATTAGCAGAATCATTCTCTAAATACAACATAATTTGCAGAATTATTCAGTAAATTCGACACTTCACCAATTTCCCGAAACTAATAAAAACTGTGGAACGAAAATACACGTTGGCGCTACATGACACACAACGGTACCGCAAATGGTGGACCAAGCCATACGTGTGTCAATAATATTTTATTTCACGCAAGAAAACTCACTACAAAGACACCTCTACAACCAACTATTTTTAATGAAATTGTATACAAAAATCATTAACTACTGGTAAAAAATTCCGGTAACACAATTACGGTACTCGCATTAACGTGACGGAAAAAGGATCACATGCACAATGACGTTCACAGAGCTGGACACTTTTTACTGACCGCAACTGTCCATATACTCCGCCATAATTGCTAAATGTATTTTTTAACAAATTCAATAAAAAAAAACAGTTTTACATTACTAGAAAAACATAATTTAAACCACAAATGTTGTAAGTACAATTTAAGTTTTGAATTACAACCTTCAGTTTGAAGTACTATTTTCTTCCATGATGATCATCGATATCCTCAAAGTAACAACATACATCCCACAACAAATCATCAGCTGATACAATACTTTGCAAACGAGGAGAGCATTTGCTGTATACATAGTGTGTAGGTTGGTCACATTGTCAAACTTAGTGTCTTAACTTATAGGAAATTTAGTATAATAATAATATTGCCAAGACAACTGGCGTATCGCAGGCATTATTTACAACCTTCAGCATAACCAAAAACTGATTTTCAGTCTGTCATAGCATTAAAATTACTACATGAATATATGCAAAATCTCTATAGTTAACTAACGATATTTATCTTTTCTGTAAATTTTCTACTAATAAAAGTATGGGGTTACCTCCTAAAGTTGTGCGTGCAGCATGACATCACGCTTGGTTATTGCCTTGCGCATGCCAATGTCTGCATATTAGCATGTTCCTTTGGCATCTGTGCCTCTAGTGCAGTGCTGTTGAATGCAAGTTTTGAGTATTTTATCGACATTTTATACTAGAATTCTATTATTACAGAACTAGAACATATGTATTCCTTGTCCATTTCATTTTGGGGTATTGTGTGAATACGCGTCAAAGGAATTGAAAGGCGTAGATATAGAACTTTACATTATGTGAGGTCACAAAACCACGCTACAATGATAGGATTGACATTCAAACGAATCTAAACTAGTGTTAATGTATTTTGATAATTACACTAGACTTTACCAGGAAAATGGGAATCTACAAGTAAAATTGTTTGACTTTTTAACTACGACCATAGTGGGAAATTCCAAAAACTTAAAATTTACCATCTGCCAACGCAGCGTATTCTATTTTTACTGAAAACTTATGCAGCTCTTGATGCTCCCCAACACCCAATCAATCCTTTTTAAATATTTTTTATCCTGCAATCACGAGACAAAAGTGTAGATTTCAACGGCCTGTGTGTGACAAACTCAGTCTCTAGCAGAACAGTTGAACTCAACTAGAGTGAACTGCATTTTAAGAGGTAGAAATGTGTTTTTTTTATGACAAAGGGCAGCATCTTACAAGTGCCTTGGACACACGTCGCATTCACAAATCCTATTATCACGTTCCGCAGAATGCAGTATGTACTCTTTTCAGGCGGAAGTTCGCTGGTCAAGAAATACTGTGGCGTGTCAAATTTTTACGAACTGCTTTTGTGTTTCATAATGTTAGCAGGCTTGAATGACATTGCATCAGTTTTTATTTCTCACCCCGACCGGCCTCCTCCTTCTCCAAGTGATTCACACTGACAGAGGTGACTGACCTTGAAACAAGCCTCTTTGTCGCCCCCCCCCCCTTTTGATAATTCCCATCTTCCATCTTTCTCTCCTCTATAGAGCATTAAACTCTGGTGTTTGAACGACTACACCGCTGCCTATGCCCAATTTATTACCGGAGCATGTGTTGTTATACTTTTGACTTTTAACCCTTTGATAAACCCACCTGTGTTGGTGTTCTATTGATCGGTTAACCTTACTGTATCGGTCGCCCACCTGGCACTTTAACTGTGTTGCAACGTTTTTTTACGAAACCTTAAACTTTCTTTCAGTGTGTTTACCTACGAATAGAAAACGTACCCCTGATGATGACCCAATGGTACTCTATTAATAAAGATACAACACTTACTATTCACATTATTTGGAGCCCTCCAACATTGTTAAAAGCTGCTTTTTTTAGACTGCCGTATCTTAAAAAATATTACCCGGACACGAGCGAAACTAAAATAGGAGCCTGTATTTAAGTCTTGCAGATTTCACATCGATAAAATGACAGGGTCGTCGCTGAAAGTGCCGTAGCTACACGTAGCATGACGATAACACTGCACCCCAGTTAAGAGCGATGCGTGTAGCGGCTATGGGTAGTGAACCCATACTTGGTGATAGGGAGGGGGCAGTGTCGTCCTTATTGCTCCCACGCGAAATTGCTCCAAATAGGCGTCTGCATTAAGTGAAACTAGTCCGCACATCAGTAAAATTCTTGTGCAACGTCTGTCTACTACAGGGTTAAATAATTATTCCTGTGCTGTGTGATTGATAATGAGAGTTGCTATTCTGATTATTTCCCATTCCTTTCAAAATCATTTGAAGCTGTTATGCGCCATTATTGACTGTCCGTTCCCCACGGTTTTGGCGTATGCGTATTACTGCA
Source organism: Clitarchus hookeri (assembly GCA_002778355.1). NCBI lineage: Eukaryota > Metazoa > Arthropoda > Insecta > Phasmatodea > Phasmatidae > Clitarchus > Clitarchus hookeri. The sequence continues at coordinate 933,037 of NQII01000166.1, forward strand.
CGAGCATGAAACCGCGGCTGGTGGTAAGATGTCACTCGAAGTCGTATGCCGTGTGCTGATTTAGAGTACCGGTAGAATGTTCAGAGACGGCCTTTGAGAAGCGGCGGAAAGATAATTGTTTGAAAGGTTTTTAAGTTTCTCAGCAGCATCGTACTTTGTCTTTGAAGCAAGTAGCTGTACGTGCAGCGGACATGTCTGACGTGTGTAGCCCAGAAAATAAAGGTCAAAAATCGCCCACTGTCGTAACTAATTCCGGGAAAGCTGGATTTTTCTCAGATGATTAGGGACTTGAAAAATTTTGCGAATTTATTTTAGGACAAGTTAGACTTCAAACATATGTGAATTTATGTTATGTTTTCAATTGAAGACACTTAACACGCCCAGGTGAACTCCGAGCCAATAACATACCTGCAGGGAAACAAGCACCGAATCCCGTGCCACCTGGTTTGAGGTCAAACTGGCTACACACTGGGGCAGCAGCCAATGAACAGAAAGTTGATACTCGAAATTATAAATTACTAGTCTAGCCTACACTACACGTCGTTTAAAACGCGTTTTCCTTTCTCTACTTATGAGATATGCATTTCCTAAAAAGTGCCAGATTCTTTTCTACGTGCTTCCCCACCTACCCTTCTACAATGTATAAAAATGGGACTTCCACTCAATCGCTTCGAAATACGTTATTAATGACTGAATGGGGTATTTTTCGCGTGTTCTTCGATGTTAGCCATGTAACTTTGGTCCAGGTAACCTTTTTATCTAATATTGACAATTAAGGCGATATCAAATTATAAATAAAAAAATTACAGTTATTTTTAAAATTCGTAATATATATACCTACTCCTCTTTTTTAGTTTTTTAAGTAATTGAAATACACAAAAGCGTTTCAAATAAAAGTTGTAGTACGCGTTTTAATCTTTAAAATGATATGCGTTTTATGTATTGAGGACTATCGGTTACGGTTGAGGAGGCGTGAAAGTGAGCGTGTGCGTGGCGCCTCGCGCACTGACCTATTCCATGTAACCTTTCATATTCGCAGTTCTCGCGCGTAGGCCTCTAACTAGCTAGTTTTAATAACTAACTGAAATATTAATTTTACGTGTTTAACAAGCCACTAAATGAATGCTTTTATCACCAGTTATCTATGTGTGCATGTATATATAGAGTTTATATTTATAACCCGTGCATTGGAATTTATCTGTTTTAAGTATGTAATACCAGTTGTTGTTCGGAGATTACAGTATAATCAATTGTGGGCGTTCCATTATCCACCACCTGTGGATCAGTCGTGTCCCGGACTTGACCAAAGAAACTGGTAGGTCTAGCTGTCACGTTTAAGGTTTACTTTAAAATCATGAAAAATAATTATCTTTTAATAACGTTAAATTTTAGACGACAGCATAACGGACCCCCCGACCACCTCACACACCAAAGCAAAATGGAATTTTTAAACAAATTTTTGCCTTTATTGTAATCATTTATTGGCATCCAGTCCAACTCTGCTGACACTAATCATAAAAAAAAGCGTCACTTTCTTATATTAAAAATTTGGAGAATTAAAGCACTTTAAACTACAGCAGTTTTCACACACAGCAAAATAGCTAAGACCAGATTTTCAGTATCTACAATAGTTGCAGCATAAAGATCTATATGCCTAGTTGCAGGAATCGAGACAGAAATGGTCATCAGGGGCGAAGACTTTTGGGTACTGGGAACAATTTAATACTTTACTTTTCCGCCCCCCCCCACCTGCAAACACACACACACACACATACATACTAGCTGCTAATGAACGTTCGTGATAAGTTTTTACATTGTTTGCCCATTCACCCTTCTGAGTTTTGGTATCATAAGACTGAATTCAACATAAACCACATGGTGTATTTTATTCTGAGGAGAAACTATGGCTTGAGTCGCTGGTAGTTTCGGGGGTTTTCCTCACAAATTTTTGTGCCTTTTCTTTGGTTGCGGGTTCTTTTGATATTCGTGATTTTCATCTGTTTGATTCTTCCAACACCAGTTTTCTCTTAACTCCTTCCTCCCTCCACTTATATTTTTTCGGAAATGTTAAATAAGTGAAGCATTATTTTTAAATTATATTATTTTCGGCAACACTTTTGTGAGTTGGTAAAATTGCTCAAATTTTCGTTTTAGAGAAAGGGAATTGGCGTGATTGTACCGTATTTGATTGTACGTTTTAACTGAAGGGAATGAGAACTGCATTCAAACAACCTGCTGTTGTACGTGTAACTTGTACAATTAAATCTGCAAGACATATTTCCACTGTATTCTTTATAAACGTCGAGGCTCACGAGTGACGATGCCATTGCGTTAGATCCTTTTAATTACATGCGCCGTCTGGTGATTTTTTTGCCTGCACATTTTGGGACTTCAGTCAGATCTCGTTTAAACAGATATTCACGCAGGAAGAATAATATTGCTTGTCGTGACTTGAAACATTTCTGCCTATGTTTCGACTTCCCTGAAAAATTCGCTGGGGTTCAGGTTCTGGTGAGCCCAGCCTGTCGGGTTGCTTCATCCGGTGTGACGTAATGCTGACTTGTACGGTCAGTCTACTCGACCCCTCCACTTATCTTTATCTATTCATTACACTGACCCCTACTCTTGGCAGAGCGGTTTCTCGTGACGCCTTGCACCCGCAGGTCTATTATCTTTAGCAGTCTGGGCTTTTCCGCGTTTCTGTACACTTTTTATTCACTTTACGTGGGGACGAAAATAGCAGTTTATGAAGGCACGGAATTTGGCGAGATCTTATTGTACTATTAAGCTTACTGTACCTACAAACTGCCTGGTTTGATTTCCGTTTTGGATGTTTGTTGTAGTCATAGTTCATTTCCATGTGTTGAAGAAATGTTATTGATAGTATATAAATACTGGTAAAGTTCTTGCGCCCCACCCCCATAATATTCCCATCCATCAGTTAGTCACAAGTAATTATATTTAGTTATTTTATGTGGACGTACTAAACTACGTTTAGAAGTTTAGGGTTGCACGGATGTTGATAATCTGAAAGAGGTTCAGCCTCTCCTTCCTTTTCTATTCCGCCCCTTTATTCGTCAAATTGCACCCATAATATAAGGCTCCAAACGAATGTCTCGAAACATTTTTTTCTACCGTCGTTCAAGGAGAATCTTCCGGATCTTTGCAATTTTTCGCCTATATATTTGGTAAGTTCACACGGGCAGTCTACGTCATCGAAATGAGCGAAACGCAACTTCTCTCTCCCCTCTTTTCAAAACACGTACCAAATTATGCCCAACGTTGCCAGGTACGATTTGGGTTAGTCTGCCAAACATGGTGCCATCTTCATTACATTTGTGTCAACCTGTCTTACGAACAAGTCACAAATGTTTTTATAGTGTGTCCTTCACCACGGCTTTGGCGTTTTTTTGTTTTAATTTCTCCGTCGCCTTGTGTATCACAGACTGTTCCTTAAGTGTTACAAAGTGGTTATTGTGCCGACTTTGGGATAATACATTTATGTAGTGTATATTTTACCTCCTGTATTTTTATGTTTGTCATATTGAATGCTGTGAGTTTTTTTAATGAGTTCGTTTTTTTTTTCAGGACCGTCACGACGGCGCTGTGGAAATAGTCGACACCATTCGGTGAGTGAACACGTTTCACTTGATTAGTGTTATTCAGCGTCGGAAAAACTTATCACATTGCTTTGTCTCATCAGCTGCAAATGTAATTTCTTCCATATTAGCTGTTCTTCAAAAATTTACGTTATTAATGCTAGTATTTAAATGGATTGTATCTATTGCCGAAAATAAGATTCAGAACAAAACAAAGAAACACAAAACCAAACATCACAGAAAATGAACTACAAAAATCTAGGAATTATAGTAGAACCTAGTAGTCAATAAATTGGAAAATGTTTTCCTAATTTTTGTTTATTGCTGTTGTCGTCCATATTTTTTCGTGTTCAGTTTGTTGCCTGTCGCTTGTTGGTTCAGGTCCTATTGACTGCTTAGCTCTTACACAGTTCCCAGTTTTTTGTCCTTCAGTTTTTGGTATTTGTTTGGTTTTGATTTCTTTTTGTTCTTAGATTTCTTTCCAGCAGTGGATGCATTCCTTTAGTCATTGCAAGTAACGTCCCATTGCGTTCAGAATTTAATAATTCACGTGAATCAGTGACATAGTGTAGTTGTGTATTAAGTGCTGGCGATGTTAGAAGTAGACAGTATCGGAAATTAATAGCAGTGTCACATTAACCAGCGTCATCTTTTTCAGGTCCTCGAATGCAATAGTTTATAATGAGGTCGGGTTGTCATCGTCTAGAGCTCGAATCCTTCTATGACCTGGAATTATGATTTAAAATATTCGGTTTCTCTTCATAATTTGGGTATTATCCCTTAGTTTGCCGAATGGTGGGTGAAATCGTGAAATAAACGGGTCTTCTTATCTGTATATCTTTTAACTCGTAAATATATATTTCTTTTGCCCTTTTGTCATCAGTTATGACGGCAGCGACGACCAAGTGGTGTGTGCATAATTTACTTTTGTAAACTTTACTTTTATAGTGTCACGCCCCACGCCGTAATATCAGAAAGACAATACATAAACAGGTAATGTAGGCACAGAGATACCAGCGTGTGTGAAAGCCTTGTAACATGACGAATGTTATCAATGAGACGACACGGTCTGCAGTGTGCGTGGGCTTGCCATCACCTCTGCTTGTGCGGGCGCCAAACTGGGTCAGCGGGCCGACGCGACCTTGAGCAACGCAACCCATAGAAGTCTTACATCTGGAGGGGACGTGAAATATTGGCGGACTTAAGTTTTTATTGATTGAGGTGTCTGAGTGTTTCAAGAATCACGAGAGACCATATTTTTATTCAATGAGAAAAAAAATTATAACATTAGCACACCTTACATTAGGTTTTTACGCTGTTTGTTCCAGGGAACTAAAAATCCATACAATTTATCCACCATGCCCATCTTAATGTGTGTCGAATGTACCAGAACAAAATTTTCTTCAGATTGTGAAGTTCCTTGTTTTTGTCAAGTGATTTTTCCATTATTTTGTGTATGTTTTGTAGTAATTACTTCTGTTAATTTTTGCATTTTTCTTCCTGGTAAACCTACATGGCAGCCTATGCCTTACAGCTCCAACGATATTTCTTATTTTGGCATGTTCTTGGAAAAAGGGGGGAGGGGTAATTTCAATCGCTGTAGTATTTCAAAAATTTTGCTGTCGTAGAATTCTATTCCTCTGGGTCTCTACAGACCATGTGAGCTCTGGCGGTTTAATGTCGAGCGTACGATAGGTGCCGAACTGCTTGGGCGGAAGTGACCTGGAAACGCATTTACGCTTTGTGAACCGCTAAACCACGGATGGTGCTAAGTGCCCCGAATGAGGCTAGTTAGTGCGATGCCAAGGACTTATCGGTCAGGGTAGCCGCGCTAGTTTTAGCAGCTGAACAGGTTTGACATTGTCGGGTCGAGGTTTTGGCAGTCGCCGTCCTTAGAGGCCGACGTGATTTGTACATTAGAGGAACTGATGTAATTTGTTCCAAGGTCGTTTAGACTGCTTGTTTAAATACTGTAAGAGTTTTAAATTTGTTCTGAGCTTCACTTTGAGTTTTCTCTTCCAACAAAGTCGCTTTGAGTGGGAAGCTTAGGGAGAGTGAGTTTGTGGTTATACATTTCGTCGAATCATCTCAGAATTGCTCATCTCCCCTTCCCTGTCGATCAAATTGCAAATAGTTTTTTACTTAGGTCTTGTGTTTTTACTGACTTGAAATGAAATTGTGACCACGGAATGATTAATTGCGACTTGGGCAGGGCAAAATAATGCTCGCATAAAGTGTTAGTTTTTAAATCTGTATGTTTTAAGAATAATTATTGCTGCACGTAATCTTTACGTTTTGAAGCTAGAAAACGTATTTTTGCACACCAAGCAATGGAGTCCATCGCCTTCATTTTCTTGTCCTTCTTGAGTCCTTGTGAGGCGTGTTGTGCTATCTGGTATCTTGCCGAGCAGGACGTTATATGTGCAAGTGAAGGATCAAACACTTAAATACCATACACATTTTTGCTCTCATTAAAGTGAATGGGGTTATGCTTCGAAATTGTCATGATTGTGAGGGTCCATAAATTCGGGTATTGTCAGATTTCTCAGCAGTTAAGCGTCTCTCGTTCCACTGTAGACGATGTCCTTATCAAATGGAAACGTGAAAGCACTGGCCCCAAGCATCATCGCCATGTCAAACCCAAGGAACTAACTAATCGGGACTGACAAACTCTAAACCGTGTTGCACGAAATAATCGGACAGATATTTCAGTGATTGCAAAACACTTGTGCAATACACTTGGATCGCAGTCAAGGTACAGAGGCCAGTGATAGTATCCGCCTGGAGGTAATGCAACTTTATCACGGTCGTGTGTCTGCCAGAAAGTTACTAATCACACGCACCAAGTCCAACTTCGTTTGGAGTAGTGCAGCAGTGGGAGTAGGTCCTATGGACTGATGTCACGATAAATGATTCGGAATTCTTGGTAGACGTGTTAACCGAGGAGAAGGATTACCAGATGCGTGGTATTCAAAAAGAAGACACGTTAAAGTAACTAGCATTACAAAAAGAATACTTGCAAGAAAATGACACGAAGAAAGAGGAGACACAATTTTACAAGGATATTGTGATGATACGAATAGGAAACCACAAATTATCACTACTCTGCTAAGCAGTAAAATGTACTTTTCTATTCAATTAAATTATTTTAATAGTAATTTTATAAATGGGAATAAATGTTTAACTGGTCTTTTAATATATATTCTCTTATAAATTTTTACGGGACGCCTCTTAAATAAAATCTCAGTAATGACTTGGTGGGTTCTTAAAACAACATATCTTGAAACGTTTGGATAACATTTATAATTACTTTTTGATAATCTTACTGCTTTTCATGATGAAAAATAAACCAAACAGGAATAAATAATATGTTGAATAACTTGAAATTCCAACTGTGTCTTTTTATCTTTTTAATAACCAAACACAACTTACATAACTCCTGCTAAAAACCACCAAAGATAACATATATCACACAGTCCATTCTCCACAATATATACAAAATTATGAATTTTAATTAACTGGCAGGAACTTAGTATGGATATTCTGAACAGTTGAGCTAGTTGGATTTTAGTGTTACAACTTAGAAGATTAATCTGTAGCTTCACCATTAGGTTTTAATAATATATCCGGGAAAAAAAAAACACTATTTCGTTGTTACATCTGGATTTCTATTTAAGTGTAAATCTTTATTGAGATTGTGTGATCTCAAAAATTATTTGGTTATACCATACACAAGAAACACAGTAATCCTATGTTGAAATATAAAATCTGTTATAAAAAAACCAGCGCTTATCTTGAAAAAAAAAGGGGGGTGGCACGGGGGGCATAACACCCCAGCCCCCCAACTCTCACTTTGACACATGAAAGTGTCTTGTGAATGTTTTAAAATTGAGTTGAAATAATATGAAAATTGTTTAAAATACTTGCCAATTTTGCTTCGTGCACATTCTAATCAATTCTGAATAGTGTAGTAATATGTAATATTTTTTAAAAAGTATATATTATTGTGATAATTAATAATGTGAAACAATCACTTCTCTTCACACCATCTTCAGTCAAGTGCCACAAACACACGTAATATGAATTTTTGCAGTATATTAAGTATATATTTTATGTTTTATTACTAAACAGTACCTCCCTTTCAATATTAATTCTGAATCCATAAGATATGTGCAGTATACAGTCCAACAAAGTCATTGAAAACAAAACTAACCACATATTTTCTTTTCCAACACATTGAAAACTCCACAGAGCAAGTAGGTAAGCAAATCTTTTAGCACCATTCCAGCCGTCTGCCCGTCGACTAGACGCGATGGTGCTGCACCCAGCATTACTTTGCATCGCCCATGTAGTTGGCGTATATATCATGTGGAGAGGCGCTAGTCGAGTGAGGGTGAAGCCAGTTCGGAGAACAAGGTCGTAAGAGGAACAGAGGAGAGCGTATTAGCTAATAGGAAGTGAGTATCCGCAACGGTCTCCGAAAGCGTGACGATTTCATGCTGTACGTACAATGATGGTACGGCTGCAGCAGCCATTGAAGCAAATCTGTAAATTAAGACATTCCGTAGGAAAAGTAACATCTCGGTTATTAGCTTCTTTGCGGTTTGTAGCCACTTAGGGTTGTATCGGAACAGAAGTAAACAACATTTTTGTAACTAGAATAAATCTTTTTGCTTGAAAAATAATTTAAAAATATTGTTTACACCTGCAAATAAATATTTTATCTGGGCTATAAGTTTACTCTTTAAGATTACTGAACACTTAGAAACCTCTTATTTAACGTTTCTACATTAACTTAGGTATTATTCCTTTTACAAACTCCCAAAATTAATTATAATGCATTTTTTTACTTTGCATTAAAATTCTGTTTTGATTGTCATTGCATTATCACTTAAACGTGTTACAGTTACAAATTATTTTGTGGAATTAATCTACACAGTTGATTAACCGAGTGATCATTTTCCGCTTAGCCACGTAGCTGTTTTCTCCCCAACTAAATTTTTCATGAAATTGATTTTTTAGTGTAAATCAAGAATCGGGTGATAATGTTAAAAAAATGTGTGAAATTTAGTAGTGGGTTTTTGTATATTAAACGTTGGTGTTGATGGATTGTGATTCTCGGCATTTGTCCATTGACGTGCGTAACAAAAATTCCATGGATGGTTGTGCACGTAAAAATTCCACTTTTGAATTGGGAATAGTTTGAGTGTTGCCAGTTACTCTGATGTCGAACCCGTGCTATTAATTTGTAGCACGTACATATTAATATAATTTCTAAATTGTCATGGCAAGTTAGTATGGTTGTTTATGATAAAAACGCTGGAGTTTTTTACATTTTGGTTGAAATTGGCAGGGAGTGTGGCTTGTATTTTTTTTGTAAGGAATGCTTTCTATGTTGGAGAAGTGTGGAATTGGCGGTTGGGCGACGGGGACGACCCCTTCACAGGGCGACTGGGGTAGGGCAGTGCCCCGCTCGAACGGCTGTGTGTCGCTGGCGCAGTGTCGCTGACCCAGCTGGGGCGTCCTTGGCTCAGGTCACCCACCCCGCCTGGCACGGCCTGTGTGGAGGCCAACTGGGATTCACATGCTTTTTGTTGTACCTTCCATTTCATTTTGGTGATGCAGGACGCTAGACTGTGTGTGTCCTCACACCTCGCCAGGGCGTCAAGTTAGTGCAGCAAGGGAGGCCGAATGATTTGACACACGAAAATGTTATCTCTTATTATATGTTCAGCGTGTCCCGAGTGCACAGGAAGTTCCGTCGGTTAAAGTATTTTGAGGCATATCTAAAACGTAATACAGTATCAAGTGTAATTAGTTTTAATATCTGCCCTTTTTACAATCAGCAGATGGACAACGGGAATTCGGTAATGCGTTAAGTACGTTAATGAATTCGGCAGTAAAAGAAACACTCCAGTATTAACGGCACAACATATATTTTTTTATGAAGTATTAAATATGTGCTTCTGACACTTCAAGCAGACATGGTGTTTGTAACAGGTGTCATAAATAATTCAATGCATGGAAGCAAACAGTAAATATATGGCGGTATTAGTAAATTAAGCGATGTGAATTTCGATCCCAAATTTTCATCCAGTATTTTTCATGTTCATACTACTTCTCATAGGACTGCATTGGGCAGCGATAGTTGTCATACCACTGAAATTTGCCTGTTAGCAGAACGAAGGGTTAATCTCTTTTAGGGCTGACTTCGTTATCCCTAAGTACTCTCATTCTGCTAAGCAAAACCTGAAAAGAAAAGCTGTACCTTCAACGACTTAAAAAAAATAAGCGTACGTGCAATTTATTTGCTAGATCGTGTTACTGGCGACGAGTATGCCTGTATGACGGTAACTATTGACAACGGCATATAAAACCCATTTACATGGCCATATGAAATGATCAGACATTTGTGCCATGCACTGAAGAAATTCCCCGAGCTCCTTTTCCTGCCGTAGACTAGACGGTAGCGTCCATAGACGTGGTTTACTTTCCACAAGTTAACTGTGTGATTTCCATTTACTAAACTCATTCCCCAAAGACTGTAGTAACAATTTTCCCAGCATAAAAGAAGTTAGCTCATTCTGACTAGGAGTTTACCAGGCGCATCTTCTTAAAACTTGCTATGGTGGAGATGGAAGAGTCATTTATTCTCTTTTTTCGGTCCATTGTAACCCTTGAGAGTTATTGTATAAATATAAATTTCAGATTGTTAACCAACAAGAAGTTACTGGTATAACTAATGAGCCTACTTTTCTGTACATCGGTGTAAATAGTTTTTAATGAAGTTCTTAAAAGCTCATTTGGCACGTAGACCTTGACGGCTCGTTGACAGCAATGCCAATTAGAGACGGAACCAGAAACACACCCAAAAGTAGTGAGACAATTCCAAACACATGCCTTACCCGGTACTCGAACCTGGAAAACCTCATAACATAAGCTAGCGTGCAACAAACTATTACGAAGGGTAAGGTTCGCAGCATCTTAATTTTGTTGATACAACGTATATTAACGTCATTTCTAAAAAGGCCTGACCTACCTAAAACATATAAGTTTACATGGCCTACAGTAACACTACTTGCATGTAAAATTTGATCCGAATAGATTGACGGTCTCCAATATATAGCATAAAACCTCCATTTTTAAAAATATAACTTGTCGCAAGAATTTGGTGGGATTTGTATAGTTTCCCGATATATGGCATAAAAGCTTATTTTTGCATGTGTTTCTGCCTTTCAAAATAGAGGAGAACAGTGTTTATTTATTAGCTCATTTGATGTTTACATAAAAACTGTCCACGTGCATAGTTAAGTTGAAATTGTTTATATGGTTTCATAGATATATCATACTATACAAAAATGTTTATATGGTAACCATTTTTAAAATAAGTGCCAGATTCTCTTAAAATAAATTGCTATGATTTACCGTTATAGGTACTACTTGTCTGCTGCCGAATTCGATATGGTGAGGTTAATTTATATATTACTTTATTTCTTAATGTGGCGTAGCAATCAAAATGGCGGACACAAAAGGCTGTGTGTAGACAAATTTGATTCGTTTAATAGATACTGCCAGCATACAAAGTAAAGTGAAATTGGTTTCATGGTTTTGTAGATTTAGCGTACAAAACTAAAATGTTTATATGTTCGCCATATTGAAAACAAGCTGGTCCACATAACGCATATGAATTTGTGTAGCCTGCCCTAGTACTATTTGTTTTCCCAAAATTTGTAGTAATCGGTTCATTATTTCCCGAGAAAAGTATGACAAAGGTTGTTCGTGGTAAAGTGAGAACTTTTGAAAGCCCTGCGAAGTTTCTACTTTCAGACCTTGGTTGCGTATCTTTCCGCGTACCTATCAAAATAAATACTGCCGTGTGACTTTTAGCTGATGTTTCCATCAGCTGACTCATCCACTGCATACTCATTAAATAGACAACAAAAAGTCATGATATGTTAATTTCAGTAAATTATATTTGTTTGTGAATATTGACTCATGATTATGATTGTTTTTCTGTTTTATTATAAATTAAGGCCTCTAACTGTAGTCAACACTTCCGAGGTCATAAGAAAATATGTTTGGTTCAGGTTGTCAACAGAATAGCAGGAGCGTTAATCATTCTTTTTCCAGTTGTAAAGATAGCGTCAAGACGATTCGAACGTTCACCTTTAAAAAGTGTGAAAAGATGAAGCGCTCTCCCGTTATATGTACGTGCGTGTCGTAAGAAAGACATGCTTTTAGATAATACGGTGTATTTCCTCCTTCATACAGATCACAACGTGCTTTAAACAACCGTTAAATGACCTAAGAATTATGTTTAGCAATATTTACGAGTTGAATTATAGTGCATTAATCCCTCACAAATCGATATTTCATATTTAACTACACACAAGCTAATAATGATGGCTTTGCTATTACATTACAACTAACGAAAATTTTTTTATGGAAACCCAATGGTAGGACAGAAATATTCCAAATTTTTATAGCAAATGTAATATTTTTCACTCGATGCGAGTTTCGTGAAAATTCTTCCAGTCACACAGTTTTAAAAGCACATACAGTCAGAACAGAAAGTATTCACACATCCACATATTTCGTGTTAAAAATTTCTTTCTAACACATTTCCTACATGAATTTAATTCCTAAAGTGATATTAGTTTTTCTTAGAATTTGTCTAGTCATTGCATTCATCTGATTTCAGTCCCTTAGCTTTTGTGTGTTATGTATTGATTTTTGTTGCATGTTGTATAACGGTGGCACAGAAAGTATTCATACATCAAACTAGTAAACAAAATAACCCTATACTCCGCCGCCGTTAAGCAGTCTTAACCAGTAATGTGTTCTGTTGTCAGTACACCATTTGTATTTGCCAAAGCAGCAGCAAATCTAGCAGTACATCGAAATTAAATATAAAAATGGGGAAGAAAATCAGACTCTACACCAGAGGAAATCAAACTTATAATAAGCTGCGCAATCAAACCAAATCACTTTCAAAAATTTCACGTATCATCAGTAGGCCTCGTGCGACTTTTCAGTCCATAATATATAGAGTTGGGAAGTAAAAATAAATACAAAACAGGTCCAGATGTGGCAGACCTGAAATTCTCACCCCGCAAGACAAGTGCTGTATCATTCGTGCTATTAAAGCAGAACCCAGAATATGTGCCCTCAAGATAACATCTGACCTAAGGCAAAACATCAGGAAGACTTAGAACAATAAAGATTTAGAAGAAGCTCTGTTAGCCGAGTGGGACATCATTCCAGCCTCTGTATCAGCAAAACTAGTGTAATTCATGCAAAGTAGGCTCCAGGGAATCAAATCTGAATTACATCCAACTAAGTACTTACAAGTGTGTTTCGTTTTGTACTTACACATGGAATGTAATAATACTTTTTGTTGTTTTCTACTTTCACATGGGGTGTATGAATATTTTGTTTCCAAGAATAACAATTTGTTTACAATATCTTAAATTTATTCTGGCTTTTCTTTGATATTGCCGTGAGGATTAAAAGTAGTAACCTTAGCTTATCTTGTGACAATAATTATTTAAGATTATACCTTCATATTTATCGACATACTATCTGGTGTATGAATATTTTCTGTTCTGACTGTAACACTAACATTGGATAAGGCGCCTATTGTTTTGCTTACGAAGGAAAAAAATAACGTTTAGCGTATCAAATTTAAATGCTTTCACTGATACGAACCTAACTTTACCAGAATACGAAAAACACAATATCTAGCTGATGAGAATTTATTTCGTGAAACTGCACCCACACATTTAATGGAGAATCTAATTTTGCCCCAAATTACTTAAATGCTGGTCGTGGAAGCTAGTACTTAATGTTTGATATATCGACCCATACCTTTAAACTGGTCGGACAGATGTTATAATTGTTTAACTTATTCCCAACACTCAAAGAATGTATCATGTGCAGTATGAAACGTTTTCATGACGTCATTCTTTCTAAAGGAGTGACATACCGACGTAACTAGGCATTGACTCGTAAACTGGGAATCGCGTGAATACTAAATAACATACACATTTATTTCAGCTCTCAAAATTACAACACAGCTCGCCAGTACAACAAAACACACTTCGAAGTTCCTTCAAGTTTATTGGAGGTAAAAAAATTTATACGGACTAAATTTTCAGCATGAAGTACCACATTTTCCAGGTAGGCATACTATGTGGGGTTTCGAGAATTTCTTGGAGAAGAAACTACGTGGAAATACAGCTAAAAGCAACTGAGACTTAAAATAACGTTGGTCATGTACTGTTATTTTGTTGACACACGAGCGCGGACATGAAAAAAAAACTATGAACTAGCGAATTTGAACGTTGCGTCAGCCAGGTTAGATGTGAAAGAGTCAGAAACACAAATGTGTTACAATCACTCCAAATTGTATTCTTATTTGCATGCATAAAAAAATAAACTGAATCACAAGTGACAACAATTTTTAACTTTATGTCTAGTAAGACGTTAAAGCATGAAACTACTCGTAGTTCGCTCGCTGCCGACTGAAATGCGAGTATTGTGGTCATTGCTTACGTTAAAATATGCAGCTACGGGCAGTGGTTTTTTTTCATAGGTTTATTTTCAAGTGTGCATACTTTATCGTGAACCACCTTCAAAAACTTTATTTTTTCATGTGGCGCTATTGTACATAATGTAAGACAGAAGTGGTTATGTGTGAGGAGCATATATGATGCGTGTAATAGGTACTTTCAGCATACGATGTTTGGTCGAAGTCTATGATAGATATTGAAAATAAATCTAGTAAAGTATTTGAATGTCCGCCATATTGATAATAAGTACCTTATCCGTTTAAATTGTCATATGTTTAGAACTAGGACTACCATAATTTGACTTACTTGCTCAATTTGAGGAGATTCGTTTGAGTACTTTCCGAGATAACAGCATAAGATTTATTTTTCCATGCATTTTTGTGTTTAAACATGGCGAACCAACAGCTATATCAATGTCTAAGTTCAATGCTTACACGATGCACTGCCATCACACTAAATTTTTTGAATAAATTAATATGTTTCCGAGATATTACGTAGCACCCTAAATTTCAAAATAGCCACCATTTAGGAAATAAGTTCCTGGCGTGATCGAATATTATAATAATCACATTTCCTTTCTAAGTACTATATGTGTACAGAGTTGAGTGAAATTCGGTTGACGGGTTCAAAAGTTTTCAGGAGGACACACAGATAGGATAGTGATTTCATACGTTATCTTTTCTTCGGCAAGTAGGCGATGTGAGTGCAGACAACGAGTGATTGACATTTCTGCTACTTCCTGTTCGAGTGATAGTGTGTGTAATAATAAAGCCATTAGTCGCCTGTTAATAAATTTTAACAATCATATCAGCCCCAGGATTGGCTCAGTTGACCTGTAATATGTATGTATATTGCATCCTTAAACAATGAAATGTATAAAACTTAAAATAAGTTTCAATACAATGAGTTAATTTTTGTTACAAGTTATTTCCAAACCGCAGGTTCAGAAAAGGAAAATTTCGACATAGGTATCGATGATGTAATGTATTTCAATATTTTTAATCGACACTACTATAAACACTAAAAGATTCGGATTGACCTCCTTTCCTTTTAAATAAAGTATAGCGCATATTTCACAGAAAGCCTTTCATTTATATGTACCAAAGTAAAAACTTTTTTGTCACATAACTTAATCAATGGACATTGAATACATTTTGACATAATTTTAAATTTGAACTAAAAATATTGAGAATCAGTACAGGGTCGTTTTTGTGTGTAATAAACAATTTGCAATATTGGAATTACAGCATTTCAAGGAGTTTTCAAGACTCTCGAACCAACCTGACACCACCCACCGTCTTATAAAGCTTTGCCAATATATACTTGTTTTTGATCCGGAAGCAGTGGCCTAAAAAATGCTCGGAATGTGTTTTCTCTGTGGACGAAGTTTTTTTTCCCCAGCTATAATAGGCCTACGAAGGAAACTACTAAATTATCAGACACAACAGATTGCAATTTTCCAGCCTCCAAATGCATGGTGATCAGCTCGACGACCTCCAACCATCGAAAAATAAGATTGAGGTAATTACTTAGAAATCTTACGTAGAAAAGAGGATGTTCTAAAAATCGGTATTGTTTTTGGCTTCCATAAATGTTACACACGCACCTTTCTTTGAAGGTGTTGGCAATTATTGCGGCTTCAGCATAACCGGAATACCCCTTCCCCTTCCTCACTTATGGGGGGTATTACATTAAGTGCATAAACACTTGTAACGACCAGAGTAGCTGGTTAAAGTTTTTTGTATGTAAAAGGCATTTTTTTTGTGATTTCTGTAACAAAAATAGCAAATTGTTATCGTTTTTATAATTGTAAGAGTTAATAACCACAATTTTATGTTAATTATAACATAATTCGGGTCAGCGACTGGTTCAATGGTCGACATTAGACTCGTATCGCTATGGTCTCCCGTTTTATCATATCAGGCAGGGATTCTCGCTTGGGGAATATGGTTGACACTACCCTAGTTTTCTTGGGGCACTCTTGTTTCATCCCCTGTTTTTGCTTTACGCTACTCCGCCCTATCGTATCTCATTAATTTTTCGGGCAGGTACAGGAACGCGACAGGCCTGTCCCATCTGGTAGGGCAGCTGGCTGCAAATAGCGCAAGCATCTTGACTGTCTGTAAGGGCGAAGATGAAGCTTCATATTATACGATTATCAATCATCCATCATTAAAGTTATTATTTTTATGAAAGGAACACATTCGTTTCAGAATATGCATGCCAAATCCACCCTTAGTTTACTCGTATCAGGGGAGATCTGCGTGTTGTGGACTCGCGAACCGAATATTCTGATAGTGTAACATACGCTAATAGAGTAAACAAAAAAATGGCGATGCCTTACGACTTGTCCCTGTCCTCGGTGGTCAACGATACTCTGTAGACAGACTTGAGAGATGATAGCATTCATCGGCAGTGGGACAGGCTGGTAAGGGAAGGGTCGCTGACTTAGGCCACAGCTGGCACTGGTAAAAGGAGGTAGATGGGGTTTAAAAATGCTGTGTGTGTGTGCGGCAGCTGGACACATCCCGATGAACAGATGTCCCAGAGGAAACTGCCTCTCGGACCCGGGTGCGTGGCGTTGCCGCGCCTGGGTCTGATTGTTCGTGTGCGTACCGGTGCTATCTATGTATCGGGACAGACACTTAGCATATTAACTTTATGCTTTTTTTTCTACGTATTTATAACGCCTAAGTGGGCCCCAAAAAAAATATATTTATTTAAACGTCATCAGAAATGATAGTAAGAATAATGTGTTATATTTTCTCTCTGGGGATTTAGGTTGTTTGAAAATGCAAAGAAAGTTGAAATGACTTTGCCAATATACAACAAGCCTTTAAATAAAATATAAATTGTATTGGTATAGTAAGACTATGGATGTCCATGTCAAACTTCTATTTCACTTACAGCAATACAGTAATGAGCTAACAGCATTACATTACGACCTCCAGATCAGACCTCGATTAGGATTCGCTACAGCTTATTATAAAACTTGATTACTTTAAAACTACACAACCAAATCATGTGACACGTCGCCAAAAATTTTTTAGTTGAATACAAAAATAAACGTAAAAGTTTAGTATTAAACAAAAAATTTACACAATTTTAACAATTTTAGTTTCCTTGTTCAGCTTCGTTCTTATTGATAGAAAAAACAAAAGGGGGTTAAAAAAAGTAATGCCTGTGCCTAAAGTTATGAAATACCCTACTGTGTACAATATATTGCTTTTCTTTTTAAATTCATATGCAGTAGTTATAAAACCTTAAATTGTGTGTAGCATGTCAGTGTATATGATTGTAATATGCGTGAAAATATATTTACCAAATTTTATATAACATACAGTTTGTTCAATTGAATGTCTAGTACTTAATGTACGCCATTAGCAAAGTGTCGTTCGTCAGTGAATTTGCCTTTTTATGAAAATCGGGTATTTAGTGAAATGTTACAAATTATAAACAGTTCTTACATACAAATTCTTTTAGTTTTTTTTTATTATTATTCATTGCAAATTTTTGTATCCTTATAACATGGGAAATACAGGTTATAATGTTCTTTTATTGGCAGAGGTTACAGTTCGCAAACTATATTCCCATGTTTCTAAACATAACTGTTGTACACAGTTGACAGCTATGTCAAGTATTCATTTGTTTATAGAAAGAACGCTTTCAGCAGTGATATTTGATATTTCTTAGGCCTTATGGCCCCTCCCGCCAACCATAATCCATGGCGCGTCCTTGTTTAGAACTCGACTTATTACAGAAGTGGTTTTTTGTTGCTTTATTCTTTATTTTGGCAAACCAGTGTTGATCACAGGCGAATGTGAAGTAGAGAATGTGGTCGGCGTTGGTTTTCATGGTGCACTATATCTGACAACGTGAGCCGTTGATATGATTCACGTATTTAAGTACAGTAAGTTTGTAATGGATGTCCGAACTGCCGGTCGACATGAGTGTTTTCAACAGTTGGTATGAGCGCAGAGGGTATTGTGTCGGAGTGGAGGAAGCAACACTCCGTCTGGGCGGCGTGGTAGGCGGCCTGTGTCAGCCAAGGGGTGCCAGCTGTGATGTAACGGCCGCCGGCCAGGTTCGCGGCGTCCCTCAGGGAACCTGTTTGTCTGCCCCCTCCCCCCTCCACTATCTGCTCTTTCTCCGCCTTTTCGCATCCGGTCCCTGCCACCGGCCATCGTCCTGTATCGGACACTCATGGGAAATTGGAGTGTGAAACATTGATGCCTGCCTTTCCAACTTGTTTGAATTTTAAAGTAGGAATGTTTTTAGTTGTATTGGCACATGCAAAAATAACTGACGTAACTGTCTGACAATCAGCGTGAGAGTTTTAACGAACACAACAACGAGATTGCCATAACTAATGGTCATCTGCCAAGAATTGCCCCAAGGAAATCCCAATACACTTAAGTTTCTACACATTATTTTCCTATGGAAGGTCACTTTTAAATACTTTGGTACATATATATTTTTTGGTCGTAAGCACCAATATAAATGAAATATTGAACACGCAAATAGAACCAAAACCAAGAATGAATAGTGTGTGCTTAAGACGTATACATTCTTATAGGGAAGAACTATGCAACGAAGACTGCAGATACGACGGACTATAGGTCATTCACGGTTTCTTCTCATTTTTCTGAAGCCCGCTAAAGTTCTAATTTTGGTTACCGATTACGTATCCTGCCGCTATATGTAAACATAAACACTGCCATGTGACTACGTTTTAACTGTCAAGTGCTTGTTTACTGTTTTCAGCTGTCCAAAGAATTAAGTCATATTTCAAAAACCATTTGTACGAATGTTCACAATTTAGGCTTATAACCATATTTAGGTCAGCTTTATGACTTTAACAATTTCTATGTTGACGATAGTTCTAAAGGTTATTAATTTACATTGTTGACATATTTATTATACACATCATAGCACATTACACATAATACACGTTAATATTTTGGCGCGACTGTGTTTAACCCTGTTACAATTGCGGGGGAAAGAACTGTAGTATTTAACCTCTTGTTATTGATATGTGTTGGGTTGTTTCGTTTAAAGGACGGCCTCAGTTGAAATAAAAATTAAAACTAAGGAACAATCAGTCCAACGAAAAGACACAGTATATTCAAGCACATAACTCGTTTCGCTTATTTTTTGTACGTAGAAACGACAAACGTAAAATATAGTGGTGAACATGCACATAAATAGACCTACCATAACTTTTATTCCGCTCATATTTCTATGCATTGGTACTTACTGTTTTCTGGGTTTATTTCATTATTTATTAAAATTTATCTAGCTGGGTTGCTTAGTATTTTGTTTGGGGTTGTGGCAAACATTCAAATCACAGAAACGTAAGCACGTTACACAATTGTGTTTCAAACAAATAGGGCAAGGTTACAACGTTGTGATAAACAGACGTGACTTTCAAACAATTAATTTCGTCTTAAAAACAGTTCACGGTTAAAACTTATGAACTTCACACGTCCAATATTTGCAATCGCACACACTCTGGTCCAACGTTTAATGGCAATAAATAATATTTCATCACACACACACACACAGCGGTCACGACGCACTTTACAGTATGTCTATTCCTGCCATGGAAAAACAGATTTACGCCATGTCATGTCGGCGTCGCCACTTCTGCCAACTTCGGATTTGTAAACGTCACGCCATCACATATAAATATATTATAATAAGCACTCAAAAATAAAATCTCGTTTCAGTTGAAAAATTGTTATTTTTGGTGTAATAAGTATGAAATATGCTAAAATTGAAAACATTTATAATTTTCTTGCAACTATAGGCGGTGCGAAAATTCCAGATATATATATATATAGAGAGAGAGAGAGAGAGACAAACTCCGCTCTGCCTATTGAATTTTCTTCCTAGGACAAAAAAAACACCATGTCACTAGGGCCTATGCGCTGATATTTTTAACTGTAACAATAAAAAATAGGTTTCCTTCAGTGCTATCTAAAAATTCAAATATACCAATAGGCAACGTTTAATTTAAAATGGCATAGCAAAAAACTATGGTAAAACAATATTTTAACTGTGAACTATTTCTTACTAGCAGTTGCCAACACATCGCTGCTCTTCTCACTGTTTTTAATTAGTGTTTAATACGATATAAATATTACAAGTTATAGAAGATACTGAGTTAAAGTTTCATTTATTCAAAACTACAGTACTTTAAAGTTAATCACAGTGTTATATATTTGTTGTGTACAAGTTATTGAAAAAACAGGTTGATATGTTACGCCTAGGGTTATTTTTCAATGGTTCGTTTCATAACATCCGAAGAAACCGTGAATGGACTATGTCAAATTGCAACAAATATAACTGCATACAAATTAGTAGTTTATTACATCAGGAACTGCGATGTTTTCAGGTCTTCCAGTAATGTAATGTACTGTTGTTTTGTCAACAAGCTGCCTCCTATTAGTTTCCGAAGGTCATACATAGACTTTCCGCGATAGGGTCTCTAATAATATGATATGCACAATGGTTTGACATTAGCGTGCCACGTCATTTGTACGTAAACGAAATCGAATTATGTAATTCATTTTTTCTTGTATTTTATTTATTTTCAATTTTTCGCATTGTGCACTTCTCCTCGGGCTTCTTTAGTGCTGCTAACTGAACAGTTTTGAAGTTTTCTTGAATAGCCTAAATATACAGTTATACCATGTAAGGTTGACCGAGATGCCGGCTGCCTGAATCCAAACAGTTTTGCATTAACAAAAACGTTCAGGGCTACTATTTTTCTTCCAAGCATTTACGATGTAATGTTTAGTGCCCTCTGACACATTTCTTAGTACGTTTGTAAAAATACCTATTTTTATAAGGTATGCAACTTAAGTGAAGTTTTTTGCAATCACGTTGAAATAGTTTTTGGCACTACACGAGTCCATACGTAAGCTGCTTGCCAACATACTTTGAGATCCTTCAGTCATAGGTATGTTTTATTTATAAATATATTGATACCCAACAGCGCATTCGAACTATAATTTACTATATAGCTTTGATGAGGTCATGGGTGAAACCTATAAAATTAATTTTTTTACTACAACTTCGAGGGTTGGAAAATGGCCATTTATGCTCATTTTATTTTCACAGTATAAGAACCCAATAATAATTAATAATCAGAATGCTATAGTAATTGAGGAGTTAGATATAACTTAAAACTGATAGTTGTAAACAATAATACAAATTTTAATAATCATTACTACTTTTTTTGACAAATGGCTATAAAAGGCGAGAGTATAAGCAATAAATAAACAAGTAATGATGCAATTCATACGGCATAACTGTGATTTCTACTACAGTAGCATTAAGATTTCAGGGCGAGATATTTGTGAACTGATAAAAGAAACATGATTTCACCACATACCATTTTTAATCACACTGCAGTTTTATGTATATCGGATTTTTAGATTTTTACACTTTCAGTGACTTCCAATTGTCATGCGGTGGGCGAAGATGATATATCCAGGGGAACGAGATGATCATGCTATCAGTGCAGTCCAAGGAAACTGTTGTCGAGGTACTTGAGCACTTCTCCGAGGTAATGAAGATTTTATTCTCTTGTTGGCATTTTCGA
Source organism: Clitarchus hookeri (assembly GCA_002778355.1). Lineage (NCBI taxonomy): Eukaryota > Metazoa > Arthropoda > Insecta > Phasmatodea > Phasmatidae > Clitarchus > Clitarchus hookeri. The sequence continues at coordinate 954,816 of NQII01000166.1, forward strand.
GCTGTTAGAAAAATGTTCCAAGAAAATACGTGGATTTTCACCACTCTAAATCACTTACGTGTCGGCGTTGAACTAACTAGTAACAAGGAACATTCTTCTGTACCTGACATTTGCTGTGTTCACAAATATTCAACTTAATTTGCAGCAGTATTTCCCTACCAAATACCTTGATCAAATTTATTGCCATCTTAAAATGGCTTGCTCCGTCGATAATTTTCACGCGTGTAAGTGTATAAGATTTCCTAAGATTTGCAGCATGGTCGCATGTCATTAAAGTGCGAACACACGTGCTATTTGCGTAATAAGAAATTCGCAGTTGGGCGTAACTTACTATATGGGGTTGGATTAATGGCGAACTGGGAAGGGTGGATCCCAGAAGAGAAGATTTCGTAGCAATTGTTTGATTTCAGCAGATAAAAATTATATTTGTCTCGCATCACCAGACTAGTTTAACTATCTTTTTCCTTCCTGATGCCCGTGCACCTCTATTTATCACCTGTGTGAATTTGTTACAAGTTCTCACTACTTTTCACTAAGATGCATAAGAGTAGGAGTAGTTGCAAAGTAAATACCTCTGTTGTATTTTACACATTAATTGAAAAAAATTCTGTTGTGTTCTAAAACTTTTGATATCATAATTTAAAAATTTGTTCATGAATACCTGCGCACCAGAAATACATTCCGCAACATACTTTGTTCAGTGAATCGCAGATTATCAGATCGCGCAGGCGTGTGGTTTTTCATCAGCTGTTTACGGGTGAGCTCAGCTGGGCGAGATCTAGAGCGTGATTCTTTTTTCATTTGGGCTTATTGTTTGTTTGACGATTGTGTTTCTTTCTCTCAAATGTCAAATACACAAGTGCTCTTATCGTAACAGTGTTATTTGCGGGATAATTTTGGTCCGAACGACAGTGGAAACACCAACACTGCAACCATGGTTTTGTGTTCAGGGTTGTATGTTTAGAATCGGTTTTATTTATACAGTAAATTGTGTTCAAAGTCAATGGCGTCATATGTGACGAAGTAGAGTTTCCTGCGCCACATAAATGTAATAATAAATGCTATGGCTTTATTATAAAAATTAAAGGAGTAGGACATACTAATTGGGGACTGAATTATAAAAAATCAAGGAAAATCTACAATGCTGTATTTGAGACAATCATTAAAAGAGGCGGGTGTATGATACGAACAGATCTTCTTTGACATAAAAGGAAAATCGTAAGTGCTCAAAGTGCGGCACTTCTGATTTTAGAAAGGGTATACTCGTATACAGGACAGTGTGAAATGAGGCCGTTTCCAGATTTAGCTAGTGCTGCCTGTTGACCTGCATGTTTTGCCACATGAATGTAGTTACGCGGTAACTGTTTCATTAAGTTATAAATTACGGAATAGGGTCTCAACTGACATAAATATTATTGCGACATGTGTTACAGTAGTTGAGGCTGGAGTAAATTTTAACATAAGTTCTACTTTCTTAAAACTGTTAAAAATTAAATTGTCTTCGTTTTTGTGGCACAAACTGCAAGAAATGGGTATTTGTAAGCCCACTAGACCTGATGTTAAATACTTTTACAGTTCTGCTGCAAGCGCGTAGCTAAGTTGCCTTATTATGTTCGTAATTCAGTATAATGTATTCATAGTTATAGGCTCTTCGGGGGAAAGTGAGCCCTTTTGAGATCCTAGTTACTTTTTCCTTTCAGCCATTTTTTATCCTTTAATCACCTTTTTAAATAAATATTGCTATGTAAGTTAATAAACACCGTTTGTATATTCCGCCGCACTCGGGAGTTAACGCCTAAGGCTAAAATAAAATATATTTATTGACTATTATTCCAAATGAGAGGGCTTTCAAAAGTGCTCACTTTACCGTGAACAGCCTATAGTACGCACATCTAAGCTTTAGGGTACACGGCTGCCTTGATAAATGTGTTTCGTCAGACAGTTGCGTTGAAGGTAAGCAGAAAAACAATTGTCAGTTCTAAATTTCCAGTGTACTTTTAACTGCTGTTTGTTTAAATCGCTTAGTGCATGGTTTGGCCGCCGTGAGGCAATTGTATAGGAACGCGGAAGCCTATGGGTAATGCAGGCTGTAGCGTTGACTTATTTTGAACGTGCCGGTGTCCGGGTCGGGACACTCAGTAGGAAGTGGGGTGTCCTCTCTAGACGGATCTCGCGAGTTAGAACGTCCAAGGTGACGGGGCCTCGCGGTTCCCCCGCCTTCTACCGCTCTTTTCACAGCAGTTTCGCCCGGCCCAAGTCGTCGACACCACCACCTCCTCTTCTATATTCGGTGGAATCCCAAGGTCGCGAGCGAGTAGTCACAAAGGCTTTCTCGACCTTCCCCGCTTCCCAAATGCTACCATTGGCACGGAGGCGTTGATACAGCGCGGGTATGCTGAAGTGATGCTCACGTTTTGCGTGCACATTCGTGGGCCTGTCGGAATTCTTATACTCTGTAGTTACCCTTAAAGCTCCAAGATAGTTCGTTAATGAACTTTGTGAAAACATACTAACTCCTGTATGTACATTTTTTTTGCTAAATATTAGTAGTTTTTCCAAGTGTGTTGATAGCTGTGAGATAATATAAACGAATTAAAATATAACCCAAGTAGCAGTACCGAAGGAAATTCGATTTTTTCTTCCCGGTTAGTCAGGAAAAAACTTCTGATTCCCCTTTTTATCTTTCGTTATTTTTCTCTTTGTCCATAAGTGGGCCAGCGTTCTGCCAAGTGTCAACGTTTCATGTAGCAGAGTTACAATTTTGTTGAAAAAGTTGTATTTAGGCTCAACTCAATTGTATTTCGTGAGCAAGATATTGCAAAATATGAATGTGTATTTTTGTGCTATATGTAACGCATATGCGGTTAAATAATTTTATCCGCGTAAGTTGCAAAGTATAAATTAAATCAAAATATGTGATGCAAAAGGTCCTTGTTAGCAATGTGTAATCATGATTAATTTCAAATAAATAAAATCTGGTACACAAAATTTATCTATTTTATTATTGTATGCTAGCTTATCCTAAAATTTAATTTTTGTATGCAAATAACTATAATTGTTTGTAAAAAAAAATTGTGTACACAACACATTTGCTTAAGTGAATTGATTCTTCCCGTATCGTATGACTTATTCGTAGATTGTACAGTAAATGTGGCATTAATTACAACAACAATGAATTTATTATACACTGTAATAAAATTGTGTGTTTTTACACTATATGTATGTGGCAGCAGTGTCTCCACTGACATCGGTATAATTTTACACATACATATGCCAATGTTTTGTTACTTATCCAAGTAAATTTATCCTACAAATTAGTAAAATTACATACTTTATACTACTAAATTTACATAGAATGGTGTGAAATTACTATTACTATGTAGCAGAAAATAAACTGCAACATTAGTGTATTTTCTCTCTACGGAAAGTAAATTTACAGAATCTCTGTAGTTTCTTCACTGTTTTACTAAGCAATTCTACCGTCAGCATATGTTTTTTTTACAACTGCGTCATGTTAATTCACATACTTTGTATGTGTATTTTTTATACTTTTCATGTTATTTTTCTTTATTTTGTAACTCAGTCCACTGCTAGTCTCCCAAATGTGGAAAGTGTAAATTAACACCAACATAGTGTTCATAAAGCCATAAATTCATGTATTTTTACGAAATACATGTAGTACTCTCTGGATTAAGAAAATTTGTGTAAAATTACCAAAAATTTGTATGTGTGAATTTACAATTTTTTTTACAGTGTATGAAACACAATCTCCATTTTCAAGTGACTGTTGTACATACCATCTAGGGTTGTGTAGTTTTGTGTTTGAAAGATACTGAGAGCTTGTTTTTTTTAAACATGACTTTAATTGTAGTTCGTAATCGATTGTTAAGTCTTTCAGCACGCTTTCTTCGTAACAAGGTGTAGACACTTTTTCTCAATTTCCTAGCAATGTGCGAATGACTTTCGTGATGGAATTGGTAATATGCCGAAATTCGATATAGTTTCCGTGTTTAGAATTCGGGTAGGAATTATACAATTCATGTAGACATTGGCCTTCCATTGAGAATGGGCGTTAGTTAGGCCTAGCATAATTTGCAAAAAAAAAAAAAAAAAAAAAAAAATATATATATATTTGATTTATTAATTTGTGGTCTTTATTTTCAACCCGGATGAATCATGAGGTGCGACATGCGATTTGAAAGCTCATGCTATGCCATAATCATTTAAGGTTAGGTTTGCCTTTTAAAGTGAAATACCCTGGGGGCGTTCCAATGACTACGAAATACTTTTGAGGAGTACGTTCCAAGAATACTTCAACTTTTCTTCACAATGTTCTCCTCTGCCCATCTCACAAACTCTTTAGTATTGACTTCCTTCATTGCTGGACCTGATACGGAAGCATTTCACTTGCATTCCCGCGAGTGTCTGGAATATCTCTTGCTGCTAATACTATCCTGCGCCAGGTTTCGTTATCTTGTTAACAGCCTCGCGTGTGGTTAGGATTTAAGGTTAAAACACTGTTAAGTAAACAAGAGCTTTGAGATGTTTGTAAACTTCCTCTACCCAATTTTTAATGCAGTTTGATTAAATTAAAAACGGGTAACAGATTTAATTCATATAAAAGTGCTCAAGTGCTTGCCTTTGAAAATAAAGATATAAACAAACTCGTTCATCACTGTTGACCATGTGACCTTAACAGTTGTGTTGGTTTGGGGTATGTGTTTCCTCTTTCTCCTGTGTTGAATCCCCTATGTGGTATGATTTAAGAGATAGTAGTCCGGGCATATTTTCTGTAGATCCGCTGTTTTTGCGTTTACATTCATCTCAACAAATGAATATCCTGGATATACGACTTTTTCTCAGAAAAGATAAAAACCAATCATCTAAGTCCGTACATTTAGGTTTTTACCATTGTAAGCGTATTCTAAGAGAAAAATAGCGAAAATGGTTAAAACAAAAAAAAGTAATCTTTTTTTTTAGCTCTTGCCTGTGAAGTTTCCTTAAGAGGTAGGAGAAAAATAAAACAGCACAGTCGTAGTGTAATCTATAGGCTTTCATCGCGAACAAAAAAAAATCCCACATATACAGATCTAATTTGCGTAGGAAACAGTAATGACCAAAGCATTGCACGCTATTTCAACGCCTTGAGCGATGGGGCGCTGGGCGCGCGTGTTATTGTCGCCCGTATCACTGTCTCTAACGCAAACAAAAAAGTGTCGGGTCCGTGGAGTCTCTGTAATGGGCTTGCACAAGCACTTGCGCAGAAAGTAACATCAAAATAGTGTATACAGAATGTTGCAACATTTCATGTCGATACGTCCAGGAAACATTCCTCACAACTGGAGGAATAAAAAACATACGTTAACTCTTCGTTTCTTTACTACAGCTTGTAAAACATAACGTACAGTGTATGGCCCGCGGGCTAGATCATTTTACTGTGGAATGCCATCGCAGTTGTAATTGGTAGCCCCATACATTGGCCCCCGAGGAACCCTGATTTGAATCCACTAGACTTTTATTTGTAATGATATTTAAAGACACTTGTGTATGCAACCCCAATGGACGATGTGGAAACCCTTCGTTACCGTGTTGTGGCGGGCTGCGAAACATTCAGGAATTCATAAACGCACCCGGGAGTCCACGCAACGGCGTTTGATGTATCTAGCCCGCGCGCGCCATATAATGTACATTATGCATTACGAGCTGTAGTACAGAAACGAAGCATTTACGGGCCGATGTTCATATAATGTTTTTTCTTCCTCCAGATGCGAGGAATGTTTCCCCTAAGTACTGACATGCAATTTTGCAACATTTTGAATAGTGATAAGTCGCGTTCGATGCCGTGTATTTGGGGTGCTTGTCGATTACGGAGGATGTAATGAGAGCAGACAGGAATTTTTGTAAAGTTGGATGTAACTAACATTACCACCGGTTGCAGGCTTAGTTCAGGTTTTATTTCATAAGGATGTGCATTAGTAATGAATACGTGACTGATGAGAATATTTGATGCATCATGGAGCATTTGGGAAGGAAGGGTGATATGTGATAGGGCAAGCCTCTTAAAAAGGAGCAGACGCCTGTTGCATTTGTTTATTTATGGTCAGTCTATTGCCAAGTGCGCGCAAACAAAACATCTTTCGACGGAGTAGGAGACTATTGCCGTGGTGGTTTATTTGTACCACATCTGGATTAATATGGATGTTTTTGGATATTTAAGTTACATCTGTACTTTCGTATTATTAAGGGAGCTAGTCGGGCTGGCAAACAGCCATCTGTTTTTGAGCCGCACACTCGTCCAGGCCGGAAGCTGGAAGATGGGCTCTCTCACCCATCCCACTTCCCTCTTCTCCTGCCCCTCAAAGGTCATGCGCCCCTAGGGTGGAGCCTGGCAATAATTATTCATATGGCTGTCCGCAGTTTTTGAAGTATGTATAATTTCTGATTGGCTGGGGTTTCTTGCTGGGACGGAAAGTAGGCACCTCCCACAAGGTAGTTTCTAAATAACAAATTAGTGCCAAGACGTTTTATTATTTCTTTCAAAGGTAATTGAACGGTCAAGCTACCGTAATCAGGTGAGATACATCGATTTTCAATTTTTAGCAAGGAAGCAGTGTGTTAAGTTTTCCTCCCTCCATTAGCAAGAAAGCAGCGTATTAAGTTTTCGACCTACATTACCAAGAAAGCAGCGCATTATGTTTTCCACCTACATTAGCAAGAAAGCAGCGTATTGAGTCTCCCCCTCCGACCAGTCTCATCGGGAAATGTTTGCGCTGTTGTCATAGTGCGCCCATTGAAATTATTCATCTCATGTTCGGTTTATGTTTATAAAAAACTGCTTAACCAAACGGGTAGAACAACGTAGAGGCGTTGTGTTGGAACTCTGCCGGAGTTGTGTGTAATCGGAGGACGGACAATCCTTCGGATACGGTCAGAATCGAACTCGTGACCTCACAGTCGTATCCTTACACACTTGACCTAATAAAAAATTATCTCGTATCACATCGTGGTCATTGCCATGGATCTTCTCAGTTTTGATATTGTTCGAGGCAGATCCGTCGTTCGGTTTTTGCGTGACAACCACCCCGTGCGTATAGCCACTAGTACAATATGGATTTATGTATCTTGGAATCATTTAAAACTTTTATCGCTTCCTCTTCCCGCGCGATAAATAACGTAGGACGAGTTGCCTCCGTTGTTGACTGTATATTGAATTATTCCTGCTTACAGCATGCCACTGCGACTGTCAAGACTTATCCACATCATCGCGTCATGTACCATATGCACGACTCAGAGCAAGTCATTAACAGTAATTTTTTAAATTTAAGTCACTAAGGTCCTTTTTTCTGCAGTTTTATCACTAAAAGTTGATAATTTTAATACAAAACTCTTCAGGCACAGCTTCGCCTAACAGAAGTTAATGTTCTGTGCATAATATACTTTGAAATACTGTCAACCGTCAAAAGACAGTATTGCAAGCAATCTTGAATTCTTTTATTTAAAGTTATGCTGCCTATCTGGAATAACTCTGTTTCAGTGACTTTTTACACTCTCAACATTATTTGTGGGCATCCATCTCTTTTTTTATTCAATGCTACCCTGCTATTACAGAATTTGCACGTTAGTGTCGCTGCGTCTGAGACCTTTGTATTTATCTGCACGTCGGATTACCTAGATTTTCGCACGCCCAAAGAAAAATCGACAGTTTTGAGAGCGATAGTGCCTTCTCATACTTAGGATGATAAGTACGTCAAAATTTAGAGTGCTTCGCGAAAACCTTTTTCACGGTTTAAGGAAATGGAGTATTAACATATATTTACCAACGTTTTAACTACTACTAGTTTTTTGGAGGGTGTATCGAAACTTCCCTCTAGTATGTATGGTTATAAATTTGTCACTTTTTTTATAATCTACTAAATAAACTTTCTTTTTAGTGAATATGTGTGTTTTGACAACTGCATATGTGATTTTGAAGTTAAAACAAGTACTGGCACAGAAAAGTTGGCGTGGAAGCCGTCCTCTCTTAAGTTTGCCATGTGCGTTGCCGGAGCTAGTTTCAATAACGCTGCGGCAGGAAGTGTCTGAAAAGGAAATGTTTCCGGTTATGCCAGTCGGTAAGTGGCGCAGAAAATAAATAAACTCTTTATTTTAATTGAAGACAAGTAACTTGAAAGTGCTTGTTGTCTTGGAATTCGCATGTTTGCACAATTCAGCACGCTCGCGCGCTTTTAAGTTTAGGTATTGTTGTATTTACGGGAACAGTTTTCGAAAAATTACTAAGTAAATTATTTTTACAGCCTTATTATTGTTTAAGATTTTTGATTTGTAATGCAGGGAGAAGTTTGTTTGGCATTGCTTTGAATGTAATGTTTAGTAGTGCGTACGTGTGCCTAAAAACAACTGTTTGATGATGGTTTGGACCAGTGCGCACAATAGCGCCGGGTAACTATAAGCTGTTCATGGTCAATTTAGCATTTTAGAAATTAGTCTCTGAAAAATATCACTCCCTCTACCTGCATACATTTTAACGAGCACCCTGATTAGCATTCGCCCAGTAAAATGGGTAACGACGGAGGTACATTGAATTAAAAGTTTTGGTAAACATGTGCGAATACTGAAATTATTTATATAGCATCGTGTATTTTATAATGCATATAAGTAAAAAAAATTAACGAATTAGGAAAATATTTGATTTTCTGATCATTTCAGTTTTTCTTGACCGACGGACGAATAAAGTGATAAGACCCTTGGTAGTGTTAATTTTACATGGCAAAGGGGAATCAGGTCTTTCAAATGTGCTCACTTTACCATGAACAGCTTTACACGTATGTTCGTCTTGTGGCGGTACCCGAAAGCGCAGGGATTGATCCGCCAGTATGCGAGGGGATAGACGACCCCGCGGCGCTATTTATAGGTCACCCGCCCTCGCTGGATGTCCCGTTTATTTATAGTAGTTTGCAGGCCGCGCGCCAACCAAGGACACGTGGCCTTTTAAAACACTCCGCAGCGCTTCTTCCGCGAAAGATGCCTCTCCGCTCTCAGGACACGACTTCCAAAGACTAAAACAAACTACAGTAGTGTTCTTATAAACTATTCACTGTATATACAAACTTTCGAAAAATCTCCTCACGTGTATATTTTGCTTGGCTTATTTTTATGTAATACAGTAAATTATACAGCTTGAATATCAAACAATACCCCAAATTTGAAGGTCTTTAATCATTCATAAATGTTCAATGTGACCACCATGAGCGGCCCGAACGACATCTACGCGATTATCAAACTTGTTCCACACTTTTGTCAGCATGTCCGGTGTTACGGCTTGGATGGCGTCCGTAATTCTCGTTTTGAGGTCGGCAATTTTAGCCGGCAATGGTGGACGAAACACTTGATCCTTTATGAACCCCCATAAAAAAATCGCACGGGGTAAGATTCGGGCTTCTTGGGGGCCAGTGATGAAGAGCCTGGTCACCAGCTGCTCCTCGACCAATCCAACGTTGTGGCAACGTCTCGTTCAGGTATCCGCGAACATCTAGGTGCCAATGGGGTGGCGCACCAAAAAGGAAACATCAGAACGTCCCCTTCACATTGACGTGTCGAATGCGAGCTCGCAACCCCCTCACCACCTCAAACTGAGAGTTACAAACACGATCCAAACGGAAACATTGGACATGTTGAAAAGAGCGTGGAACGAGTTTGATTATCGCGTAGATGTCGATGGTGGTCACATTGAACATTTGTGAATGCACTAGTTGTACCCGCGGCTCCGCTCGCGTGGACTACTGAATTATTGTTTAGTTTTTTTTTATTTTAATAAAGTTGAATTTTACTTGGTGTTAATTATGAGATAAATAATTATTGGAGAAATATTTTAAATTTAAACTTTTAATATTTAAAAATTTTCTATTCTAAAGCCATATATTTTATAGCAGGGCCTTTTTGTACACATCATTTCTGGTTTTTTTATTGGGCGCAAGTACATACAAATTGCTACTGCAACTTACACGCGTACATACAATTGTCCATGTGAAAAGCATGGCTGTCGGAGGTCAAACCCAGATCGGAAATAGGAGACGCTTAAACGGGAAAGGTAAATCCGTTGGAATCATGGGTATTCTGGTTATTAAAATTTTTTCGCCAGTACTGGTGCCACTCATAATAGTTGCCTTAAAAACATAATCCCTCAAACTGTTTACTTGTAGGCGAGTGCCATTGCACAATTTAGGAGGGCTTATGTTCCGTAATAACATGATTGGTGCGCCAATTTTTACAGCAAGAGCGTGAACAGGCAAACCTGATGGATTAAGGGAATTCAAGAATTCAGTCTGATAGTGGACTGCGTCTTCCTCTTCAACAACAGTGTCCACAGCGTTGTACGTTCGGGAGTTTGATTCAATCAGGTTAAGGATAGTTTTATTTATGTTTTCGACGATTTCATTTTTTGATACTAAGATAGCACGCTCTTGGGACCATGTCAGAGGCTTGGTTGTGATTCTTTGGACTTCTGAGAAATTAAATGGTAAAAACGCTTATTAGTATTTCTCTGTTATAGATAGATATATGCTACCGCGGAGTTTTTTTTATAGGTATTTTTATTCTACACAATTCTTTAGTACATAATGTTGTTCCATCTTTAACGTTTTAAACAGCGTATTGCAAGAGAGCGCGCTGGCGACAAACTTTTTTCCGAATTGATTCACTATTATCGTCACTGCTTATTCCTTATGTTACTTTACGTAACAATATATACATAGTCAGAGAACATAGTTATGAATTTAAAAAAATACGTAAATCGGATACGTGGTTCTCGAGTGATAAGCGCACTGACAGACAGACAGAGAGACGTTGAGTTTTAAAAAGATATATAGATAGTAAAAAAATTTCACCGTTCATTTGATTGGTCAATTAAGTTTATAGGTGGTTTGGTTTTGATGTTATAGACCTTCAAAGTAGGGGTATTCTTTTATTCTCAGCCTGCACATCACAGCCAAATTAATGCTGTCGTTAAAATTACGAGTATTTTATTTTCTGTTAAATTTTACTTCTACTTCAGACTTTCCTATAAATTGTAAAATTAATCCTGTGATCAGTTATAATTAAAAACTGAGAGAGGAGTGCTCTGTTTGAAACGGTTGGAAATAATTTCATGCAGAATATAGAGTTTCGGTACGATTTTCAAGTAAAGGTTTCCTACAGAATTATGTATAGACTTTTTCGGGCAGTGCTGTTGAAACATGTTTATTTCATTCTTAAGCTTAGGCCTTTTACAATATATTTCTCAGCAGCGTTATAATACTGCGTGTACTTTTTTTTTTCTTCAGGAGTGGGAAGGCACTTGTGAGTGTTTTAGTTGAACTTCATTGTGTTTCTCATTTATCAGATTTGGCAGCTCTAGTAGATAACGAATAATAGTTTTATTTGTTGAAAATTACAGCACGAGTAATTATGTCTTTGAACTCACGACTTACATTTAAAACATGTATTTGATACTTAGACTTATATTAAAATGTGTATTTATAGGTGATGGCGGGACTTTTACGATTTGGAAATTGGCGAAATTTGCAACATGGCATGCTGCTGAACCCGAGTGGTTATTTCCTCCGTAGTTGTATAATCAGCTAAGTTGCAGCACGAGTTTATTTAGTCTTTTTTGGGTGATGAATTACATACTAGTCACCTGCCACCACGAAGGAATGGGTTTGCGTCCCGATGAGGTGTAACTCGAATTTTCGCCGTGGGAAACATGGCAGATGTTGCTGTTAGCCGGTGGGTGTTTTCTAGTGTTTCAATTTTCACTATCATTGTATTCCTTCACTTCTCCCTCACCTTACTATCGGCGCAAATTGTTTTTAGATGTATAAAACATGAATATAAAAGCTGAAAATAATTTTTATCTTTCAGAAAATTATGTGCTACGATTTGCCTAGTGTTAGTTTGTGCTATGTATATGACACGTATGTTCAAAGTTATTTTCTGAAGTGCTGTCTTAACAGGTGTTACAGGCCTAAATTTGATAGTTTCTTGCAGCATAGTTTAATGATGAAAACTCTTTAATACGTTTCGCTTATTCTTTGCATATTATGATAGTTTTTGCGTAGCCAGCTGTGCAGAATATAATAATTTCCTTTCCCAGCTGTAATAGTGGGGAGATATTTAGTTTTCCCCATATTTTCCAACCCACACCTCTATATGATTATGGCTACCAAAGAAAAACTTCCAACTGATATATGCAAGCTTCCTTGACTGTATCTCTTACTTAATCTCTACCCAGTGGCATGAACCCAGTGAGCTTCTGACAATTTGGTTGGGGGGAGGGGGGGGGGTATTACTCCCCTTATCGAAGACACTTAGGTCTGAACAAGAAAATGTTAGTCCTGCTGTAGCTGCTGTTGGGATAGGTTCTGTATTACAAAAACACCAGCACCATACCATTACGTTTCCCACCTTGGTACAGAATCATGATACAAAATTTCTAGCAACCTCTGTCGGAAAGCGAGGAGTAGGTTTTGTTAGACGACTCGACTTCCCTTCGCTGGAAGCACATTCCGGGGTTACGTTAGGTAATCCACACTTTTGAAACCGAACCAGAAATTTAGATTGTAATGCCAAGGCCTTCAAATCCCTGTAAAATAACGTTAGTGAGTTAATATTGTACTCTGACATTGTTAATATTGCAGTTGTCACGGACACTAGAGATTATAAAACAAGAATACTGCATCTGGTGTATCCTGCTGATTTCCGGTTCTTGACATAGATCCAACCTTCTGCATAATGCGAAGAAAGCAAAGCACCCACAACCTTAAAATCAATGTGCCAGACATGTGTATCTGTTAGGCTCGTCATTCGTTCATGTGCTTCAACATACTAAAATGGATTAAAAGTGCAGGCCCGGGACCGTGCAATCTTTTGTAATGAAATTTCGTATTTATGGTTTGAACTGATGCATATGTACACGGTTTTTCTTTGAATTTTATCTGCAAGGTGTATAACGAACAATTTGCTTTTTCAGAAGCATCATAAAAATCTCTTTGGAATTAATTATAACGAGTTAACATTTTAACGGGAAACCGATTCACCGCACTGAAGACGAATATATACTCGCGTTATGGCAACGCACTTTTTTTTATTATATTGTCATGCCAAGGCAGGTAGCGGGAATCTCATGGTGGAGAACTGTCGAACTTTCGACAAATTAATTGCAACTGTCTTTGCACATCTTATCTCTTGATTTCTGCGAAAACACAATGCACTCCGTAGTTTCCTTTTATCGTAGTGATACACTAGGTATTTTCGTCTTATTTTCCGTTTCATATAACAAATAAATGTTGATAATTTTCGAAAAGTAGTGCGACCACAGTGTTATTCCTTCGTCACATCGGTTCTGTCAGTGAAGAAAACAATGTTTGTAAACACTTCAGAACTTTACCGAACCGCAGAACTTACCGAAAGAACAAAAAGGCGATAAATTGTGTCATTGTTCGTATCGATGCAAGAAATATACATTAAACATTTTCAGGGAAGTTTGTCGATATTTCGTTTCACTGAAGACTATTAAAAAAACACCCACAACGAACTACGTTTAATGAAATATTCAAATACAAAAATTATTAACTGCATATATACTTTTCGGACACCACCAGTAACAATAAATGTTGTAATTATCATTAGTTCTAAATTATAATTTTAATGTCAATTTTTTTTCTCGCAATCATCGCAAAGATCGCCAACATAACATATATCCTGCAGCCATCAGCTGACACTACTCTGCAAATTGTGTTTATTGTTTACATGCTGTGTAGGTTGGTTACAATGTCTGTAAAAATTTACTGACGTTATATGAAATGGAAAGTAGTAAGTTTTGTTGTGATAGTTGTTTACTGCGCACGTAGGTGATATGTTGTCTGCAAAAACATTTTCACCAAAAATGCCAGTATATATTTTTTTCTACTTAAAGATGGCGAGTTACGGTTTCCTGTACCACTCCATTACTTGGATGTACAGATGTATCAGGCGCATTGGCTGTGTTCATGGGTTCTGTGGTTTTTTACACGATGTGTGTAAAAAAAGTTAGTTCACAGGCGCAGTACAAGCAGACTTCCAACATTTTTCTTTGTAGTCAATTGATTTTACTTTAGTCTCACACAATGCTACATTCCTATTCCTGTAAATGTACCGTGGGGCTCAGTATACTGCAGCTCGCTGCCGCGCTGCGGAGGCGGGAGGATACGAAGCAGGGCAGAGCGCGCCACGAACGCCTGTACCTGACGGCGGGGCGGCGTTGCCGGATCTCCCGCACACGTGGGGCGTTGTTGCCGCGCCTTCTGCGCGAGCGGCCTTGACGGCACCGTTCCCTCGTCACAATCGATACGCGAGTCTTCCGCCAGTCGCAGACTGTTGGCAGGCTGCCCGCGTCGTGCGGTTATAGCTCGCACCACGGCCCAAGTGCCACAGCAAACTTCTAACTTTTCTGAATCCCTGCTAAAGTTCTACCTGCTTCTAGGATATTCCTCCACCTCGTGTAAACCAAGTTTAACCAATTCTAGGCAATTAACCAAAGTGACAACGCACTGCATTCGTGCGCACTCAGTGTAATAACATTTAGCACGAGAACTATTTCTTACTGGGTATTACCAACACACCTATTTTCTACCAGTTTTTTTTCGTATTAATTTTAAATTTAGAAAAATTTATTAATAAAATGTAAGTAAAAATTCAATGTATCCAAAAATAAGGTACTTTAATGTTAACACAATTATAAAATTATCGTGATACGTGACATATTTAGAAAATCAGTTGCTCGGAAAATCCCGTGTAAAGAGTTATGGACATCGTGTCTACATTGAGTCCACCACATCCGTACCCGATTTAACAGCGTAACTGAACATGGTGTGGCCTAACATGGTGCTTTATTCTCTCTATTCAAAATGCGCCATTATAAAAGCTATGCTTTGTTACATTATCGATCTTGCGCTGTCTTCAGAAATATGTTTTTTTTGTCAGTCTCAGCGATTTGAATGTGACATGACGCAAAAATCCTTAGGCGGGGATATAAAGATTGCAGCGCAAAATGAGCGGATAATAAGGCAGGAGCTTGAAAGTTGTTGCCCTAGTGAGGCAACGAACCCTTGTCTGTTGTTTGTCCTGACTTATTTACCTGTCACGCTTCTTTCACGCAACGCAGTAACTCCTATGCTGTTGCATAATTATTTGCCACGAGCCCTTATTCCCTTCACTTGAGCTCATAATTTTCAATAATTCACATTCTCTTAACTCGTTCCTTCTTGACTTCGAACACCATTGCTCGTGTAAAATGTTTGTTATTTACCACAGTTGCCATGTGCTTTCCGGTGGCGGCACTCTGTTCCCACCCGAGCAACGGCGATACAATAGATTGTCACAATGTTTATGTTGATAATGCCACGACTAGCTCTTTATTAACTTATGTTGGGAAGTCAATAAAAATTATCAGCTTTTATGGGTTCCATATTAACTCGTATTTGCAAACCCACGCAACGAGGTCGGGTGTGCCTATTCGTCGAATTGCAATGAAGTGTATTTACTATTGTCTGTTTTACGGCCGCGATAGCCACTTTACTCTTGGACTGTATAACGCGCCGCTGTCCACAGTATCGTGGGCGAATTCAGTACCTTGGCTCTTTGAAACGACCGTGGTTGCAGAACCCCTCGCTTCTCGAGGAGGCCTGAACCACTCCGTCCACAGTGGCTCAAGCCAGTAGTGTCCTCACCCCCCGACAAACACCACCAACCCGAGTCTATGGTAGGGAAAGTCGCCTCGTCCCCTCCAACATGGACGGCACAACACTCCCTTCCATTTGCCACCCAATGGTTTCTTTATCCCGGGAATGTTGCATATGTTCGTATTTATTAAAGTAAAATTACATTTTGCATTATTTATTGTAACTGAGTTTTTACTCCCACGCATGTTGGAGTAGTCTTTGAATATACTGGAAGACATTGCAAGCCAACTTTAAACGTACAGGTAATTTTTTCTGTTCGCGATAGGGAGCCAGTTTGGAAGCCGACCTAGGCAAGGCTGCACTCCTCGCTAGGAGTGTCGGTTCTATGACCATTGTAGCTTAAAATTTGATAAAGTTTTTGGCATTCTTTTGTGAAGGACGTTATAGTTAAAATAATGCCAATAAATATGTTGGCAAGAATATATTATTTTAATTTCATTTCCAAATAATGATTTGAAGCAAGAGGACAATTCACCTCGTCAAAATTTCATCCGTGAATGTGTATAAATTGCAGTGTCTGGATCAGCTATAACGAACAAAAATGTATGTAAATAGAAAACGTACCAGTCCCGTTGTGTTTCGTAACACAGGTCCTAATCATGTCAAATAAGCTAGCCGTGGTAAAGTGAATAATTATTTGAAACCATAAGGATGAATTGACGATAATGAAATTACATGAAATCCTATGATACAAATATAAAGTAATATTAACAACAAATAAAATTACAGTAATATTACATTATACCATTGTGGTCATATATCCTTCTATAACCAATTAATTATTACTGTTACTTTATGTGTAATTTATTTGAAATTTTCCTCCGCCGCAGATGGCTGGGGAGGGCGGAGGAATGAACCCTCTCTGGCTGTCTGGACCATGTGTGTTGGAAGTGGCTGGCCGATCATACAACTCGATACGTGATACCAAAAAATTATAAATGTTACAAATTAAGTTGCCTGCCAAGAACAGTAGCAGCATAGTGACGCTACAACTTTGATGCACTTTTGAAGAAGTCGAACCCATCTGAAGGTTTTTTGGCAGGTGATGTAATATTTTAATATAAAAACTGAACAGAGTTATGAGTGCGTAACAGCATGTTTGGAATGAGGTTCACGATAACCTTAAATTTCGTGTTGTGTGTATTCAGGCCTATTGTCTGCTACAGAGATGCAAGGTATGCCAATCAATATTCCTTCAAGAAAAAGGGGGGGGGGAACGAATTTTACCATACTATCATGACCAGTAAACACAAGAAAACATTATAAACATACAAGAACCCTTCAATTATTAAAATTACACATTTTTTCTGAACACATAGAAAAAGCTAATATTATTTATTACTATTGGATTGGACGTATCCTTATGAATGGTGCTGCCCTTGAAAACGGAAATTTATGTTTGATGGGGTTTTCCACCTGGAGTGCAATTGCAAATTAAAGACAAAATTTATGGCAAGTTAAAGTAGGTGATTTAAAATGTTTGTACGGGAATCAACAACACAAACGTAAATTATTTATACATGTACTAAATATCAATCTTTATAAGCAGTAAAACAAAGTTACGTCGGCTTAACTCGAGGTATTTAAAGACTTCTGTGTTTTACCGTACAAAAGTTTTTCATTATTATTGTTTCACAGTTGCAACTTGGGACGTCAATTATTGGTACACACAAAAAATAATAATTTCGGGCTCAAAATGTACAAATACCGTGCTGGACCGTAGAAAAAGAATATAAACAATTCACTTGTAGGTCGGACTGAAGTCTTTGTTTCTTGTTCACGTTAATTTAAGGCCATATTTCCAGCACATCGGGGTATCTTCTTTCATACCCATTATGATTACAACTCGACTGCATTATTTTTTGTTCTATAAATTACATTTGACAGAATGCTGCAAATTTCCATAAAATAAAATCTGTGACGGCCTTAAACACATTTGCCCTTATTCAACAGGCACTTAAAAAAAAAATTTTAAAACATTTTTGCAGTAATATACATAACTGAAAATTCGAATTTTGTACTGAACGCCTTGACAAAGAGATTGCATTTTTAAAGCATATGCAAAGCCATAATAATAATAATGATTTCAATAAATCTACATCAGTTTGCTGGTCAGAAAAATACGCAGCAGTTAAATTAAATACAAATTTGAGACCACAAAGATAATAACATAACCAAAAATAAACATGTGACAGATGAGAGGTTAAATGTAAATACAAATTAAATTAGTGACTGTAAATGTAGGTGGATCCCTAGTGAAATGTTTAAAAATAATAATTATTTAGATTTAAGAAAAATTATGTAACTAATAATTAGGTATGCCAAACATAAGGGTGTAAATAACATTGAAATATCTATATACATTCCAGACTCGCAAACTTGTACGATTTACCCGTAAAATGTACTGGAAATGACGCCATTGTACTATTGTACGGTCACATCTGGAATCTTACTGTTTTTTGGAAATATCCGGACATTAAAAATATTTGCACCTCGTGTTTCGGTCTTTATTGCAGCATCGGGGTGTCAAGGTCATAGACACAGGACTATAGCGGGTCTCTGCTATCTGGTTCCTTATTGGTTGCTATTAGCCAATCAGATACGATTTTTCAGGCATAGTTTGAACTCATTGGGCTTGAGGTCTGTCTGGCAACCAATCAGTGAATTTCTTTATCAGGAGTGTGGCTAATTGCGTGTGTATTGAAAGAAGTATGTATCCATGTCGTGAGTGAAAGAAGTTTATGAAATGATGGAATTAATACTTAACGCATTTCATTTTCTGTGCGTAATATGTGTGTTCGTAGTTTCTAACCTCGCCAAGCATTGTGCTCATATTAGAGTTTTTTTTTCATAATGCATGTTTTGTGATTTAAGTTGTTGCTTCAACGTGTTTACAACATGAGCGGGAAAAAACAATATTATGAAGCCTTCAGAGACGTGTATATGCAAGAGTTTCCTTATATTATAAGGTCTGATAAAGGTAACACGTTTGCATTTTGTACAGTGTGTGGTGATATAAACATTGGGCATGCCGGCAAAAACGATATAAAAATCACGGCAAAACCAAACATCAGCAGTACAAAATGTGCTTAAGAGAAGAAAAACATTCAGAATTGTTTTGGTAACACTGCAAATATCGACAATGCTGTCATAACAAGGTAGTGTCTGTTCACATCTTTCCTGGTGGAACACAACCTACCATTGAGCGTAGCTGATCACGCGGGACCTCTTTTTCGCAAAATGTTTCCCACGTCGGATGTAGCGAAAAAATACGGCTGCGGCAGAACAAAAACTTCCGCTATTGTCAAAGATATGGCTTCAAATGCTGTAAATGAAATTGTAACTCACCCGCAAACTGGCCCGTTTTCTCTTTCTACCGATGGTAGTAACGACTCGGGTTCAAAGCTCTACCCACTAATAATAACTTTTTATGATGGAAATGCGAAAAAAAATTGTCTCGTGCATTCTTTCATTGCTTAATTTGATAGGTGATGCAACTGGCCAAAACATAGGCAATTTGATGCTGGCCGAATTGGAATGGCTTTAAGTTCCTGCCATAAATGTGGTAGCTTTTTCTTCTGACAATACTGCGTAAATACTCGGCTGTAAAAATGGCGTTGTAGCTGTTCTGAAAAACACCCAAGAAAGCCTCTTTGTAATGAGATGTTTGCACCAATTGGTTAATTTTGCTGCAGAAAAGGGTGCTAATAAACTGCCTGTTAAAATTGGTGATTTTTAATAGACGTTTATTATTATTTGGAAAAAAGTTGCAATTGAAAAGAAAGTTTGGCAAAATTTCAAAATCTGCACAATACAGAAGCAAAGAAGATTCTGAAACATGTGTGCACCAGGTGGTTGTGGTCGGGTAGAAGTCTCACAAGGTTTGTCGACCAGTGGACACCGTTATTAAGTTTTTTCAAGGACGAAGTTAGTGACCAGAAACCACAGTCTTCCCTCGCATCTTATCGAATCCCAAAGTAGTTTACTTCAAAAGAGAGTTGCGAATTGGGAGAGCGTTTTGGTTCAAATATTCAGAAACTATCATATCCTCAACTGCCACCAAAATACAGTTTGTCATCAGCAGTAAAGTCAGATATGCACAAATCATGTTCTTCCTCTTCTGACATTTCAACTACTAAGTCACTTGTGATGAAAGAATCTAAGGATAAAAATGGAAGCAAAAGAAAGGCAGGTGATTTTGGGCCTTCCAAAAAGAAAGTGGCTTGTACAGTCTCATCAGTTAAGAATAAACTAGAACCCTGTTCGAAAAACCATTGGCCAAATTTGAGCCGCGAAGAAAAGCTATTCATGTTTCTCTCATCACCTCTGAATAGAACTCTTGTTTTTTTGTTAAATTTCATACCTACATTTGAGAAAGTGAACATAACGTTTCAGTCACCAGTACCGCAGGATTCATATTTTGCGACGTATTCTTTTTTACTTGTTAAAACAGCTGCTGTCAATGTTTGTTAAGCCTACTGTTATCAAGCATAGCAATGTGCTTGAGGTTTGATACCATTGTGTTTAAAATCAAAGGCAAGATTCTGACTTGGTTATTGGATATGAGGCTCAGAAATGGCTAATGAGCTGAAAAAAATAGACAAGAAAACATTTTATGAGTCTGTTAGAAAATATTTTTGCGCTTCATGCGACTATGTTGTCGATAAGTTCCCTCTGAAGTCTGAAGTTTTAATGAAGGCAAGTGTGGCAAACATTGACAAGATTGAGAATTCTAGTTTCTCTGACGTGGAGTACTATCTTTATTTATTTCCAAGTATGTTGCCTTTGAATGACAGCGAAACAACAAGAGCTATGGCAATGGATATACTCCACAACCAGTTCATTTCTCTTCAGCTAAAATGCGTTTCATCTGCGACAATCCACAGTGACAATATAGTTGAAAAATGGGCTAGTATCGAGACTATCAAAGAAGTGGATGGGAAACTTAAATTTGATAGACTGGCAAAAGTGATGTTTTCCAGTCTTACAATTCTTCAGAGTAACGTTGAGTGCGAAAGGGTCTTTAGTGTAACTAAGAAGAACCGGACCCAGTTTAGCTCACAGCTTTCAAATGACTCCCTTGAGAGTTTGTCATTAATTAAATCCAGACAATTGGGCGCCTGCTATGAGCAGATATTCAGTGACAAATTCTTACAAGAAGCTAAGAAAGCAACGCCTGCATCCCTTAAGTGTTCTTTAAGTACTAGTGTAAAAATTTGTAGTGTGTGTATATACATATATATATAGTAGATACATATCTTGCAACTGTTGATTTGATGGGCAATTGGTATACATATTTAAATTAATTGGTAGACTAGAAAGTTTTGGTATGCTTATTGTAACCTTTGCTAAAACCTTTAATATATTTATTTTATTTTCAATACTAAAATTTACAAAACAAATCCACGTTAAATTTATGCTAAAATAAGTTATGACTAAATGTTGACTGAATTGGTAATTTTAAAAGTTGACAAGTCAGCATTACAGTGAATTCGAACATCTTGCCTTTAGTTTGCTTGTCGCCAAAATAGGGGCT
>NQII01000166.1:976126-1100555 GCA_002778355.1 Clitarchus hookeri
GGGGGGGGGGGATCTCTATAAAAAGAAATTGGTCAGGAACAGTAGGATTATACTTTGTTACACATCCAAAATCCTACAAATGTGTACATGGTTTTGTAGGTATATTCTTTCACCAGAAAATAAATTTCAATGTTTAAACCATTTAAATTTAAATTTCGCTGTTTATTACACCTGCAAAATTTAAATTGTGAACGTTGCATGTACTTTATAGGTAATAAAAATATTGGTATTTTATAATGAGGTAATGCTATTCTTTGATAAAATATGCTTTGATTGCAGTAACTTTGTGGTATATTAAAGCACCAGTGTTACCGATGAACTAGTAATGTTGCTACAATATCATGTTTATTTCTGTAGTGGACAATTTCATCTCCCCAAAATTATCTAACGAAACGCATCGTGTCAGCCAACAGAATTTTGTGAATACAACAAACTGCTTATAACACAAATCCTGCTCAGTTTAATAAATGCTTGTTTTCCAGGCACTTTTTGGTTTGGATATAGATCGACAGAGTAAATATTTTCAGTTAGTACAATTTGTGTGTAAACAAAAGTGACAAAAGTGCACATACATACATATACTAGGGAGCCAAAAAAACTGGCATAGGGGTGCGTATGCAAATAACAGAGGCATGGAACCAATCAGAGTAACGCGATGCTGTCGGCAGTGCCTGCATAAGACAACAAGCGTCTGGCAAAGTTGCTAGATCGGTTACTGCTGCTACAATGGCAGGCTATCAAGATTTAAGTGAGTTTGAATGTGGTGTTATAGTCGGCGCACGAGAGGTGGGACATATAGCATCTCCGAGGTAGCGATAAAATTAGGATTTTCGCGTACGACCATTTCACGAGTGTACCATGAATATCGGGAATCCGGTAAAACATCAAATCTTCGACATCGCCGCGGCCGGAAAAATATCGTGA
Organism: Clitarchus hookeri; assembly: GCA_002778355.1. NCBI lineage: Eukaryota > Metazoa > Arthropoda > Insecta > Phasmatodea > Phasmatidae > Clitarchus > Clitarchus hookeri. Next base: position 977,051 of record NQII01000166.1, read on the forward strand.
ACGAACGGGACAAACGACGACTGACGAGAATCATTAAACGTCACAGACGTGCAACCCTTTCTCAAATCGGCTCAGATTTCAATGCTGGGGCATCAACAAGTGCCAGCGTGCGAACAATTCAACTGGCCATCATTGATATGGGCTTTCGGAGTCGGAAGGTCCACTCGTGTACCGTTATTGACTGCACGACACAAAGCTTTACACCTCGCCTGGGCCCGCCAACATCGCCATTGGACTGTCGATGACTGGAAACATGTTGCCTGGTCTGACGAGTCTCTTTTCCAATTGTATCGGGTGGATGGACGTGTACCATAGAGACATCCTCATGAATCGATGGACCCTACATGTCAACAGGGGACTGTTCATAGATACGTAAGCACCCTGTCCGATCGCCTGCACCCATTCATGTCCATTGTGCATTCCGACGGACGTGGACAATTCCAGTAGGACAATGAGACATACCACACGTCGAGAGTTGCTACCGAGTGGCTCCAGGAACACTCTTCTGACTTTAGATACTTCCATTGGCCACCTAAATCACCAGACGTGAACATTATTTAGCATATCTGGAATGCCTTGTTCAGAAGAGATCTCCACCGCCTCGCACTCCTAGTGGACTGCCCCGCAGGATTCATGGTGTGAATTGCCTCCTGTATACCTTCAGACATTAGTCGAGTCCATGCCACATCGTTTTGCAGCACTTCTGCTAGCTCGCGGGGTCCCTACACGATATTAAGCAGGTGTACTAGTTTTTTTTGGCTCTTCAGTGTACAACAAAACATTCTTCAAGCTCAAGACCCGTTTGTATGCAAAATTGCTACTCTGCCAATGTGCAAAAAGGCCCTTAATTATTACAAAATTTCTTGTATTTGCACAAACCTGTAACACACTCTTTGAAATTTTTAGTAGTATTTTCATAGGTTTGGCTAAATTTGCATTGCATTCGACCAAGTTATTATAGCTAAAACGGAAATTGTACTTATCTTATGAGTGGGTGACAAAGTGAATGTGTTATTTTTTTATCCCTCCCCCCCTCCCTTCTCAAAACCAAAGTATTATGCCAACACAGTATAACCATAGGCTATTCACGGTAAAGTGAGCACTTATGAAAATCGTCTCAAAATTAATATATATATATACACAATATACACACATATATATGTACACACACGCACACACACACACACACACATATATATATAATTAGATTTCATCTTCCGAGTGCGGTGGAATACACACACTGTGTTTGTTACTTACTTGGCAATATTTAAAAAAGGAAAAATTAACTGGTGCCTCAAAAGTGCTCACTTTACCTTGAATAGCATATATTACACAAACACTGCCTGTTTTATTGTAACCGCATGACCTATAGTAAGTAAAAAAAAGGTATTTGGACACATCTAATGAAGAGAGGAACATACCTATATCTTACGCAAAATGTGTTCTTTTTAGGAAATTTTTCCCATATTTTGATGTTGGTATGTTTATTTACTACTTTTGTAATTTTTTTCCCCATCGCGCTTTAGGTTTAAATATAATTAAACACAAACTGTAAATGGAAGTTGAGCATAAAATAAGTATTTCGGCAGCCGTGTTCGAAGTTGTTAACGAATGCAATTGGTTGTCTTGTGTTTACTACAGCTGCTGAGGGAAGTCCGCTATGTGTAATGAATCAGTACAGGTCGCGTTAAAGCATCAAAGGGAATGGGAAATAAAAGTAGAAGAACCACATTAGAAGAGAGAACAGTAATCGTAAAATTGCACAATGAAGGTAAGAATTACCGAGAAATTAGTAGCATTGTCAGGAAGGCGCCTTCTTGTGTTTGGTATGTAATAAAGAAAACATACAACTGAACGTTTAATCCGAAATAAACCACAGTCAGGCCGGCTAAGGATGCTGTCTGCCCCCCGGCGAAAGCTACGTTCGATCTGCGAAGAAAAACCCACAAATAAATGCCAAGGAGTAAAACTGTCCGAAATATTAGTAAAAAAACCTGGATTCCGAGGACACCTAGCTAGAAGAAAACCACATATATCCAAAGTAAACATGAAGAAACGGCTACTGTATGCTAAAAAGTACCAAAATGAACCCTTAGAATTTTGGCAAAAAAATTTCTGAGATGAGATCAAGATAAACCTGTATGAAAGTGATGGGTATCCGCATATTTAGAAAGAGGAAAGGATCTTTAAAAAAAACAACACTGCTCCAACTGTGAACCATAATAAGTATTTAACTATACCAAAGACCAGTCTGAAGGAGAGTGCACAGAAATTTGGCTTGGGTGACAGGTTTTTTTTAAGACCCGAAGGCCAGCGCACCCTCCAAACCTCCTGCACTGTAACTATACTCAGAAGAGTAAAACAGTGCGTTGCATTTTTTCCTTTTTTTTCTTCGGGCCGTTCACATTACTTTTCTTCCTACACACAGTTTTCTACCGGTTTTCTCTTTAAAAACCTGTCCTCGCCAATCAGAGATATTCCGATTTACCAATATTTAAATATTTACCTGAATATCCCCTTACGGGTCATCAAAATTAGCTGGAACCATATGTCAAACGTTTGCCAATACGGGCAGCGAATTGATTCCAAAGCTTGTGAAGATTTCTGTTAGCCATAACATCTTCAAGCCTCCAGTGAATGCCCATTTCTTGATATTTCTCCTCGAGCCAATTTCTGAGATCCTCTGTCTTTAAACATTCCGTGGTCACGTGATGGACTGTATCGTCCACACCACACACATCGCACAACAGAGATTGCACGAGTCGGAAGCTGTGCATCTTTGCTTTGAAGTTACCATGAAATGTAACTAGTTGCATGCTGTAGTGGTTCACATTGAACTACTTACAGCGCAATCTAAGTCTAACGTCTGGAATTAACTCATAAGTAATTCTTCCTTTCTCTGAGTTTGACCACCTTTCCTGCCATGTCTCCAGAATTTCTTCTTTTATAAGATTTTTACTTTCCTTTGTCAGACTCCCAACTCGCATTCTCTCCGCCGATAACCCTCTACTTCTCACCAGCAAATCAACTGGTAACACACCCACTATTACTGGGAGTAACTCATTGGAGACAGTTTTATATGGCCCGGTGACGGTCAGCAGCACCGCTCTTCGAGGACTTACTAGTTGCCTTTTATGCCACGAAATGTCAGCTCTATGGTGCCACATAACAGTCCCATACATTATGATAGATTCGAAAACTGCCCTGTAAATCACTCAACGTTCTGTAGTTGAGACCCCAATTGGTATTGCCTATTCTCTGCAGCCTTTGAAACACCAGGACCGCCTTCCGCGACACATATTCAATGTGCTTTAAGAAGCTCAGCTTGTAATCCATAATGACTCCGAGATACCTGAACTCACTCACATACTGGATGGGGCTCCCCCGAAGTACACGGTTGGATATCTTCAATTTCCCTTTAACCAGCATTATTTTCGTTTTCTCGGTTGAGAAGTTTAGCTTAACAGTTCTTGTCCAGGATATCTTTTGCTTTCGTCTCAAGGTCTAGTCTTGAATTTCCTGAGACCAAAATTAGTCCATCGTTCGCATATCCATACACTGTGAACCCGGGTGGGAGACCCAACTCCAGGAACTCATCAAATAGGATGTTCCATAGTATCGGTCCTAAGACCGAGCCCTGGGGACATCCCTTCGTTAACAGCTTCTTTACCTGTACTGTTTTGGAGGAGTAAAAACTCCATCTGCCATCAAAGAAATTTAGGATAACCCTGTAGATGTTTCCAGGGCATTTCTTGTACTTCAGCCGATTCATCACCTCCGGCCACCAGGCATTGTCGAACGCTCCAGATATGTCCAGAAAAATTGTCATATACTTTGTAGAGGTACCCCTTATCTTTTCCATCACGTCATGAAGGGCAAAGTCAGTTCCCGTACCTCTCCTGAAGCCATGCTGATGTTCACTCAGAGTTCCTTCTGCTTCCAGTGCCATAATTAATCTTCGGTTGATCAATTTCTCATAGACCTTCCTCAGAACCGGAAGCAATGTCAAAGGCCTATAGGACTTTGGGTCATCCAATTCACTTTTATTTTCTTTGCGTAAGATCCTCCGGGCATCCCAGTTTCCAAGGGGAAGGGAACACCCTAGCTCGGAGGCAGTCATTGCAGATCTTCAAAAGAATTCCCTTAATACGTGGGTAACATCTCTTCAGAATCTCTGCTGTTATCCCATCCATTCCTGGGGCTTTCCCATTCTTCATCTTATAGACTACTGTAGTCAGCTCCTCCAGGTCAAATTCCGGAGCATTTTGCTCTTCTGGAATCGTGTTCATAAACTGCCTCTTTACTGCATGCTCCTCCCCCTCTTCCACCCTGGAGTCATCAAGCAGGAGCGCATGGAGCAGTCTCTCCATAGACTTTTCCTGATCCAGAATCAGGTTCCCGTTTACTTTTATACATGGGGTGGAACAGCCCTCTTGATCTTGTCAGCCGCCAATTTGTAGACAATGCTGAAGGGATCTTCATTACCAGTTTTCGTGACGAAGTCCTCCCATGACCCAGTCTTCTTCTTCTTCTGGACCCTGCCAAAGTAAGCCTATTTTTTCAATCTATAAATCTGGGAGAATTGCACTCTTTCTTCTCCACACAACCGATGCAACTTCCTTCTGTCTCTTCTTAGAGCTTTCCGCTCTGTGCCTAAATCCTTATCCCACCAGGAGAGATTAGGAAGTCCACGGGTTGTCTTGCGAAGGCATTCCTCACATGTATCATGGATGATCTTGCAATTTCAGGAACTGGTCATCCAAGCTGTCTTGACTGCGATCAAGAGTTGAAAGCTTACCCAACAGAGTCTCATCAAAAGTTGCCCAATCAGCCATATTGTGCACATAACGTGCTTCATTTCCAATAATATCCAGCTTGTTACCCCTTCCACCATGTATTTCAAAGACTATATATTATAATATATAATAAATTAGTCTATGGTCGCTAGAACTTTCTTCTATTACCTTCCAGTGCATGACACTATTGAAGGCTTTCCTGTTCATAGCGTTTTGCAACATCCATATCATTGGCAAGGAGAAACGGGCTAACCAGGTGTCCCTTCTCATCATCCACCAGTGAGTGCCACATTTCTGACTTGGCGTTTGCATCCGCACATACAATCAGTGACTTGTTTCTTAAGGTGCTAGTGATGATTTCCGATCGGTCCAGGTGCAGCTGTATGTCGTCCCCGGACTGAAAATACGAGGAAACCAGCCAGAATTCCATTGTGCCTATCTTCACTTGTACGCAAAATATCGAATTTTTGCTCCACAACGATCCTGTTTAGCTCCGCGGCAACCGTCGCCGACTGTTGCATATTCAACTGTCCGCACCTCAGGACCTTATTATATACCATAGTCAATCCCAGAAAGTTCCACAGACAGGGCTTTCTGGTATGCAGGACAGTCCCTTGAGTCAACTCTGTGGTCGTGCTGCTGGCCTTTTCTGACAATTCACACTGATATCCTTAAAGCCACTTACCGATTTCTTANCTGACAATTCACACTGATATCCTTAAAGCCACTTACCGATTTCTTACGACATGTTTTGAAATCGTGTCCTGGTGTTCCGCAGCACCGGCAGGTTAACTCTTTTTCTCTACAACGACTAGCTATATGTCGCCACTGTTGACACTTGTAACAGCGGGATAGCGATATACAATCACGTATCCGGCAGCTGTCATAGCCGACATATACTCTTTCCTTATTTATTAGAAAGTTCCTCACTTGCAGGTCGCACTGAAAAACCACATTGACCCTGTCCGTGTCCCTCCTTTCAGTTCTATGACTGATTGATACAGCTATTACAAAGCTCTGTAAGGTGTGTCCTCCACATTCGCCATCACTAAAATTCTGCCTAAAAATTGTTTCAGGCAGATTGTCCCCATCTTCACTTTGTGGTACATCCTATACCGCTATTTTCGGCCTATGCCGTTTTGGAGCCTCCAGTTTTAATCCCAGTTCTTGGATCTTTGCGGTATTATTGAGGAGCTGAAGAGGTGTATCGTTACCAGCTTCAACCATTACTCCACCGCCTCTGATCCCTCGCATATTTCCTATTTGAAGACCTTCCATTTTAGGATCAAACCCTTGTTTCTGGGCTGGTAACTCCGTTATTCTCTGGATAGACCAGGCCCACCTTCTTTGCGGGTTTCGGTTTGAAACTTTCTGTACCAGCCGCTTCAGCATAGCTCTTTATTTCTGGGATGGCCTGTTCAGATCTGTATGATGTCTTATGATCACTGACAGATATCCTACCAATTTGCTTAAGCTTTCCCATAAGCTCGCAGTTCTCCATTAGTGCTTCGTCAACATGACTCTAACTGGCTTAGTTTTGGGATAAGCCTGTTAGCTTGAGTTGAATTGACTTTAGAGCTCTTGCTCAGTATACATTCTATCATCATTCCTACCAATTCCCTCGTTTCACCATGAATTCTCTTTACACAATTATCATCTTCTACCAATGAGACACACTCACCTGCTTCTGGTAAATTGAGACCCAGCTTCTTTCTGGCCTTGGCCTGGTGACTTGATGTACCAGGAACATTTCCAGCACCCACACCTGGTGACTTCAAGATTGAAGATCAGTCACAATAATACACACACTGTCCCTATTCCAGGTTAAGCCTTCAGGGCTTAATACTGACAAGCCTGGGGTCGAAGGCATCAGACCAGCTTGTTGCCCTTTTCTCCCTCTTTGCCGTCTGCGAGGATTCCCACTCAGGGAATTATGGCCACACACAGACACTACTAGTCCGGTGGACTAATCACCTCGCAGCCCGTTACTCCACCCGGCCACGCAGAGGCGGGGAGACAGTACCGTCTACCCTCTTTTTCTTCGCTTATGGTAGGACTTAGAGGACAGTCCTGAATGTTCTTTCAATTCACTTCTCACTCAGAGCCCTCAACTCAAGTCACCTTAGTGAATTTGGCTCTCAATAGCATAGGTTTGAACTCAGGGTGACACTTTCCGGTGCGGTACCCCGAGAAAGTGACAGTTTGATGTTCCAATAGGATAACGATCCCGAACATAGAGCATATAATATTTGGCAGTGGGTCCTAACACCGCACTACCTCGAAACACCACTTCAATCCCTGGATTTAAATCCGATAGAGAACCTGTGGAGTGAGATGATGAAAAAAGTACTTATATGCCAACCATCGAACATAAGAGGATTAATTACGTGGGTACAAGAGGAGTGGGCACAAATGTACGTCAGCATTTGCTAGAAGTACAAGAGTTCAATTCCAAAACGTCTTCATCCCGTAAATGCAGCAAAAGGCTATCAGACCAAGTATTGAAGTGGACATTTGTGTTTTTTGTGGATGTTTTCCTTGTGTGTCCGAATATTAATTTGTTACAAATAGTTTGCTTGTTCAGTTTATTTTTATTGTATTCTAGATATCTACTATATAAAAATAAGTCGGGTTTTCCTTCCTGACGCTATAACTCCAGAACGCACGAACCGATTTCCNCGCAATGACAATTAACAAGTCGCAAGGCCAATCGCTTAGTGTTTGCGGGATAAATTTAGAAAATCATTGTTTTTCCCATGGGCAGTTATACGTTGCGTGTTCACGAGTTGGGAAACCATCCGCTTTGTTTGTGTTAACGTCAGACCAAAAAACAAAAAATGTGGTTTACCAAAGAGCACTTCAATGAAACGTATTTACTTTGGATTCACTTTCATTTACTTAGAGAAGTTCAATTCATTACTGTTGTGAAATGAAATAAAATTTTTCCTTTTCAAATATAAAAAAAAAAAATTTTTCTTCATGTTTTAATCACCAAACGAAATGTTGCATAAAACGAAGCCATCTGGTGGCGAAACGGAGTTCGCCGGGTTTGCTAGTACTATAATATATTCTTAACGTGTATACGCAAATGAAAAGACGCTACCTAGCTAACTGCATAGTGGACAATATAAAATAATTTGCTTAGTTTTGAAAGTAAAAGCGTTTTTATTTTACTTGGAGGCTCCTAATACTTTCTTTACGCGCTGCAGATCAAATTTTTTGTCATTCGTATCAGAAAATGTACAATTGTAACTCGAGCGGTTGCATTGATGCAATGCTTTTTCATTTTATTATGAGGATCTCGGTTTTGGGGCAATTATTAGGTCAACTGGGCATTGAGTCCACACTGATCGCGTGTAAGCTGTCCAGACCTTTGTGGCCCGACATGACACCGCTTGTCTCGTATCCGTGCCACCTATCTAATGTTGACATAGGGAGGGCCGTTATCAATCTGCCTACAGCATGGTTGATAAGATGTGGATAAAACTTGGTGAGTTTTGTTTGTTGCTCATAGAAACTTCATTGGGTTTCAGTTGGAACCTTCGTTAAAAAAAAGTTTCGTAGCCGAAAATAAATACAATTTTTGCACTAAAAATATGAACAGAGAGACGAAAACTGCAACACTGAAGACACGATGCGTCAAAACAGAAAAATCGAAAACAGTAATAAAAACTTCATAGCCACAATGTCAATGTTTATAGAAAATTTCTATATTAACATTGACAAGGAAATACTTATATTTTTCTGATCATTTTAAAAATTGTACATGTACACTGACAAGGAAATATCATTTTCTTCTGTGTACTGTTAGGTTTTTCTATACAGAATGTTCCGTAACTTATGTTAAGACTTTGGGAAGTGATTCCTTACGGAAAAAACATTACGACAATGCCGATTTATTTATGTCCGTAAACGACGTCGAAGGGCGGAACACCTGAAAGCTAGGCTTTAGAGTTGGTTTTTATTTTATAAAATGGAAGAAATTAATATTAAGTTCCGATAGTTATATATCGTAACTTAATAATTTGTTTCCATGTTATGAAATAAAGACGATTTTTAAAGCTAAACTTTTGTGGGTATTTTCTACACTTAGACGTCGTTTACGGATATAAGTCAATTCGGCATTTTCGTAATGTTTTTCCGTGAGTAATCACCTCCCAAAGTCTGTAACGTAAGTTACGAAACACCGTGTATAGTATAGTTCCTAGCTTCTTGTTCATTTTTAGGGATTTGTTTGGTTTTTTATTTATTTATTTATTTTTTTGTAGACTTATTTTCGGCAATGGATACAACCCATTTAAATAACAGAAATCTTGCATTGCAGTTTTAAATATATGCTTGTGCCCTCAAAAACGTTTCATAAAGTCAGAAAATAAGCAGAAAATTAATCTGTTGCACCTAGAAAGCTAGAGGACACCTGCGGGAAAATATCTATGGAAACCTAGTTAACGTGTAGCTAAAGTGAAGCATTTAGGAATACCCGGTTTACGTAAGGTAAATATTAAAAAGTGACGAAAAGACACAGAAATTAAGAACTAGTAGTTTATGTGCTATACTCACATGCTCTATACCGGTAGAAGGAAACAAGCTAATTAAATGAAGTAGGTATATGCAAAAGCCTAATCCATAAAGACTAAAAGCCAACTCGTGTCTGTGACCCTAAGGCACCACGCTGGCTAACACGACGATTCCTGACTTGTATTTGTACACCCAGACTGCAACTTAGTGGTTCCGGGGCTCCGAAGATAGGTAGGCGCTCTTGCTTGCTGTCATCGCTGTAGATAATCAGACGATTTGTCTTTAGAAGTCCTGGTTTCCTTACGTAAAAGTACAAGTGTTTATGCATGATCTGTCGTTTTATTCAACGGCGTTTTAATAGGTTACATTTCTTATTGAAATTTGGAACCCGTGAGATAAACGTGACCCTGAACCCCCCACAAAGTTAAAATATTCCCAGTGGAGCTTCGCCCTTCTTGAATTCCCAGAATAAGCCACCACGCATAGCAGCCGTTTTTAGGAAACAATGTGCTGTATACTAAATTTCTGTTTATAAAAATGTATTCAGTCGAATGGCGAAGAAACTAAGTAATTTGGGGAATATATCTTAATGTCTGATTTGCTGGGTGATGTTACGATGTCGAGGAATAACAGTGAACAATAATTTTTAAAATATTGAGATCACTGCATACAGAAAGATGCCATTTCAAGAGATGGAACTTAATTACGTATTAATTCTGGAATGTGGAAATTGTAATTGACGTTCACTGCACATTAAAAAAAAAAATTTAAACGCAGCTCTTTAATTGAACTTCTTTGTGAAGCGAACGTCAAAAACTGTTTTCGTAGAAACAAATATGATTACTTCAAACAATTTCTTTACAGCGGTAAAAATCAAACATTTTAATCTCACATTTGTGATTTTTGTGGAACATTTAATTGATTTAAGGATAAAGGGAATACGTTTGTTAAATATTAATTATCACGTGTATGCAGCAATGTTTCGCGTATATTATTGAGTTTGTTTCTCATTTTGAATGAGTCATCGTAATTTACACTCGCAAATGGAAAATGCGGTAACATGTAGTTCTCATGTTTTAACACAGGCAATCAATTTTGTGTTTCCATTCCACACTGACCTTGACGTGGGTTAAGGAGTGGAAATTGTGGCGCATGCGCCATAATTACGACACAGCTGCGTGTGTGCTGCTCGCGCGCCCTACCATAGAAAGTTGTGCGGTAACAGGTTCGTGTTGGCCGGACTGCGGAATGTCGACCGGAATGTCGCGAGGGTATTGGCAGCACTGCGGCCAGCGGCGGGTCGATGACCCAAGGCTCCATCGTTGCCTGAGTGAGAAGGAGACAAGGCGGGCGAGAATGTAGGAGAGCGAGATCAGATCTGTTGATTGCCCTGGACCGCCAAGGTCTGCCACCGCGCATGCCCCCTACCCCGCAGCATCATCGCCGGTGCTGGAGGGCTCGCCCATAGAAAATAATGGGATGCTGCTGTTGCACCAGCACCGGACGTAGTCAGCTGGGGAAAGTAGTTTGCTACTCTCCGCTGAAATTTAATTTTTGCGTAGTTTGTCATAATTGAGAGAATGAAACTAGTTCGAGCACTTAAGAACTTGGGTTATGAGCACTTTTATTTAAATTTGGTTATCATTTTTTGGGGTGTTAATGTGCCCTGTATAGTTTGCAGAATGTAAGTATTGGATGGACTGGGGTTTAATAATTCTACAACGCAAAATTATTGGAAGTATTTTGATATTTTTAGAGGGCGATTACAATAATAAAGTACATAATATACTTGTGCAATTTCATTGCACGTGTTTTTAACAGTTCGGCGTTGTCATAAATTCAAGTTTTTCAAAAATAAATACTGCGTGGTAGGTAATAACATATAATACTTTATTTTGACCGTATGAATGGATTGTAGGAGTCGGTAGTTGAAGTATTGCAAATCGCGAATGTTTTTGGTATACGTGATAAACTGCTTACCCTTTCTGTAACCGTAATCCTTCCCCACGTGATCTTTCAATCTTAATCTTTTAAAGTTTTCGGAGTGTGTATCGTGTTCGAAGAAAGACACTGGTTATTTCACTTTTAATAGTTTGAGAACGCCATTAAATAGTAGTAATTGCCGCCAATATAGGTTTTTATTTCCCTATTCCATTCATCTATAGGCCTAAATGGTGATGTTGGCCATAACGTTTTAAATTTGTACTCTCAAGTGCTCTTTAAAAGAATCATAATTGAATTCGTTATACAGTTAAGCATGTATAGGCTGTTCACTTTTAAAGTGACCATTTTTAAGGCCCTGGTTACATTTTTTTATTACATAAATATTACCATGTAAGTAATATACACAGTGCATATATTTCACCGGACTTGAAAGGTAACGTCTAAGGCTACAATAAAATATATTTATTGACTTATTCAAAATGAGAGGTCTTTCAAAAGTTCTCACTTTACCGTGAATAGCGTATACTCGTATATGCATTCCGGAAGTAATAGTGTTGTTTACGTATTCATTCAAAATAATGTGACATCCGATAAGGAAAATAGTTGTAGGGAAAGTTCGGATATTGGAGTTAGGGCGTAGTTTTTGATTCACTATAACGAAGAAAAATGTGTCTGAATCCATGGATACGTATCTCTAGTGAGAAGAGTAATTAAATGCAGTGAGCTGTTGTTGGTCGCGGTAATCTCAATGCTCTACTAATTTTAAAACAGCATTTAGAAATTAACGCAGCGTTGTTTGTAATGTATGAAATTTAATGTGAGTTTTCAGAACTGATTTAAAACTTTTATCAAGACTCCTAGGTACACGGGAGATAAATAACTAACTTGCAATGACGTCAGAGGGATTTTAAATCACCGGCGAGCAGCTCGCGCGGGTTTAACAGGTCCTAAACGCGTATAAAGAAGTTATTCGTAAGGTATACCGCAAGGCAAAGAAACGAGTGAGTGAAGAGATTTGGGCGGCTCTTAACAGCGAGGTCTTGAGAGCCGATGAGGGTGATTGAGGTGAGGATGGAGTAGCGCCGGGAATGAAAGGGCAGGGGAAACGGGAAATCCCCGCCGACCAGCGGCATCGTCCGGCACGATTCCCACATGTGAAAATCCGGGAGTGACCCGGTCGGGGATTCAACCCGGTTTTCCTTGGTGGGAGGCGAGCAGGCTAACCGCTCAGCCACCGCGGCTCCACAAAGAAACGAAGAATCTCAAATTTGTAAAGGTAGCGAGGTCTGAAAGAATGTAGTGGTTTGTGGAGTAAGAATAGGGTATGGGTATCCAGCTTAAGCCAAGACAGTTTTCTTAGGTAGGGGCTAATGGTATCGCGTTTATTAAAACTAAATATGAATCTCACACACGTGCTTTTAAGTTTCTGCAATCGTAATACGTGGCTTTCACTGAAATTGCTATAAACACCATAGCAGTAGTCAATTATAGGCATCAGTAGCGATTGAACTAGGGTGGTTTTCATTCGAACTGGCAGTAAGTATCCTTTTCAAGTTGCGTAAAGAATGTAGTGAGTGAAACATTTTTCTGCCCAAGGTAAGTAACGTAAGCGCCCCAATTTTTTTTTATCCATTTGACACCTAAACTTTTTAACTCTTTGATAGAGTAATCTTGTTATTATTGAAAACTATATCTGGAATAATATTTTTGTCAACAGCAGATACAAGAGTTGGAGAACCAATAAGGGCCACCGTGTCTTACTAGGATATACACTGAGGCTGTTTCGAACAGACCAACTATGTATTTCTGCAAGTTCATGATTCATATTTTCAAATGCCATCTTGACGTCGGTTTTTGTTGAAGTGTGCGTAAATCTGCAGGTCATTGGCGTAAAGGTGATGTTTAGAAAAGGACAGACATTTACTTATACCATTAATAAACAGAGAGAACAAAAGGGAGCCACGTATGAAGCCTTGGGGGGACCCCAGATTTTATAGGGTGTCTTTCAGTGCAACGCACTGGTTGTCGATATTTTGAGTCCGTGCTAGCGCTTCTATGGTGGTTCTAATTGTAATAATAATTAAAAAAAGATGCTCGTTTTTAGTCCAGTGAAAATAAGACAGTTGGCTTCACATTTGAATTTTTTAAACTGAAAATGAGGCTTTTTTTTCATCTTTGCATTGAGCACAGCTGTCGAGCGTTACCTGGTGGTGGTAAATCATATTAAAAATAACCTTGACGTTGGTGGTGTTTTTCCATGAAGCAGCAATAAATAAAGTGCAAAATCAGCTCGCTAAACTAGTTAACGCTGTGAAGCTTTAACACCACGTACAGAGTCGTCTTTACCTTGTTGGCTAGCGCGTTTAGAAATCCGTGACTGGTTAAGAAGGCAGACTTTCTTGTGCTGTTGTGGTACCAAATGCATTTGGTTTCAGGGCCATCCTGCGATCACTCGCATTAGTAATAGTTTGACGAGGGTTGACAGGTCCACAACATGGTTTTCAGACAATTCTACTCTCTCCCAGTGATCACTGACAACACACATTGCTGGAATGAATGCCTGTAAAATCACAGTCATACTTTATGCAATTAACTAATAATTACTTGATTAAGGCGGTTGTCCATCAGCAATTATCCCTGAAGTTTTCTTTGTGGGCAGCAGTTGTTGATCAACAAACTGATAGTAAAACATTAAGCTAAATTTAAATTAAGGACGATTATGTAATCAAATTGAAAATGTATGGTTAACATTTTCGAATATTTATGAATTGAAAAAATTCCCAACTAACTTGTGACTTAAAAACATTTTATTTGATTGACGGTACGGAACGAAAATAGTTTATCTAAGTTTTTTTTAACAAGTTTATGGCATGAATCTTGTCGTTTTTTTAAAGCGGCCGTATTGCAAAATACATTGGACCTGCATTATTACAGATTACATACTATACTTAAATGGCGATACATGCATTCAACTTAAAAAAATGTTTTTAACAGATTTACATTTTTTTGTAATGTGGTTATTCACATACTTAGTTATTACATATACACTAAAAAAATTTTTAAAACAACAAAAATATTATTTATGTACTTAGAGATGTGTCTACTGTACACTTAAACTTTGATAGTTACGGCAGCATTTAAAAAATAGTCGCAAAAATATCAATTGTACATGTATTCGTCCTGTCACACAAAGGCGTACTGTAACTGTGTATGGTGTGGAAGGGAGAGTACACCGATGGGAATATTCTTTTAATCTAGGATAAAATTAATTATCACCACTAACATTGAATTCTGACCTGGGTTTTACACTTGCCCGATTCCACATGGCAGTAATGATTTTGCAGTAACCTAATACAACTCAGATATGTCTTACCACGGTTGGGACACTCAGGAACATCAGTTGCAACCAATCTCCATAGGCTAGAAACAGAATGCATAACACTGGAAAGAACAGAATCCAAAAATACTCAGAGACTTGCGAAAATAGATGAGATTTAATTTGAATGAAAAAAAAAAATTTATTCCGACACGATAAGATGACATCTGATCTGTGCAAATATTATTTTGAAAATCGCCGCTAACTTTAAAATTAGTTTTGCTATGTGTGGCCGTAACTGTATCTGTAATCGCTCTCGTAAGTCTCTTTTATTAAATTCAAAATAATTTGTCTTTAAAAGACCTCTTAGTAGAGGAGAAATGGCGACTTTGGCACAAGGGGCTGGGGACTCAGCGTCGGAGCTGTTTATGCTTTGTTATTCCCGTTTCCTTCAAAGTATTCGTTTTCCCCTTAAAAACCGGCTAAATTTCTCTCAATTTACCCTTTTCCAAAAAAAAAAATGCATTCCTCAGCCATCTTGTCCGCCATATTGGATCCGGGTGACCTTGAACGTAAATCTTAAATTCAAAAAATCCCCAAATATTTATACAAAACTATTAAAACTTTGACCTTGACAAAAAAATAAACTATTTTTTATATAAGTTTAAATAAAATTAATTATAAAAAAGTTAATTTATAAAACTTACATTTCCTGAATTCCTTCTTACCCCCACCATCCCATACCTATACTCTTTCTATTGTATGCAGCCATCTTGGTTTTTTCGTTTTTCATTTTGTTTATACATTGCTGGAGGACGCCATCTGGGATTTCATATGTTTTTAACACCTAGGTGTCGCTTGTGTATTAATTCACCCACCAGTTGGTAGCCATATTTGTTTGTTAAGTATAGGTTGCGCTGTCGACACCTTCCATGTTGGATTCTATTTGCAATACATAGGTGGCGTTAATTTCTCGATTTCGCTGCTAGGCGAGCTGTCAGCATCCGCCCACTCTCTCGGTTCAGCTTCTTTCAGAGATGCAGAAGGGACTGTATAAGAAATTGAACACACGTTACTATGTATATATAAATTTAATTTATTTACTTATTATATACATTCTATCTATTTTCTA
This sequence comes from Clitarchus hookeri, assembly GCA_002778355.1. NCBI lineage: Eukaryota > Metazoa > Arthropoda > Insecta > Phasmatodea > Phasmatidae > Clitarchus > Clitarchus hookeri. The sequence goes on from NQII01000166.1 coordinate 992,757, forward strand.
ATTATTTTGTACACTCGATCTTTACATTTCTTAGATGTTTGCAGATCATGGATAGTAGCAAACAGTCTCGTGTGATATATCCCCATTTCTTCAGTTTAGTAATGATTGAAGATATCTCAACAATGCGCGAGAAATACCCACGTTTTTGAAGATCAATCAAATACCGGAGTCTATCAAAAATTCATTCGGGTTTTCGGGAAATAGGTAGCCGGTATTCTCGGCGTCTTCCACCTTCTTCGTGTCGCTCATTGCAGCAAATGTGTTGGAGAGGCGTGTCAGTACATCGAGCAAATCGCCATCATCATCTTCAACATTATCACTGTCTTCATGTTCATTTTCATCTATGCTGTCTTCATGTTCATTTTCATCTATGCTGTCTTCATGATCGTCTTCACTTCCTGTTTCATCCTCAATATTATATTTGCTTTTGTAGCAGGAGTAGTGCTCAACAGTATTTAGAGCCGACGACAGTTTATTTTGAAGTTCGTCGACTTCATGTGAACGTCTTGCAAGTGTACATTCTGCGCAAACCGACTCTACTGAACTCATTCCGTCTTTAGCATTAACTGTCTCATCATAATCGCCATCGATGTAGCAATAGGCATTGCCGGCAACACTTGCTGACTCCCAGTAGACGAATCCTTGCAGATCTCGGTTTGTTCTTTCAATGTATCGCCTTGCATAAACTGCATGTGGTCATTATAATAATGCTTCATCGTGCGAGTTCCCTCGTCTGCAAACATTTTATGTAGTTTATTAACAGGAGGTAATGAAATCATCACGTACTGTTTCTCAGTGGGCGAAAAACACTACTTTTATCAGCCTCGATGGTTTTGTTTAAGTTATCACATCGAGTGAACTGCCTAGGACAGTTTTTTCAGCTAAAAATCACACGAGATGGGTTCTTCAAACAGCCATTCTTCTAATGTTGCCGCACATTGCAACTTGGACTTGGCACAGTATCAGCATGTTTTCCATGTAATTTGTGGGCAGTTGTTGAGATATGCATGTAGTAGTCGTACATGACACACACGATTTCACATGGCTTGCATAGTCTTCAAGCATACCTGAATTCATACACCTTACTCCTGCCATGTGACTCCTGCCGAGATGGGGAAATGCTATACTTATTACATTTAATATAAGTAGACTAAATTTTGACAATGTGACTAACCTACACATTATTTAAACACTAAATGCTCTCGTTGCAAAGTATTAGCTGATGAGTTGTTGCGGGATGTATGTTGGCGATATTGATGATGACTATGGAAAAAATAGCACTCGGAAGAAAAAGTTGTAATTCAAAACTCGCGACATTTATGGTTTAAATTATGTCTTTAAAGTAATGTACAGTTTTTTTCTTTTTGGCTTTTAGCGAATTGGTTTAAAATTTGTTTAGCAGTTATGGTTGAGCATGCGGACAGTTACGATCAGTGAAACGTTTCCAGCTCTGTGAACGCCCTTGTGCATGTGATCGTTTTCGTCACGTTTATGCGAGTGCCTTATTGGTGTTATCGGAATATTTTATCGGTAGTTAATGATTTTTGTATTTACTTTCAATAAGCATAGTTGGTTGTATGGATGCCTTTCTAGTGCGTTTTCTTGCGTAACAGTTTCTTTTTGTAAAAAAAAAAAATTCCTTTTACATAACCCTTAATGTTTTCATAAACGGAAATGCTACTCGGGTGTCCGTCATCTTGTCTGTTGCAGCTCTTTTGTTATAGCAGACATTTATAAAAAGTTCTATTTCCGTTTTGGACATGCTCGGGATACGAAAACTGTTATACTCGGAGTAAGATCCCTCCGGAAGGGAATATGCATTTATTGGGGAAAAAATATTGTAAATGTTGAATAACTGTTATTTTATAAATACGTCTAGTCATAAAAAACCGTAGATATTCTCAAGCGCACTTTCTTACAAAAATGACATGTAAAGTNAGTGAGCTCGCCTGGCAGGTTTGGCTAGGTCAGTACGGCCGGGTCACTGCCCTCTCCCCTCCACGATGTTCTCTTCGTTCGTGATAACGTTCCTGTCGCGGGCGGCCAGTAGCGTTGACCAACCTCGGGTTTCCGGCACGCGATCCGACTGCGGGGTACGCGGCGTGACGCGGNNNNGGTCACCACCGGAACTTCCTGTCTTGCGCTTGGGATCTGGTACGCCACTATCTCCGACCTGATTCTTCGCTTTGTATGAAGATGTTTGTTCCTTCACTGGAGTAATGTTAAAGGCCGGGACGTCTACATCAGCCGATGGATTGAACCGTAGAGGGAAATTGGATAGTGCTCATATGAGCTGCGTATTTCAGCCACTCTCCATGTTCCAACATTGGGGTGTTATTCTGTCAAAAGCACTATCAATAACAACCTGGATAGGATTTAGGTTATAACACTGTTTAGGTATGTGCTTTGAGATGTTTGTACACTTCCTTTAACCTAGGTTTGATGCAACAAGAATATATTAAAATTAGTAACAGTATTCCATTAATATAAAAAAAAAGTAAACAAACAGGTTTATTATTGACCATGTGACCTTGAAAGTTGCATTTGCGATGGATGGATGGATGAGTCAGTGTTGAAGACATGCGCAGAAGACGAAAATCTGTTTACCTTCTCTATGATCTGTGGATTGAATTGCAGATACCATTTAGTACATGTCCCTTTGTCCCTCGGAAGAACATACCCAGGTAAAAACAAATGTGGTGAGAAAGCCCTATTTATATGCATTTATTGGGGAAAAAATATTGTAAATGTTGAATAACTGTTATTTTATAAATACGTCTAGTCATAAAAAANATATGCATTTATTGGGGAAAAAATATTGTAAATGTTGAATAACTGTTATTTTATAAATACGTCTAGTCATAAAAAACCGTAGATATTCTCAAGCGCACTTTCTTACAAAAATGACATGTAAAGTCAGACCGTTTGGGAAACAGACCTGAGTACATGTAGGCAGTGCAGAATAATAGCGACCCCTCTATGTGTAACAAAATCTGGCGAGTTCTCTCGATATTGACTTGTGCATCAGTGAGATGTTTCACTTCCGATTCCCTTAACCATAGCGTACTTGGCGATAACCTGCTACGTTGATAAAGACTGTTCACGGTAGTAAGCACTTTTGAAAAAGTAAAAAAAAAACACTAACTACATGCATATTGCTGTACATACTGGCATGCAGGATGGCAGAAAATTTATAAAAATAGTTTTAAGACTTGATGTTGTATTGCGAATGTGTGTTTAAATTCAGTGTTTCTTGTCTTATACACAACGAGCACTTATTAACACATTTATTTCCCTAAATTTGTTTCACGCGGATGACGCATGAATAAAGTGAGGACGGTCAATGACAATGTTAAGAGGATGCAAAACGAGAAGAAAAATAAATCCCAAGCAGGGCTTTCAAAAGTGCTCCATATACTGTGAAGAACGTATAGTTGGCAACCTCCCTTAACGCACCTTCGGATGGCGAGTGTGCGCGTTCGAATCCTGACCATGCCATGAATGCTTTTGCAGTTTTTAAATAGCGTTTCGTGTCGCTGGTCTGCGCCGCTGACCTTGGCCCGTCCCGCGCGAGCGGGCGGAAGAGGACGGAGTAGTGATGTTAACGGGGCGGCAAGTCAATGGAATGTTATGAATCACAAACGAGCTATAATCCGGTATTCTGCCGCGATAATCCTTTGGCTGCCAGCCGCTCATGACCTTCGGCGGATAGGATTTCTGCGTTTATCTGAAGAATGTNTGCCGCGATAATCCTTTGGCTGCCAGCCGCTCATGACCTTCGGCGGATAGGATTTCTGCGTTTATCTGAAGAATGTTCTGGATTACGGACCTCGTTCTCTCAGCGTGACTCGGGGTACGTTTAACCTTCCAGATGGTCAGGGCGAGCGATATAAAAGTGTGACAGGCCTCGGAGCAAGTAGTTGATTAAGTTTCAGGATCCACTGGGGATTCGGATTCGGGGGGGACCTGCCCAATAGCGCTCTCCCCCCACCAGAGTGATGCGCAAGTATCACTCTGGTTAAACCCAGCACAAAATGAAAGAAAGTTCACACGCCCCCTCTCTACTAGTACTTTTTCCTATCATAATAAAGAGCATGATTCCTATCCTCTGTCTCCTGTAGCATTTTCTGTTAAATATGATAATGCATGAAACAATTTTTAATTCTTTCCTGTCGAAAGGGTTTTTACGGTGACTATGCCGGTTTTTCCCTTTCTCTTCTAAATATAGTTTAGCTATAAGCACACTTAGGGAGGTTGTCATGGCCAAAAGCAGGCCATGGCAGCCCAATCCCTCTTTGCCGTGATGCATGTCTCCTTGCATGAAATCCCTTCCTAGTAGGCGTATGGGGCTTAGCCCCGAGACGCACTAAACTCCCGTTCCTACCGCGGGCTCATATAATACTTAATTTTAGAGTAGTTAGTTAAAAAAAAAAGAGCAAGTAGTTGATGATTGGATGAGTGGCTGAGTTCCGAGCGATGGACGAGCAGCGGGAGAAGTGACCAGCGGAAGAGAAATATGCGACTGCGAATATCAAGCAGTGAAGAGTGCGGCTGGCAGGGTGGACTATTGGACTAGATGTGCGAGTGAAAGACATTACAAATGATGGTAACAGATAGACTGATCACGTGTTAATGATGAGTATGGGTTAATTAACTAATCAAAGAGAGACATCAAGGACGTTAATTAAAGTTGAAATGTACATTAAATATTGCGGTCACTGTGAAATAAAAAGAATGATAGTGGAGACATGATTTAATGCTGTAAATAATAGCTGTTTCATGTCGCCTACAAGCATGAAGCGTAGACGTTAAGTAATTGCAAATATATTAAATTTTTGTAGGAAGAGTTGGGTTTTGGGTTTGGATTAGCTTTCAGGCGTCCCCGGGTCGGAGAGGGTGCACGTGTTCCCGGACGACATACAGGACAGCAGATGTGGCGAGTGAGGCATGCTGGTGGGTAGGTGGGTTCCCGTCTTCCGACTCGCACAGCTGCTCCCGACCATAGACGCCGCGGGGCGGTTTCCCGTGTCAGCTGGCCCGTTGTGTTTGCATGTGTGTCGTGGGGACCCAGCATGGCCGAGGATCCTAGGCCTTTCCGCTTCGCTTGCTTGAGTGTGCACACATATCTTTTTATCACTTCTGACACACATTACGCTGTTTTTATATACTGAGTTGAAAATACTGTATTCGCAAAGAAATTTGTCAATGGTTTAATAGTTTTTTTCTAAGTCCCCTACCTGTAGCTGTTTTCCGCGTCTGAGGCACACAAGCGCTGGAGCGATAAGTGCTACCCTGTTACGAACATTAAGTGCACAACCGCCACTAAGCACAAGACTCTGAACTGACCTGCAGTGTTGTCATTCTTCGTGTACCTATGGGAATGCAAACTAACGCAAGGAGTAGCACCCTAGCTTCTAGCAAAATACCGGAATGGTGATGGGTTTGGTAACGTAAATGCTCCGTGGTATTGTCCTTGTGTTAGGCTGTAGAAAACGTGTGGGCAGTTATTGAAAGGCACAAACTAATTAGTAAGAAACACAAAATAAATAGTTAATTGATGGCTAAAGCGGCTACAAAAGTAAATATTGCATGTGTTCGTGGCACTCGAATGAAGGTGCTGTCACGAGAAGTTACAGTGTCATATATAATTAATTATCATTAAAAAAACTTAAGTAAAGTTAATTATTACTACGTTACACGAAATTTAAACGACTGCACACAAAACAAAATTATTGGCACTTCTATAATATGCCGACAAGAAATAGTAACCATGATAATACCGCTTTGATAATAATATTTCCCTAAAATAAGCTGATTAAATTATGCCATAACACAATTTTAGCAACCACATCAGTACTCGTTAAATTTATAGTATAAAATTCAGGTTTTACATTTTAACCTAACATTTATGCATTTTGTATGTTTCTTATATAACCAAAGAATTTTGATTTAGTCGCATAATCACCATAAATAATTACATTTCAATTGAAACGCAGGTACCAGGTAAACACTTATTTTGTTCAATATATTATTAGAAAATATTAGGAAAGCTATAATTTTCATTTTTTAACACTAAAATGCAACTACCTCACAATTTAAATGTTCATAATTAAGCTCCTGTCAGTTCATTAAAATATTGTGTGTATTTTAACAGATTTCAATTTTTGTATATTAATCTAAACTTATTTTATACTTTGAAAATATACCCTCTAATTCTTATGGTAGCTACGAAAGGTAACTGGGACACATGTAAACAAATTTAAGAATATACAAACACTTAGAGATATTTTAAAAAATATATGTGACAATGGTGTCGCGTCTAGTATAATGTTACAATGTTGAATAAATACGTTTTATATTTGGGCAAAGCTTGTTTTATGCGAGTACAGTAAGTTTCGTGAAAGTTTTCGGTGTATGAAAGTGATGTCCATGACAGTATTTCATCATTTTATGCGACCTTGCACCGGTCTTTTAGAAGATGTATGTATTTATTGGAATAAAATGCTATCTAGCTGAGTGTTCTTCAGGATGGTTATGAGCTTTAGCGACAAACGTCGGCAATTGATTCCTCATCAAAAAAAGGTCGGAGATATACAGGAAGAGTATAAAAGAATACCCCAACTTTGAGGTCTATAATATCAAAAGCAAACGACCCACAACCTTGATTGACCAATCAAATTAACGGTGGAACCGTGAAGTATGTTTACCATACATTCACAAATGTTCAATGTGACCACCATGGCCGGCCCGAACGACATCTACGCGATTATCAAACTCGTTCCACACTTTTGTCAGCATGTCCGGTTTTACGGCTTGGATGGCGTCAGTAATTCTCGTTTTGAGGTCAATGTTAGCCGGCAATGGGGGACGAAACACTTCATCCTTTATGTACCCCAATATAAAAAAATCGCACGAGGTAAGATCCGGGATTCTTGGGGGCCAGTGATGAAGACCCTGGTCACCAGCTGCTCCTCGACCAATCCAACGTTGCGGCAACGTCTCGTTCAGGTATCCGCGAACAGCTAGGTGCCAATCGGGTGGCGCACCATAAAGGAAACATCAGACCTTCCCCTTCACATTGACGTGTCGAATGCGAGCTCGATACCCCTTCACCACCTCAACGCCATCCAAACCGTAACACCTGACATGCTGACGAGAACGCGGAACGAGTTTGATTATCGCGTAGATTTCGTTCGGGTAGCTCATGAGGCGGTCACATTGAATATTTATGAATGTATGGTAAACAACTTCACGGTTCCACGGTTCATTTGATTGGTCAATCAAGGTTGTAGGGTGTTTGGTTTTGATATTATGGACCTCCAAAGTTGGTGCATTCTTTTATACTCATCCTGTATAATTCACACAAGACCTATAAGTATTCCGGAAGGGTGTAACCGCCCTTGAAAGTGTAGCTGCAGCAGAACTTTATTATTGCTCGTATCATTGAATGAAAACTTTTCCGTTTTTATGGAAAGGGGTTTGATAACCGTCCCCAATTTTTTATGGTTTGTTCATCGTCGTTCAATAATGCATTATCCAGAAACCTGGAGACTTGTCTCTCATTCCGGCTCTTACTAGCAATAAACACCAGCTTAAGCTTCACTTTCAATGGTGGTTACACCCTTCCCGTATAGACTGTAACATTGCGGATTTTCAGGGGTTAGATATTATATTTGTCTCTGATTACAGAGTATTTGCTTAGGGTGACAATACACTTAAAGTGGAAATTACCTTGGGGATAAGATAACGTTAGAACTGTTAGGAGTATGTTAAGGGAATTATACAGCGAGTAAACGTAAAATAATTGACATGGATTGGAATTTGTTATATAAACAAACTACTAGCAGTCTAATTTACAACGTTGGACTAGACTAAAATTTGTTGAAAAAGTGATAAAACAGTTATTGGAAAAGATAATATGACATTAAGGCGTAATTCAACTAAACTGACGACACATCCAACGCAAAATTATTGTTAATTCTTACAGTACACAAAAAAAAAATTATCTATTGACTCTACAATTGAGCATAAAAGCACTTTCCCAGGATTCGACGTTTTGATTCAACTGTAATGTTGACTGGCGTGGTAAAACTGATGAACGTACTAAGGAAGATACTGCCTTGATATAAACACTGATGTCGAGATTATACCCGCTGCGCTAATCAGGTAGCTTATTTTACAGATGCTACCCGTCAAGGCAAATTGTATATTTTTCGTTTTGCATTATATAGTCCGCACTTGTCCAGTTTATCCGCGTTTCGCCAAGTGATCCATATATTCCACTCTGTCTCTAAAGACGTTATCAAACTGCATGTCATGAAGCCAGGAGACGCATGTAACGTCTCCTCATTCGCATTTTTAAAAATTAATTTCCGCTTTATCTTTAATCATAAAAATGTATTTGTAAGAATGTAATATAATTTACTTTGATATATGTATATATAGTGATATATATAGATTCATTATATTTGTGGCCAGTGGGTTTTAAATATATATATTTTTTTCATTTTATCCAATTAATACTAGTTATTACTAGTAGTACAGAAAAATAATTACATTATTTTATATTGTGAATTATTTTACTCGTTAACCCTTACAAAATTATAGCTTAAAAATAGTAATATACTAATAATCGATAAACTATCCGATGCTCGGTTAGTGTAGAGTAAATAAATGTATTTAATAACAAAGTGCTCAATTTTGGAGTGGTCCTCGAAATTAAATTTTGCGAATGTAAAGTGTGCATTCTTTTTTTTGTTTGAGTTTCTGCATAGATACATAACACATTTAATTGCAGCTTTCCTTCCGAAATTGTCTTACTTGACCTATAGTGGGAATACAGCTACCACCAAAGTTTTGTCTTGTACCTGAGACAACTGCTGTGAGGTAACTTCAGTCCTTGTTTGCCAGCGTTATCCAGCTCCAGTCCCCTTAATGGCAGACGTTCAGAACACAAATTGACGTTTTCAATCAAAATTATCTAATGTATTTAGGGGGAAAGGGGGAGGGGGGTTAATTTTTTGGGTTCTGTTAATGTGTAAAGTACACGTCGTGTGTTTGATAAAGGCTATTCACGGCAAGTGAGCACTTTTGAAATAATACTTTGAAAGAAAACATTATTGCCTATAACTGCGTATACGCTGCAGTATGTACTGACACGCGGACTCAGTTGGCAGCGAATTAAGAAAAATAGTTATACGACTTCACTTTGTATTGAGTAATGTGTAATTGATGACTACTGAAGTCAGATTGTTGTTCTTATTGTTTATTCGCAGTTTCTTCACACTTTTTGAATCACACCTTTAAATAATCGCCCCATGTACGACGCGTTTGGTTGTTTCCTAAATATGCCACGTATCACAAACGTTTTATGCTTCCTACAACGTAAAAAGTACCTAGTTTTCGTTTCAATCGAACTTTTATTTATATTCTGTCACTAAATTATTGTATTTCATTAATAATTAATATGGATAAAAACATAGAACATAGGTGTGTTGGTAATGCCTAGTCAGAAAAGTTCTTAGGCATAATGCTATTACACTTAGTGGGCACGAATGCAGTGCGTTGTCCTTTTGGTGTGATTTTATATACTTGTTAAAGCTTCGTTTCCATGGAGCGGAGGAATATCCTGGAAGTAGAACTTCAGCAGTGCTTCAGAAAAGTAGGAAGTAACAGTGAATAAATAGACTATATACACACAAAAACAGGTTTTTACAGATTATTAACACATTTATTTTCTTAATAATTCAACGATTTTACTTGGATGGCAGATAAATAAAGTGAAACTCGCCTTCATAATTATGATTTTGCAGAAGGCTACAAAAAGAGATGGAAAGTAGATTCTAAGCAGAGCGTCCGTGGTTAGCCCATACGTTGTATTATGCAGTTTCATATTCAGTTACCTCTGTAATGCGCAAACAGGCTGTCCCGTTACCTGTCCAGAGTCGCATCTGTGTACCTCCTACGTCATTGTACTTCCGGCCAGTCTCGCTCATAAACTCCATGTGGTCTGGAGCACTAATGCTTTTTGCGCTGACGTCCTGTTGGCGCGAATCGCTGGTGTGAGAGTGCTGCAAGTTAGGTTAAACAGCTAAAACGATCTTCAACGGTGCCATTAATTAGTGTAGGTGTAATCAGGATTATGTATTTGTGTGGTTTTCAGTATGGCTAAGCTAAGTTACGAATGCAATGTACAGTAAATTATTTAAGTACTCATAGTAAGGTTAAGGTGTGCGAATGTTATTTATATTTATGTGCTGGCGCCATCTTTATTTTAAATTATTGGCGAAATAAGCGCATGGTTGTTCCGTTGTCTTGTCGACTTACGAATGTATTTAAAAACGGAATAACTTCGCACGAGTTTCTAGCAGCTGCGTTAGTGTAGGCAACGGAACACGGCTCAGACATAACGTACGAACCTTATCCACATGCCGGCAGGTGGTTTCTGCTCGCCACCTGCCGCCCGCGTCGCTGCGTTCGCAGCTTGGAGAACCCTAGTCAAGGTACTGAACTCATCGTGCTTACGTCTAATGGCCAATTTTTGAATTCGTGTAATGGGAACGATCACTGGGATCATAACCTGTGCATTACGGAGATATTCGAGGCCGAAAACCGTACGGTACTGCCCACTTTTCCAGCCGACAAATACACAGCAAAAATCGTATTTCACTGCAACGTTTTCCTGAATATTCAAACAGAACAGTGCTTGAAAGCAGGAAATATGAAATGAAGTCATTACTGTAGGTACGGCACGCCGAAGGTTCCACCAGACTAACTGAACCCTCGATAATTTAAAGTCTAATGCAATTCAACATTACCGCTTGCTTTACCTAAAACACACATACATCATCGCCCTCATTCTAATCAATCTCATTTTTACAGTTAAAAACCGAAATGAATAAATAAAGAGGGATATGCCAGATTCACTTTGTACGAAGTCGTAGTACTGTTAGGAATGATCTTCTTTAGTGAGTTGATATACCTCTGCGACTTGTTACATATATATTTTGCTCCATCTGTTTCCTGTTATATGCTTCTGGAAGAACTTTGTTTAGAAAGCATGCCAGTAGACAATTGAATCAGTCGAGCCTTAGATTCGTTACGAATAATGAGGTAGAAAACTTAATACGACCGATGACCTAGCGTGATTATTAAGTGAGACACATGGCCTTGAACATTTTGGAATTAAAATTGGTTATAAGCAAAATATCAAACTACTTGAGATGAAACAACAAATTCGTGTAAGCCTAATTTTATATCTGCATATGTTCACTCATTAGTACGTCATTTATAAATACCCACGGGTATTTTCATTGCATCCCCTTATGTCGTAATAATGGGCTATGTTTTACCCGCCAAACGTTTACAGATGTATGGTATTGCAATATTACACTTTTCACGTACGCTTGTATTTCATTTTACATTGTGAAGTGGAAATATAATGAGTTGGTTCTCTCGAAAACAGCTATAATAAACAATATAGAAGCGAAAAAAAAAACTTTCGAATTATTTTTACAAAAAAATTAAATTTTGACGCACAGAAAATAAACCCAGTGGTCATTGTGTTACATTCGCATGCATTTTATCACACAACCACTTTTTCGTACAAAGTTAACTACTTTTGGCTGTATATTACTCAATATATTAGGTTGGGGAATATTTAAATTATGCCACAACTTCGGAAAAATGTAGGTTAGTGTTACAGGCAATTACTGCACTCTGGAGTGACATAAAACGTCTGCTGCAGGTGGATTGCTGATTGGCATGGTTGCAGTTTTATAATTGTGGAATATATTTTATGAATTATCTAATGGGATGACAGTTATTGAATTTATATACGTAAACTATATTATAATCTGGTTAATTACAAAATTATTGGGTGAAGGGAATACACATACCGCTTGTTCGCATGAGTATTGTAGGATAGTAAGTTAAAATGCAGTGTAGTATTCACCATGTAAAGGAAAGTTATAAGGATTTCTTTTTCGGTTTCAGTGGTTATTATTTGACAGCACGTAATTTGCAAACACGTTATTTTGTTTTAAGCAAAATGTTTGTTTCAGAAAGTATACTAGTTTGTAACCTTGATATCATTTTAAGTGATTTCCTGCCCGTGCGAAAATTTTCTAAAGTATTAAAAAATATGGCTTTTGTAACTTTATAAGAAAAAAATGTTACTTGGGATGTTCCTGTATTTTTGCAAAGACTTGTAAGTGTACAAAAAACTCGGTATAATTAAAAAAAACAGTGCAAGTGTATCAACCGACCATGCCTCATGTTCGCACGACAGCAGGTATCTTGTAATATAGGCGGAAGTGTGCACTGGCGCGAACTAGTTTTTATTTAGCAGCCATTCTCCTTTTTTCTCCTACCAGTACATACGTGTAACTTTTGGTTTATTAAACGTTGCAGTCTCTAATGTTGCAGGTCGCCAGGGATGTATCGGAGTTCGAAAGGGAAGGAGGTCTTTAAAAATGAGGGCTAAATTTAATTTCATAATTTATTTTTAATGCTGTGAAATACATACAGGTATTCTATCTCTATCACTTTTTTTTATCATCATTGAGTGTAATATTTAATGCCAATCTCAATTCTAATTAATGTCCTTATCACCGTCTTTGCACTAGCTACAGTTTCTTAATCCACACATATTATTTACACATGTACAATCAAATTGTCCACTGCCATCCTTGCAAATGTCTGTCACTCACGCATACAGTCCCGCTTTCCCAGTCCCGCCGATCACTCTCTACCGATGCTCGCAGACCCCACTCGCTGGTCTCTGCGTTGTCGCTCGTCGTTCAGATTGCTTCTCGCACCTGACGCTCACGACCGTACAATACTCCAGACACACTACTCGGAGACTCTCCCCCGGCTTATATAGATCAGCTCGCTCAGTCCACAAGATTCCCCGCTCCTCGACTCGCGCGCTGAAAGAGACGACGGCGATGACCAGAACATCCTTGCAACGATAACACGAGAAATTTAATCTTAAAGGACCGGAGACGGCACGAGTTCCAGTGGTGCGGCAACATTAAAATATAAAGACTTTGCTTGCCAAGGTTTTTTTCTCAAGTAGACCAACAGTTGTTGGTGAAAATCCTTGGCATCTCACAGGCAAGGAGTTAGTCTGGAAAACATTTTAACATGCCCTGTTTTCAAAAATGAGGACATGGTTTAGAGGTTTTTTATTCTTGTGCGTAGAAGGCACAGCGGTACGGGCGCCAATAACGCCCGCCCAGCACCCCACCATCGCTTATACGTGTAAGGCGCTAAACCGGTGTGCAGTGCTTCCGTCCTTACGCTTTCCTGTGCAAATTAGATATGTAACAGAGGGACTTGCTTGCACGCGATGAAAGCTCGTAGAGTAAACAACGACTGTACGGTTTTACTTTTCCCCTACCTTAATGAAACTACGCATGCAAGCTCTAAAAATGCTTCTACGATAAGAGTACGCGTAATTGTAATATGAAAAAAAGAAAACTACGGGTTCAGATAATTGGTTGTCGTCTTTTCTAGCATAAAGTTGTAAACGCGCAAACAATCAATTCCTATGCAAAAAATATGCCCAGACTATCACCTCTTCGGCTCGTTAACTTTTTATCTTGCCACTGTGCGTAAATACATCAAACTGAGGCGCTTCTTGTCAGATAGAATTAACATGAAAAAAAGCGAGTGTTCGTACACGGTGGACTTCGCTATCGTTTTCGTCTTCGTTGTACTTCTCCCTTATGACAAGTTTGAAGAACACGTATAAAGTTAGCTCAAGTATTTTGATTTATAAAACATACTTCTCTCTAAACAGTGTCGCCATCTTTAACAACAATCGTCAGACAGTATGTGGGGTAAAAGTTTTTTTTTTTTTTAACCTTGCTGCATCTGCAATTATTCGTTTGTCTTATTTGCGAATTTTTAAATGTACCAGCGTACGTTATCATCAGATGGAGTTTATGGTTGTATTCCAGCTTGAAAAATTGTGCTAGTAACTATGAATAGGGCATTCTAGCACACCTAGCTTTGGCCTTGGGGGCGGGGTAGCCGTGTGAAGTCTTATCATGAAGGGGGTGTGGGGGGTAAGGCGACGTTAGGGGCACCGATAACGTCATCGAGGAATTTTTCCTGCTCTTGCACGACACTAAGTACGCGAGGCGCTCGTCTCTGATTGGCTATGCGAGGCTCTCGAAATGGTTTCGTCTCTGATTTGCTACGCGAGGCTCTCGAAATATTATGTTTAAAAATAATTTTTAAATTTAAAAAAAATAAAAATTTTTAAAAATAAATTTAAAATAAAAATTTAAAAATTATTATTCAAAATTTTTGGAAAATTTTAAAAACATAATATCTTGAGAGCCTCGCGTAGTCAATCAGAGACGAGACGATTTCAAGAGTCTCGCGTAGCCAATCAGAAACGAGCTCCTCGCGTACCTAGTGTAATGCAAGAGCAGGTAAAATCCTCGATGACGTGATCGGTGTCCCCCGGACGACGCCTCATGGCTCCCCGTGGCGACTCCTGGCTGGCTCCTCTCTTCTCTAGCCAAATCCTGGTGTGCTAGAATGATCTATTTATAGCTACTTATGCTTTCGTTTGTATTTAAAATTATACATTTATGGTGGTTAGTGTTTATTACAAATATTTCTTTTTTAAAGCGTTGTGGGGAAGCCTTCAGTCATTTTGTAATCGTGAATTTTCGGCAACATTAGTTTACGTTCAACCCCTCTTCCAAGTCTTGCAAATCTTGAATAGTATTGCTTCGTTTAGCTGAAAGTAGTACAAAATGAGTCATCTTAGATGACGTCATAAAGCTTGTTTTATTCGCCAATAGTAAAAAACGTTGAACTAAAAATCACGTTCGTCTAAGATTGTTTTAACAAAGCATGCCTAAGTCGCGTCACCTTAATAACTTCAGAATGCACCCTCGAGGAAACGCTGTCGCACTTGTTTTAAGGGTGGGTAAGCCATGCTGTGGGAAAATGTTTGTCTTCATGCCCCGTTGTCTACTAGAGTTGACGATCTTTTGTTCACCCCTCCCCCATACAATGCTTGTTCTCCACACCCCTTAGTTTCTCCCTTTTGGTGATTGACGATCTCTTCGCCTGCTGGAGGAACTACACAAATACTTTCACAGCATGTTGTCCTGTTGCAGGGGTCTTGGCGAAAACCCACGAAGAGGTGAAGAGTTTATTCTATTCAATACAAAAGCATTTTTGACTTGTTTGGTGCGGGGAAAGAATTTCGAAAATTTTATTAATGACAATTTAGTTATTGGTTTTTCTTCCGCAGTTACATTTTTGAAAGACAACATGGCTCACACATGGTCTCGGGTACCATAAGTTACCGTCATTGAGGGTAACGTACCAATTAAGGGTAACTTTTGTACTACACATTTTCATTTAACACAAAGGTTTCCCCCCACTCTGATGTATATCTCTCATGGTTATTTCTATTTTGAAGGAAGACAGTAATGTGTATGGATTGTTTGAGCGCTCATTGGAAATTAAATCAGGTTACTGGTACAAAGTGGTCATTGATGGTACAATGTTACCCAAAATGACTGTACCGAATAATGGTTTTGATGTTATATTTATAGCTGTGTTAGTTTACTGTGCCCCCTTAATTTTTCCCCCTCCTTTTCTTGCTTTTCCGCCACCCAAATGCCTTTGAGTTGGCGAAATAACACATTTTTCGAATTTACAAAACTCTTTAGCACTGGAATTCCTATAGAAATATAAACATCCAGAATCGTTCCACTAAAAATTGTACTCGATTCTACGCTAGCCCAATGTCCTGTACGTTGATACTGTAAAGCATTAACGAAACTAATACAAATAATTCACTGTGTAGATAATCAGCAACTGACTTGAAACTACGTCCCATAATGCAAACCTGTTAAAAGTAACGTGATTTCATAGAGGTTTCTTTGATTGTATTTTACACCACGAAACCAAGAATGTTTTTAGGTTTGCAGAAATAAAAACCACGCTTTTTTGCTTTCCTCACCGTACAGAGGTAAATATAATTTTTTGTTCAATTATTCTTGTGTTCTTCTCCATTAATTATTGTTATAAGATATAAACACGACTAAAATTAATTCGGTGAATAAATAATGAAGCAATAAATAACAAAACCAAAGGAAAAATCGATTGTCAGGTACAGTTGTAATCGCTCTTTTATTCTTGCATCGTAATTGCATTGATGGAAGTTTCACGAATTGTTCTCGTAATCTTTTTGGTCAATCACAAAATACAGTTTAGCCAACAAAGTGGCCAGCCGCGGACAGTGCAGGGAGGCATCACTAAATGGGCTGATCAAAGCTTTCTTGCCGCGCCGCACACTGGGGAAAAAAACCAATTTTCCTGGACAAAACCTCAAGAATGCAAGATATAATTATTGTTTAAACTATGCATGGCGATGCAGTGCAATGTCTAGTGCAGTAAAAACTACAGTAAATAGCGCATTTTCTCCTTTCCTTTGGCGATGAGAAGCCTGAAAAGTAGCTGTATTATACAGATACTATTTTTGCGAGCTATTAGTCTGATGTCTTATAGTCCTGTGATCTTAGGTGAAAAGGTGATACAATTATGAAGTTGGGCGATCAAATAACCGCCTATTATGATGGTCGTAATATAGCTTAACAATATAAATTTATATAATTAGCTTATTTTTCTTACGGTTTCTTGTACAGGTCGATTTCTGAATACATCTTTGTACGTTCGCAGACCTACAAAATTTGCCCCACGAGTCCCCACGCCCAAAAAACCTTCCCTTACAATATAAATAAGAATTACGTGCCATCTGTTGCCACCTGCGGAGGAAATAGCGAATGAGTAAGCGCCGCGCGCATCTGCTGACATCACTTCAGGGTGCGTGACACTGGAGTGCCGGGCACGGAACAGCGCTTATGGATCTCGCTTCCGCTCGAATTTTGTCCCTCCAGATAGATGTGATCAGTGCGCTTTATTATCCCTTGAAAAAAGTTTTGATATCTAAGTGGGGATTTAATGGGAGCACCAACACACTTATAAACAAAAAGTGACTGGGGAATGTGTATATGATGGTAGTCCTTTACTTCTGACAAGTGTCGTGCCTCTTCCAAATGTACTGTAAGCATGTTAAATCTGTAAAGAAAGTAATCATTTGGCAAAATCTGCGACCATCTCCAACTAGATTTTGTCGCCCACTTAAATTGGAATTTCAGAAAGAGACCAGAAGTAATTATTAAAAAGAGTACGAATACATTGACCCGCAAATAAAAGTACTTCTTCCATCTGCAATTTTGTTACCATGATAAGAAGAATTGTCCGTCACACACCAAATGTTGATGACCATGATTGACGAGAAAGCGAGTTCAGCAATAACAGGAATGGCATAGAGTCAACGCTGCAATTTGTGTGGAGCGCTCCAGATGATCATGAATGATATAGATAACATGGAGGAGAGACCAATTAATGAACAAGATCTGGAGTATGGGCTATCAACAATTTATGCTTACATACGATTTCTTGAGTAGTTTCTCCATGTAAGTTATAGATTAGAGATAAGGTCATGGCATGCATGGGAAGCAAGAATTTAGAAGTAAGGTCGAGGAGAAGAAGAGAGCCGCGAAGTCTGGTTTCTGACTAGTGGTGGGTCTGCTTATTGGTAGTGTCAAACAAGGTCAAGGCACAACGAATAACGTAAATACAACCCGTCGTTTTTTCGATGATCCCGCATGTTCGGCATTGATCATAGGGCTTTCTGATGTCCTGTTAAAGTGGCGTGGTATAATATTGCGCATCTTATCCTGTGGATATACTGTCAGCGCCCAATATTTTCGGCAATACGCCCTTGTTACAGCGCTGTTGTATGTCCGTGAGTACTCGTGGCATCCGACGCTTCCTGCAGTGCACAAAATTTCAAATTCATGGTTCGCATGTTATTGAAGTCGCTTTGCTTCCGATAGGAATGCTAAGTGAAGAGGCCCAGGAAGCCCGGAACAAAGATTTTCGCAGGTTCCGGGAGAGATGATGTCGCAAGTCAAGCAGAGAGTCGATTCAATTAATATAACGTTAATATCTTCTGACCCTGTAATTTCTTCTATTAGGACACTGGCACCGAGAAAAGACAGAATAAGGTCAGAAATTATGTCTTCTAGAAGTTTGTAGCTAGTGGTGTAATGATAATGATAATAGTGATGATGATCATGATGATTAGTGTGATTGTATTAATTGCTGTATTTTGTGCTGTAATAACATAGATATTATAGCTTTTAATTCTTAAAACAAAAATACTGTCTATTTTTTTAGTTAAATTTCTGTAGTTTTGAGTGTGTAAATTTTTTTTCATTTTGACACCTTGATGTTCCGAAATACAGAGTTTTAAGCTTCACATTTGCTTCATGTATTTAAATGGTCGCTGTATAAGAGATACAAAAAAAAAAAACTCCACCACACATCCAGAGGTTTTGTCCAGGAAAATGGGTGTTTTGCCCCACTGTGCGCCGGGCCGCCCTAAGCATGCAGGCGTAGGGTACGAGTAACTCGGCCATGATAATCAAAACGATAGCAGAAAATGAATTCAATAAATGACATAAAAGATGGCGCGAGAACGTAACTCGCTCAACCCCTCCCTTCGCGCGTGTACGTGCGCACATAAAAGATTTAACTGAAACTTACAGCCAAACATCTGACGCCGGGGACGAGACTAAACTAGTTTCGCATACAGCATATTTAATGAATAAATAACTCCGGCTCTGAAAACAGAGAGGGTCCCTGTACACATTGAGGGTGGTTGAGAAATTTGGACGACTCTTGACAACGAGGCCTTGAGAGTCGATGAGGGTGAAATGAGGTGAGAATGTAGCAGCGCTGCAGTGCAAGGTGCGGTAAACGGGAGATCCCTGAGAAAACCCGCCGACCAGCGGCATCGTCCGGCACGATTCCCACTTACGAAAATCTGGGAGTGGCACGGCCGGAGATTGAACCCGGTTCGCCATGGTGGGAGGCGAGTAGTCTAATCGCTCAACTACCGCGGCTCCCTAAAGGGTGGTGGGGTGGTATCAACGGATTCCAAATTATTCCAGATTGCTGGAAATTACACCCAAAAATATCCGAGTGGCGACATGTCTTTGAAACGTGTACAAAACATTGGAAACGCGTTGTAATTTTACACATTCATGAGCGGATGAGATGACCTGGTAATAAACTGAGTTCAGGACTTTGAAGTCAAAATTATTTTCATTTTTATCATTTGTCTTTTTTCCCTGTGATATAAAATAATAATCTGAATAAGGTATTGCAGTGTAAGAAAATACCACAAAAAAAAATTAAAACAAGTTATAAAGATTTATTTAAATATTTCTTCATGCAAATCTCAAAATGGTACAGAAGTATTAGTCAGACTATAGCTCATGTTAAGTTATTAGAATGTTATGAATATCTGAACGCCCTATCAATCATGTCGAACACACAGGAAGTATAGATGCCTAAGTACAGGACACAAGAAACAAATCTTGACGTCTATCACATTTTCTTTAATACGCATTTTTAGTGCAATATTTGTGTCCTTAAATTTGATTTTCATGGAGACCAGCATGTTTTATATCACTATTTCCGTATTTGGCCAAGCGCTAAATAATTGATTAAAGAAATTCCTTCTGTATGGATATATTTTAAAGCTAACAATTTCAAATAATAATTCAATGCAGCTTTCTCAAAAATGCTACCACGTTAAAATTTTTTTAAAAATACATGTAGCCGATTATTATATGAAACACTGAAATTGGCGACTTTTTTTAACGTGCAAGTATTCCTTAAAATATCACATAGAATACTTTTTTGTTTGAGATGGTTATCTTTAAAATTTATGCATTGTTCTCTTTTGTTTCTCAGTCTTTTTTAGAATCGCTGGAGAAGTCTAGAATTTTTTCATTACTACTGTCGTAACAAATAGAATTTCGGGAGAGAGTATAAGGAAACCTGCGAACAGTTTCGTCTTGTGCGTCCATTGTAGATGCTAAAATACTATTGTTCGCTTCTCAGGCTTAGTATGAAACGTTTTTGCCCCACCCGGTCATCCAAACATTTCACAGAATACTGTGTGCGAGAAGCAGTTTGTCATTTGGTTGCGGCATTTGGCGTTTGAGGTGTACAGCTGTCCCGTTTGTTTAACTTTACCTCGGCCGTCAAGCATCGGAGACAAAACATCCGTTCCGCATGCTTTGGAACCGCTTGGGAAATTTTAGGCTGCCTGGTGGGCCGGTGCCCACAGGGCTGTTTCTATCCACCTTGAAGGATATAATTGTGCAGGGTTGGAGACGGAGCGAGGTGTCTCTTTGTTCTGTGGGAGAGTTGGTGCATTATCCACGGCTGTCTTTCGGGGGATGAAACCTTGCGTCGCGGGTGGTTTATTCCCTCCCTTTTCTCAAAACTCGGTAGAACAGAAATACCTGCTCGTGGTTATCGACGTATGATCGCAGCCTAATTTTACTGCAAAAATTTAAATCTTTTTAAGGAGATTTTAATACACGACACATCTACGTCCAGTAATAAATAATAAATGTGCGATATCTGTGACTTACCTATGATTCGAATCCAGAATGTCAACTCGCGGACGTCGTTACCGCGAACGTCCTTGAAAATAATTTCGTTATATGCCAACGTACTTCTAAAGTTACTAACGGTAGTATACAATTGTTAAACGTTACAGGGGCTTGTTACGATGTTGACATCAAACGTCCTACAGCATCCCATCAATTGGAATTGTTTTAATTACTCCAAAAGCACCACGTAACGGTAAATTTACAATCACCCCAAAAAGTATTTTAAAAAAATAATAATTTAGAGACTGGTTATAAAGAAAGCTGTATTTCAGTAAACACCACCTGTAATTGCTGACTTACATAACAAAAAGAAATTGATGCACAGACTGTATGTCCATAATAAATTCATTATAGCAAACAAAAACTTCTCTTTTTCTACTCAATTCTCAATAAATCAGGGTCCTTCGCTAGTATGAACACTTCGTCATTGTGCATACCCTTAGCATTTATAACAGCTTGCAGACGCCGTGGCATGCTGTTCATTGAAGCGATTGGTTCTTTGTCACATATTCTGTATGTGCATTTTTCGTTATTACAATGACTGTAATTCCAACATAAAGTAAAAATAATTAAATAAAAATGCAAAAAGGAAATGATCGATTCTTAAAAAAGAGAAGGTTAAGTAAGAAAATATATAAGATGGCAGCCGAGGAAAGTTTGTTATCTAGACAGATAATGGTAAAATTTAAATAACGTGATGGAACTAAAATGCTGTTCCACTCATGGGCGCTAAGGATGAAAAAAATATAGTAATGAAAATGAGTAAAATAATATAGTTACCCAAAAAATATGCTCAATAGTTATTCGGTAGCGTAATTCATTCCTCAGAAAATTTAATGGAAGAATCCGGTTTCAAAACAAACATACTGACAAAACGACATCCAACTTAAAAATTAAATTTTTTAGGCAATTTATTTTACAGATCCGCAACTCCAGTTAAGTTACTTTAGTGGCTCCAATAACTTTTCGTTACATCAGAAAAAATTAACTGTCCGTTGATTTTAAAGTAACTTATCTGAACTCAGTTACTCAGTAGGTGACTTTTATGTTTGTCAGTCTAGAACACCGTTGATTATAAAAAGCAAAACGCATAATATTTGTTGAAGAATACTGAAAATAACATTTAGATAAGAATAAAACTAATAAGTATATCGTCAAGAAACATAAAAATTTTACAACTACAAAACCACTGAATTGACATAAACACCACAGTTTTTTTTTAATATTGTTCTTTCCTAACAATTCGTACAGCCAGTGACATAGTATGATACATGTATTTCCCATTAGGGGAATTACTTTCCAGTACTTTGAGGTTTTAGTTATAACACTTTATCATAATGTCCTATTATCATAAATCTGACACCCAAATATACAAAAACCTCGCAATACTGTATATACTAAATGTTAAAATATTGTATTCAACAAACAGTATATTTGACAGTACAGACATTGAGCAGTAATAGTGTCAGGAATATAAGACGAATACATTTTAACTCTATACTTAAAATTAGACCGAGTTCTTCTGTCAGTGGATACATCAGTTGAAGTATTTCTAATTAACAAAGAAGGAAAACATTTTGAACCAGTCAAATTTAAAATGGCCTCATTAACAAAGGTTTTTTTTTTAAATATGGTTTTATATAACAGTTAATACAGTTACAAAAAAAGGTATATTCCAAAACTGAAATTACTCTACAATAATTTATTACAACGTCCTTACTTTTTGCATCTCTTACAAAGCGCCAAAGCACAAAACTATATGTAAGAAGAGTTCTGTTCCTAAATACAGTATAAAAAAATAAAAAACTTTTCAATTCTTCTTATGCTATTACTGCTAACAGGCAGCCGTTTCATACCATTCTATTTTCTTGTAGCAGGCCCCATAGGCAAGGCCGTGTTCAATTTTTTGCTGTTATTTCTTACTGCAATTATTGCAGCACGAACTAGGCATCCACATTTTTAATCTAGGCAACCAGTGAAGTATTTTATACAATTGTAAAATAATCAAAAGTCTTGGAATAACTGCGATGAAGAGCATTAATTTAATAATACCCAGAATACTTCATACAATTTTGTGCCAAAAACTTTTAACGCACAAACGTTGTATGGTGCTATATTTTCATTAAAATCAGCGGCGGTTACCTAGCACGTTCATCAATTTACAATCAAAAGAGACATAACTACACATAAAAACATAAATTAACAGAATGCTGTCTGTCGATAAACCACATTTACAAAACTTTTAAAACCTCTCTTCTTACAAATATTATCTAGTTTTCTAAATGTACTGCCATCTGTTGGCTGGTTAAAGTATGACACATGCTCGGTACGAGTGCCATCTAGCTTCTATGAAAGCAACTAACCTACAGATCTCACTACTGAGGTTTTTATTTAAATAGGAACATTTTAGGCCAAATGACAAGGCTAAATAATTTTAGGCCAAGTGACTAGGCCAAATGACTGTTCTGAAACGGTTTAGGTCAAATGGCGCCCACCCGAAATTCTGTTTTCCTTTTTTATTGATCGTCATGTGTACAGCAGAATAACATTTCTCGCTGCAAAAACGGTTTTAGTCTTTTCCTAATTAAATATATATAATATACTAATATAACACGATTTTAAGCAGCAATTGACTCTATTTTATTAAAATATTTGTAAATTATGTGTACGAAAATCGCCTTTTGCCCCTACTGTACTTACACATATCATACCTGAAAATCGTCCGCATTCCCGTTATTCCGTTTGCCACGAAAGAAACGAGAATATGTTTGCAATTAATATTTTCAATAGGAATAACAAGAATCATCACTTGCCAGGATATAATTTCTTTTGGCAGTGTTACTTACGTGCCAGCCACGTGTAGCTAGTCACGTGTTGACGTTGGTGTCTTCTCTGTTGCAGGTGGGTGTGCGAGGACTTTCCGGAACTGAAGCTGCCACTGGAGAACAACATTCTTGCGGACTACGACACCAGAAGGTGAGTCTTCCCACTATCGGCCACGCGAGTGGACACCGCAACTTTTGGCTGAATTGTAACACACCAGTCCAACGTATCCCCGAGCCCTGCAAATTAGATTCCCCGCATGATTACAAACTTTTCGGAGATCTTAAGTCAAGGGTTCCGGGTTTTATTGACAGTATCTAGCCGTGGTAACTAGCATGCCGCCTGTGCCCCTCAAGAAATTGTGGATTCAATTGAATAAGTGGTTCAAAAGTCAGGAATTCGGTTCTTTTAAATCGTGTAGACATCCTG
Source organism: Clitarchus hookeri (assembly GCA_002778355.1). Classification (NCBI taxonomy): domain Eukaryota; kingdom Metazoa; phylum Arthropoda; class Insecta; order Phasmatodea; family Phasmatidae; genus Clitarchus; species Clitarchus hookeri. Next base: position 1,016,585 of record NQII01000166.1, read on the forward strand.
TTCATCTTCCCTGTCGAAAGAATTTGGTCTTGGAGGTAGGCGTAAGATGTAACAGTAGGCAGTGTTTTAACCCCATATATTACGTTCACACAGTTTTCTTTGTAATTTATAGTTCACATTTTCCAATAAACTTTGGCATGTTAAAATATGTCATTGTTCTCGCGAATATCATGTGCTGTATTTGTACCGTGTTGACAGGTGGAATGATGAGAGTGGAAGCGGGATCCAGGGTACATGGACAATCCATTCACGGTTACTTCCAACTTTTCCGAAGCTGTGCTCAAGTTCTACTTCGTGCGCACTCAGTGTAATGCAACTTTGCATAATAACAGTTTCTTTTTAAATATTACCAACACGCCTATTTTCTCTCTGTTTTTAACCATATTGATTAAACATTAAAGATCTAATTTATACATTAAAGTATAAAAGTAAAAGTGTAGATTAACTAAAAATAAGCACTTTTACGTTAAGAGAGAACGCTCGTGATACGACATATATTTAAGAAATAACCAAACGCGTTTTACATGGGGTGATTTTTCAAAGGTTTTATTCAAAAAGTGTGAAGAAACCGCGATTATACTATATCATATTTCTCTAGGTATAGTATGTTTCAGCTATGATAATATTTTGGCTCCGGCGAAAATAGCGCTAATGTAAACTTTTCGCATATGTTAGAAGGAAATAAGTTTAAATTTAGGCACAACTAAAAAATGTACGTGCGTGCATGCTAAGAAACAATTTCATTACGCAGCAAGGCTTTAGAAAACGACTTTCCTTCAATATTTCTGTCACTAGTGGCCGCTTATATTTTGCATACTTTATGACGTAGTTAGTTAACGGAAGAAGTATTCCTGGATAATGTACATGTTGTACCAGACTTATTAATATTAGGAGGTTTGGTAACTTACCCAAACGTGTGCGGTTGTATCAGAAACCCTTTTGCCTTGCCCGACTTCGTGGAAAAAGGAAGAAGGTGTGACAGTGTTGAAGTATAGTTTCATTCCAGTTAAATGATGCTAAAATATTCTTTAAATTCAGCATATCACTTCTTTTGGTGAAACATGTGGTTTCGAAATCGGCCATAAAATACCTCTTTGGCGAGGTGACTATACATTGAACGTTTTTCATAATAAATGGTTACTCATGTTCACCTCTGCCTTGCTCAAACAAAAACAGAACTTGCGCCACTGTGACTGACAAACTAACTCAGTTATGAGTCGGGGAAACTCTTTCCGTGTACGTACGTAAACAGGCTGGAGTGTGAAGCTATTGTACCTAATGACGGATTCAGTACCAAGGAAATGTGTACGTCACGTAGAGTGACGGAACCACCCGACTTCGTTCTGTCTGTTTCTCTCGTGAGAGCGTCTCGAGGTGGCTTGTCGTATGGTCGCTGGACAGGCGAGGTATCTAAAAGTCGTCAGCAACGCGCAGTTTACGGGCGTTGTGTCACGGATTTTGTTCTATACGTCATCTCTCTCCTGGCTGTGTCACTTCATGGCGTCGTAAAACGCTGTTTAGTGACCCTTACCCAGTCACCCTGTAGATAAAACAAGTTTCCGAGGACACGTGTATTTTTTTCTCTCTCGGTGCTGGCAGCTTCTCGTCCGTCGACCTTCATCGGAAACGACTGCGATACGAAGGAAATTATTGCTTTGGTCAATGAAACAAATTGGAAAGTATGCAAGATGATTTTTTTTTTTGCTATGGACTAGAACGGCGCAACTCGTGAGGTTTTGTCATTCATGTCGTGTCTTCTCCAGAGCTTAGGAGATAACGTTTTAAACGTTTTCAGAGGCGTTTGGGGATAAAAAAAATCGGTGTTTTGGAATTTCATAGCGTTGTGTGTTGAAGTAATTTTTATCAGACAGTAAATCAGGCGTTGTTTACTTTTTGCGATGGCTCAAGTGTACTTAGAACATTGCCCTTTTTTAAAAAGCTTTTGTCTTGTATTAATCACATAAATGGTAAACAATTCATAGTTACGTTTAGGCGGACGTTCGGGGTTGGCGCTAAATTGTGTTTTGGTATCGCCTGGGTTGACCGGCTTAAAATAACAGTAATACAATTCAAAAAGTTTGGAAAGGTCATCCCCCGGATTGCGTTAGTTGGTAAATTTATTGCTGCTTTGAATTAGTTTTTCAACGTGTTACCACGCGGTATGTGTGTCTTCGTGGCGCCAGGAACAAATGCGGTAAGCTCTAGCGGGTGACAAGTTTTCGTTACCTTTGCGCACATTTTCGCCGAGCTACATGCCTACCGCACGAATGGCACAGTAGAGTGGAAATAATTCAGTTTCGTCCTCCAACTTCGATGAAATCCTTGCCGAGTTATCCTTTTCATTTATTAGCGATTGGTGTGCCTACTGGAAACAGATACCATAGTGTTACATTTTGTGTAATTAACGGTAAAAAAAAAAATTATGGTCGTAATTGGCACTGGTTTAAATATTTCATTTAAAATACAATTTTTAATTCTTTATTTTATTCACGTGGGTCTTTCAGTCTAGACTCATTAAGGTTTTTAGTTATTGAATATTTTATTGTCCATATAAAACAACTTTTTACTTCTTCGGGAGATTAATGCATTTTTAAGTTTACCATAAACGCCTTTGGTTTTGTAATATACACTGAGGATGGCTTAAAGACTTCAATGCGCTTAATATGAAAATGGTTTATCTTTGGCCCATCCAGGATTCAGACCCATATTCTCTGGGTTAAAATGTAATTAATGCCTCGACGATCTATGCCCCTGTTCTTGGTGCTATGTGCAACACTCAGTACAGATTGCTTTAATATTTTAATGTCACTACGGAAATGATCACGCATTGTACGTATGTACAGTGAAGTGTGTAACACATTTGTACAGCACATTATGTTTAGGAAAAATTATTTTCTGGTGATACATACAGTTGGCAAAATATTGGGCTATAAAATTAGAGTTTTGTTGGAAAGCAAGCAAACCTCAACACTCAACAAACAGTTACTAATCCTAATATTTTTTTGCGTTATTATATACTGTTACAAGCGACCCGGGTCGGCTTCGGCCGGGTACAATTTAGATTTTACAGCGATACACTAATAAATAACTTGGGTAAAGACAATTACAATATTATATGATAGTAAATTAATAAACTACTATCATGTATAACATACATACATAGGTACATACATACATGTCACGCATCCGACCGCCAGCACAAAAAAGATTTTTGTTTGACGTGACACACGCAAGAGCTACGTATAGTTGTCCGTGTGAAAAACATGCTCCACTCAAATCCCTCTCCAGCCACATTAAGTGTTTGACCCTGTGCCTTATTTATGGTCATACCAAAACTCTTATTGGAAATTGGACTCTTTTAAAATTAAAAGGCAAATCCGAGGGAATCATTGGTATTTTAGGTATTAAAACAGTTTCTCCAGTACCGTAGCCAGTTAGAATAGTACTTTCAATGAAATAACTTTTTAAACTTTTTATTCGTAATAGAGTCCGTGCGCGCATCTCAATTTTAGAAATTATTTTTCACAAATTTTTTTATTACTTTTAAAGTATTGGCCATAATTTTTTTGCTATACATGACATTTTTTATCTACATTAAACAGTTTTAATTATTTATTTATTTTGATAAAGATTAAGTTCTTTGTGGTTAGAAAAGACAGTGAATTTTACTTTTGTTTTTACTGCGTAATTTAAATTGTAAATACGCTTATTACTACTTATCTATTAAATATAGATATATGCTACCGCTAACTTTTTTGTAGATCATTTAATTTTACACAATGCTTTCGTACATGATTTTGTTATATCTCTAAAGGATTAGGCAGCGTATTCCATGAGCGCGCTGGCGGCAAACTTTTCCCCCCGACTTGATTCACTAATACCGTTAATGCTCAGCTCCTATGAGTGCTAGGACAATTTTAATACACACAAACCTTCCTCGATAAATGCAGATCATTACCGTAAAAATCGCATCCAAATCCGTTCAGTGGTTCTCGAGATTAGCGCAGTCATGCAGACAGACAGACGCGCGCCAGGGACTTCCTTTTATACTATGTAGTGATGCGCGGAAATAGCCATGTTAGCAAAGGGTGAAACGGCGATAATAACGCATAGTGAATATTTTGAAATCACAGGACAATGTCTTTAAAAGGAAAAGGGAATGCGGCGTGAAGCCAGGCGCGTGTGAGTTAACAATGGACGTTTTTAAGTGTCGAAGGCGCTTTATTGAACGACGCTGAACTGCTCACAACACTCGTGCATTATGGCAGAATACGAAGGGAAAAACCACGCAGCGCCAATGTTTCGACCTTGAAGTATTTGCAACATTTTGGACCCCGAGGGAGTGGTGGGGGTGAATCTCTGGTAGATGTATTCGTTTGAGCGTAACATTTAAATTAAAACTTTAGGGAATTTGACGACATACAGTGGCGGATCTAGAAACCCATTAAGGAGGTTTGGGGTTACTGTGCATTGGGTTCAAACCACATACTTACCAGTGCACCTTAAGTTTTAATGCTACTTAGAAATGACATTACGTAGCGTAGGCTTATACGCTACCGAAATAATTTTTAAAATGTTACAATGTTCTTGGTTTTAAGAATGTAATTTTATTCATTGTAAAATTAAGCTGCAAGGGATGGGCTCAAGCCCCCTTAATGTGTGCGCCTGTCTCCCCCTCCCCTCATTTGATGCACCATTGTCGACAAATCGTACGTTTAAGAATGTGCATGGGTACACACATTCAAAGGAGCAACCTCAGTCCCTTGCATTTTTCAGTTGTGTGGCAGTATTAAACCCATAACACTTACGCTTATCACTTTCTGGGTGTGACCATCAATCAAATAAATGTTATTTGTTCACATAATTTGGTGGTTTTTGGACATCAAATTTATACCGTAAAGTGCAACTTAAGCACATGTAATACAACCTAGAGGTTCTGGTAGCCAGTATCAAACCGAGAATACTGTACATTTTGCGTTCACTAATTATCATAGTTATTAAATTTTGTTTGTGAAATTGTGTAGTACTAGTGGCAAATAAGTTGTTTAGCTGTATAATATTTCTTAACTGAAATGTGGTTTTGAATTAAAACCGTACATGATTCGCGTTTCCCACAGCTTGATGTGCTACGCAGCGAGGGGTTGGCTGTGTGATGACTGTGTTCCGTCGTGCAGAAGGGCAAGTAAGGACGACGGCCGGGATCGTTGTGTGCACCTGGAGGAATATCGGGAGTTCGGAAACCTCCCCTAGTTCACCCCCATCTTGAATTTCCCTAGGGGTTTATAGGTCTTAGAGGAACCAAACCAGACCCTTCAGGGTTGGAATGTTTGGGAAAGTGGCGCTGTCGAAGCGGCAATAATGTGTAAGTAGTCTATAAGGCCGATAGGGAAGGATCCCATCCACTTTTTTGTTAGCGTGAATCGTAGTTGAAGATTTTGGGATTTTCAGGGCACCGATATTGTTGTTAGTTTTTTTTATACTGTATGCCTCATAACTCCTTAGTGTTACCGTGAATTCATCAATCGTAGAGAACCTCTAATGCAAACCCCGTTTTTACGTGTAATCGAACCGATGCCGTGTAATGACTGATGTTTGAATAGTATAGAAATAAACACCTTTTAAAACAAATGATTTACAGTAATCACGGTGGTTTGCCTCCGTAAAAATAGCGTCTCCTCTTTATACTTAAAAATAATAAATAACTACATGTGCTGAAACGAATTTTTGACTTTTACAAAGATTTATTTAACTGAAAGCTTACACATTTGTGATGATTTTGGGAATAGTATCAATTATTTTCGTTTCGGAAAACAAACGCGCAACAGGTTCACAATTTCATACTTCGTAGCTGTTTCTATTGAGAGTCGTCTAACTGAGAGAGTTACACCAATGCAGCCTTTAGTTTTAATTTAAATGTGATAATATATATCATAAAAACGTCGATCCCAGTAAAGCGTTTTATAGCTTCGTGCGATACATTGGCACCATTTTCTTTTTATGGGGTTGATTCACACCAGACTCTCGTAATCTCCAGTGAAAAAAAAAACACTGTTCAGGAATTTATTATTTATCGTAAATACTTTCCAATGTTTTGAAGTAAAATAATATTTAAATCTCAATTTTCACGTTTTGTGTACGTCTCGTAATTAGTATAGGCAATCATTCGTAATGTCTACGTTCTCATCTTGTTTAAGTAATCATCTTGCAGAATTTTGGCCTGGATTTAAGAATAATCTTGCGTGATGGGGCGAAGGTGACTGCTATTATTGAGGCGCACGTAAAAGAGCAGACGTAAGTTTAGTGTTTTCTCAGAATATTTGTCATTTCAGGTGCATCTTCTGCAGTGCAACTGTTGTCGCAGCCAAATTTATATAATATAATTTCAGACAATTATTCCTCAAATCCCGCGGTCTACATTACCCTGCCAACCTTTGCGTTTGTTTAAATTTCCGAATATACCACTTTTCTTTAAGTGATTTTGTACCTACGTTATTTTTTGTAGCCAAACCTGTATGACAACATTGTATAACACTTCTAAAATGTAGTGACGTATTAGTACATCTAGAATAACATTTTGTTCTTGTTCTTTACAGTTACGAAAGCATGAAGAATCTGTGCGACAGGTACAACAGGTCGATAGACAGCATCGTCCAGCTGGTGAGTACATTCTCTTTACTGTTTTCTCGTGCAAGCTAGTAGATGGTGTTGGCTTATTGTGAATACGTAGTTTTCAGTGGACTGAATTTCATGCCGATAAAAATTCTGTAACTTTTAGGAATGTTCAAGTTGCCCGGGTTTTATTTATGAGTGGTGTTTGTTTATAAGACTTTTGGAAACTTAATTTTTGTGCATAGTTGCAACTTAATGAATTAACTATTGCAATCGGGGATGGACGTGAAATTTGTGCACTGGTGTATGTAAACTCATTTAGTTCTGGTTTTATAGTTTTCATATTTTTAAAAATTGGAGCATTGAGTAATGCAATGAGTTTTTACTCACATGTTTATATTTTTCGCTGTTAAGTAGCCGCCTGGGTAAGCCGCCGAACGGTGTGCAGAGCTCCAACAGAAAACTTTTTATTTAAAAACAGTATAAGTGAGGTCTTCTTACGAATAGCATTTAAGAAACGTTACGCGTCTGTATACGTTTTTCAGTTCCTCCATTTCTCTCTATAGCATGTTTTGGATAGTGAAAATGGCTCAAACGGGTGTTTTCACGGTCATTTTTAGGCATGAACATTCCGGTACAAAACATTGAAAAAGGCATAGGGACGTGCATCAAACCATTATTTTTATTATTACGTCATAAAATGGTAGGGTTTCCGCTGAAAGTCTCGTAGAGGCGCGTTATCGACGGCAAGACTGCACTGCACGCCAGTTCAGTGCTTTGCGCGTAGAGGCGATGAAAATGTACGTCGTGAATAGGTCAAGAACAAATATTACAATGAAAGGTGAACTGGCGGATTGCCAACGCGAGTGTTGCACAGCTTCTTTCTCAGATACTAGTTTGAAGTTTGACAAAGGGCACGTGCCCCTTTACCCTTGTAAACAAACCTTGCAACCTTTCAATAGTGGTTGAAACATCATTTTTCATCTGAAATGTTGAAAATTTCGTTTTTATACTAATACACACAAAATTGTCACTAAGGAAGCCTTTGCTCAGTAGCTAAAAGGCATAATAAAATTACAGAAAAATTGTGCCTGGCTACCATTAGTGAGTTTTGAATACGCCACTGATATTAACAGATTCACTGCAGGAGAAGTGACTAGTGGGCTGCGGCTGACACACAGTCGGTGCCCACTTTCGCGGCTGGCCAATGGGCAGTGTTGCCACATTTAGACAGAATTCCACTACGCTACAAGTAAAAATCCTCCAGATTCCATTAAGTTATGAAGATATATTTAATCATATTTCGAATAATAAAAGTACCCGTGTATGAAATTTAACTCAAAATGATACATAACATTTTTTGAAACTAAATTTTATTTGGCAGTTAAAGTTGCATGTTATGTAGTTATAAAGAAACGGAAATTGTAACTATAATGTAAATAAGCATAATGATGAAATGCCGTTAACCCATTAAATACAACTACAGAAGTATGTTATAAATATTTATAGCTCCATTATATGCACATTTTAATATAATTTTTGGGTACTTCTGGTGTCTTTTTTTTATCCTTCCAGAAAACTGTCTACCACATGCCACCGACAATCTTAAGAAAAAACCCATTAGATAGCAATTCTACCTACTAAATAGGAATTAAAATGCATCGGTGGGAAATCCACTTATTTGGCAGCACTGCTAACGGGCGATCGCTCGGCGCGTGCTACCGTGTACTCTGAGGGACGCGGTAAAGTGGAACACAAGATAAGATGGGTTCCTGGGAAGGGAGTGTGTCGTCATGGCGCCGCTACGTCACGCGAGGTGACGCCACACATCCCCTTCCGGGTAGAGCCTTCCCACACGGACCTGTCCGGTCGTGCGTGGACTGCTGCGCCTGCTTCCATTGTGTTAAGTCACCGACTTGTCACACTTGCGATGGGGAATGCCGGTGTTCTTTGGAAATGATAAATGTCCAGCCTCGTGTTCCAAATCGCTATTCCGAGAAGTAACACACACTAAAAGCAGAAAAATGCTGTGGTAAAAATGGTTTTGGAATAATAATAATGAAAATTGCATGTTGTATTTACAAACTTTTTCCGTACGGAAAATGGCCTATGAACGCAGGCAATTGGAAATAACCTAACTTTAATAACTGTGCTTATATCTAATGTCCAAACTAAAAAAAAATTACAACATTTTAATATGTATCTACACAATAAGTTTAACGTACCGCAATCTAATCATAATTATGTCCAAAACGCAGCCTTCTATAAAACTTAACGTTTAACATATAATTTGTATTTCACCATATTTTATCTGTAACCAGAATGTGCACATTTAAAACTTCTACGCTGTACAGTTTTGGGACACCGCCAAGATCAAGTAATACTTTTACTCTTAGAGTTTTGGGACAGCCAAAGAGTACCTAAAGTTTACTCGCAGAGTATCATTCTGGAACGCTGCCCAGAGATGCTAAAATAGACGTGACATGGCTCGTATCAGGCTCCGAAACTCGTGCAAATTGATTTTGTGCAGGTTAATTGCATTCTGGCACTCGGTGACTCCCACAGACCAGGGAAGAACGATACGTTGGGTGACGTTGTCTGCTAGTTTTGTCCAGGTGCTGCGCCCACCTCTTGCCACGTGTGAGCTCGAGCCCACGCTATTTCCGGCGATTAAGGGGCTGTGGCGCAACTCCAGGTGCCCGTCTATGGTTTTTCCCTGTTCGTCCGCCCAACCGCACATCATATTAGGGCTTTCTCAGAGTGCTCCCGGCACAGTCTCTCTCTCCCCCCTCCCCCGGCATACAAATCAGCACGATCGTACATATTCACACGGAGCCCTGTAAAATACAGTTTTTTTTCGTATAAGTAAATTTCCAACACGAAAATAGTTGTAATGAAAAAAGAAGATTATTTGTACCAATGTTAAACTTTATACCTACGGATCGTAGGCCATATATATTTATAGTCCATCCATGGTTACTTCTGCTTAACTAAGTGTAGAAAATTACACCAAAGGCACAACTCACTACATTGGCATACACTCAGTTCAATAATATTTTGCATGAGAACTACTTCTTACTAGGCATTATCAACGCACCCATTTTCTCCATGTTTTGTTCGTGTCAGTTATAAGTGAAATATTATAATTTGTTGACAAAATATACGTCAAGGTTTAATTCAACTATAAATAATATACTTCTGTTAACAGAAGCATAAAACGCTCTAGATACAAAACATAGTGTTACAAAATGCCAGAGAGCGTATCCGAGTTTGTAACGGATAAATGTCTTAATAAAAATAAGATAACTAAAATTTTACTTTTAATTTATACACACAGCTATTATTTACAACAGTAAACTAGCTATCTCCACTATTACTCTTGTTATTCTCAGTGAGCGCAATATTCAGTGTCTATCTCAATTCTAATTAAATTCCTTATCTATGTTTCTATATTAGATTCACTTACTTAATTCACGCTCATTTATTACACATGTACAATGTGTCTATTGCCATCATACCAAATGTCCGTCACTCACGCATCCAGTGCAATAGTCCCGCCTCTGTCTCTCTCTCCACTACGGTACTTTACTCGCAGTCCGCAGACTTCACTCTCGCTGCCACACGACGCTCTGCTGGCTCTTCGCTTCACTGTCTTCCGATCGCACAATCCTTCAAACTCTTAAAACAATCGGCTCGGAGGCCCGTCGCGGTTAAATAGTCTCGCCTGCCCGATCTAGAAGGTTCGCCGCACCCCGAGTCTCGCCGAGAGAGAGGCAGGCAATGGCCGAACATTCTTTCAAAAATTACCCCAGAAATTAAATTCGCACGAGTCGCGGTGGGCTTATCGCGACTCGTGCGAATTTTGCTTTGTAAATCGCCGCTGGCTTCTTGGGTTATAAGCCTGGTCCTGGCACACCATTTCGCTCGCTCTACCGGAACGGGGCAAAGGACGCGATGTAGAGCGGCAAGCATGTATAATGTATTCACGGTAACTTCAAGATTTTCTGAAGCCCTGCTAAAGATCTACTTTCCAGCCCATTTCGTATCCTTCTGCCAAAGGGTAAACAAACATTGCCATGTGGCAGTCACATGGCAATGTTTACATTCCACTGTTTGTGAGTACATGTGTTCGTACATGCACGTACCCATCATAAAAGTAATGTATATATTATTAATGGATATTCCACAAGCGTAAAGTTTTTAATCTTGAGGATTTCACACAAAATATGTGATGCAAACGAAAAACATTTCATTATATAAACCCAAAATGTGAGTATTAAAAATGAGATGTTTCGTGTGNGTGGCTAACGGCTAGGGTGATTTTTCAAAGGTTCTTTTCAAAAGTATCGAAGATACCGTGAATGGATTATAACAACAATATTTAGGAAACAATCGCACACATTATACGTGGGGTGATTGTCCAAAGGTTTGATCTAAAAAATGTGAAGATACTGCGAATAGACTATACCATTATTGTCACCAAATAATCGCTTAACTTGGCAGTCGGTATCTTAAACCATAAAAAAAAACCTCACGTATTTATGAAGAACCGCTTCTCAACGTTATTGATTTGGTAGTTATGATTTATTGATTGTAGGTAGGTAAAATATTCTTATTTTCACGTAGTCTTGTTTGTTTCCAAAACCAAATCATCAGCTGCCCACTCAATGTTGTTATTGCTGTAATTAATATTTTCGAGATTCCGAATTATATTTACAATATAATGGCTCAAATTTGGATGTTCTTATTTAGACCTCCTCATAATGTGGCCAAATACGCGCGCTAAGATGTTATATTGGGAACAGAAAGGGAACATTTGGTGTTGGAAAAAGACTTAGAGAAAATTATATCATTCTCGAACACATACCAATTGCTTACGCAGTCGTTTGTATAGGGATAATCGCTCTACCTGTCAAACGGTTGATATTTTTTAAATAAGAATAGTGTTCAAATCTTTACATACTGACTGCATTTTGAAAATTTTTCGCTATATTCTAATTAAACTTTATCCTATAATTTTTTCGAGAACGAAAGTGACAAATACGAATGTTCTCGTGACCATCCTTAATTATGGAAATTTGAGTGCAGGGCCTTGAGAAAAATGTACCGGGAGCGGGACACATCCGTTTCATCACCACCACGCCATAAAATATGATCACTGCTTAGACCCTGCGCCATCTAATGCTCGTTATCTGTGTCGCCTTTAGCGCTTCCGTGTTTGAAGCCTGGAGCACACAAAATTCCTTCACCAAGGTAGCGCTGTAGCAATTGAAAATTTCAGCAAGCGTGTGAATTCTTTATTTCCATCTATAAAAAAACAGTGTAGTTTATTCTAGGCATTTTTACACTTTTTAAATCAAAACCTTTGTAAAAGTAACCGTATGTATGACGTACTTGGTTGTTTTCCTAAATAGGTTTATACTTCTGTTAACATGAAACTATCTTATTTTTGGCTAAATTGAACTTTTGCTTATACTCTAATCTATAAATTATAATATTTCATTTATAATTAATATGTATTAAAACAGATGCAACAGATGTGTTGCTAGCCTAGTAAGAAATAGTTCTAATGCAGAGTATTACTAAACTGAATGCGCAAAAATATGGAAGTGAACGTGAATTGACTATATTTAACTTTAGCGTATTCACTGTTTTGTTATTGGTGGTGATCTAAATGTTCGCACAGAAAAATAGTGAAATTTTGTAATTTACGTTGCACAGCTATAAACAGAAAGGTTATGATGTTGCGTCAAATAAAATATTGGACTATGAATTGCGGCAGGATTCGGGACTCCAGAATTTTTTTAATACCACAGAGTGGGCCCGAGCCATCAGCCCTATCTCCTCGTCACATTAGTATGGTGCCTTGGCTTAAAAACGACCACTAAGGATCCGAATTTTATATCATCAGTGCTTCTCAGTAGCGATTCAGCTTGCCACAGTCGGTGAGTAGTTTCTCTAGACGTCAGTTACACCCGTGGTACACGTGATAATTACGTTGAATGTCGCTCTTGCTGGTGCGGTGCAAAATAGTTGCGCCGAACTCCTTTATTTTCACAGTAAAGTAAAACTAGCGGAAACATATTTCTGAACACATTAACAACTAGTATATCTGTAACAACTAATTACGAACAGCAGTTTTAACTTCAAGAAGTTAGCCGCTAGTGACGACTGCTGTAAAGACATCTTAGACTGCTTGCTTAGAATTGGCAGATTTTTGAGGTCGCGAAGGAATAAGGTACTGTTTTTCGTGATTTTGGTTTATTTCGACGGTTCTGAAAGTACTTTTCATCTTGCTTTATACACATGCAGCCCAATACAGGGGTTGGAGACAATTTTAAATGATTACGGTCTCTTATGTAGGAAAAAAAAATTGGTTGTCTGTAAAGTCGGTTTACTGACGATAGTTGAACGTGACAACGTCTTAAGAAAATACTGATGGAATGGTAGCATTTTTCAAAAGAAAATTTTAATTTCATTTGTTTAATAGATTTGTATGTATATAGAGAAGGAGGTAATTGGAAATCACAATGAAATTGATCAAGTGAGATTTATTTGTACGCATAAATACAATTTTTCGCTCGTTCCGCGCTCTCGCTTGCACTTCAAGCCTTACATGGAACGCCTCAGAGCGAGGTAACGCCGCATGAGTCATGTTTTTTCGTGCGTGCAGCCGGCTCTATCGAATTATAAGACGTTGTCACGTCAAAAAGGGCTTAATTACTCACCAATTTGAGAATTTACTCAAGGTGGTGAATACCGCAAAACCAAAAAATTGTGACTTTATTTTTAAGCTAATAGTTTGTTTTGTAATGTTCTTCACTTTCCCCAAATAAACCACGGCGATCTGAAACGGTGCATTCGCCGAACCTTCACGAAAATCCTGGCCTGGTGTACGTCGCTCATAGTGTAACCAGACGTCCAGCTTTTCGCAGGACAGTCTTTTTCTTTTCTTTCAAAGCAGTGTCCTGCGGGGTGCGAAAGACCAAATAAATTTTTTGCAATGCCCTTCTTTGACCAAATGTCCCGCGAAAAGCCCTTATTTTACACAAAACCACTAAAAATGTATGAGTTTTATGAACTGATTTAGCAAAATAACACTTTGCTGCTTGCCACTCATTCTAAGGATATATATATATATATATATATATATACATACATATATATATAAATATACATATATATATACATACATATATATATATATATATATATATATATATGCTAAACTTTTCTACTAGTGTTTAACTTACAATTAAACCGTAATAATGAGTTTGATTTACATCCATACATTATCTCGTTGTATCCTTTTCGATTTTTCGATCACATTAGCTTATATTAATTACAGTACTGTCATGCCTGGAAGTTATCCGCATTCCTTTTAATTTAAATGACATTTATTGTGACAAGCGTCCTGCTTCGTGTATTGAAAAATCTGGTCGCTCATGAGTGCTCGAAAAGCTCAATCCGACGGGACCAGGTACACTTTGCGCAAGATATCTTAAAGCTTGACGACCGTTGGAACTGCCCTTGAACAAGGGCATAGCTAGATAAGCGGTACGGAATTGGTGAACTGGAAGATACATTTCTTGTAACCCTTGTACGTAGAATAGTTTTTAATCTTTCTCGACCGCCGTCTTTCGTATTTCGTAGACTAGTGACGTGGCCCAAGCTGTGATATCGTGCTCGCAGAGGTCTGCGACGTACTGCCGCTGGTGTTGCGAAAAGGCTATCGGGATGGGGGGCGTTCACCCCGTGAATGCTGGGCAGGCAGCCGCAGCGTCCCGGAGAATGTTTCGTCGCGTCCGCTCTGTGTGTTGGTTCGTGTGGCGGGCCCCGCAGTGCTTGTTAGGGCAGGTCAGTGCTCCCGGCTGAGCCCAGTCAGACCGTGTGCTGCCCGAGGTGCGCCGCCTTCCTTCGACCAGGCGAGACGTGATTTGCTCCACGTCTCGCTCTTAGATTGCAGTGGGCGGCTGATCAAGCAATTGTACAGGATGAGTATAAAAGAATACCCCAACGTTGAAGGTCTATAATATCAAAACCAAACGACCTACAACCTTGGTTGACCAATCAAATGAACCATGGAACTGTGAAATTTGTTTACCATATCTTCATAAATGTTCAATGTGACCACCACGAGCGGCCCGAACGACATTTACGCGATTATCAAACTCGTTCCACATTCTTGTCAGCATGTCCAGTGTTACGTTTTAGATGGCGTCCGTAATTGTCGTTTTGAGGTCGTCAATGTTAGCCGGCGATGGTGGACGAAACACTTTATCATTTATGTACCCCCATAGAAAAAAACGCACGGGGTAAGATCCGGGCTTCTTGGAGATCAGTGATGAAGAGCTTGGTCACCAGTTGCTCCTCGATCAATCCAGCGTTGCGGTAACGTCTCGTTCAGGTATCCACGAACAGCTAGGTGCCAATGGGGTGGCGCACCATCCTGCTGGAAAATGAAGTTCCCCGCCGCCTCTTCTAACTGAGGAAACAACCACTCTGTAACCATGTCCAAATAAGGGACTGCAGTAACAGTGGGCTCATGAAAAAACAAAGGGCCGAAAACAGTGTCTTTGTATACAGCGCAAAACACGGTCTCTTTGGGGAAGCGCGTTCGTGTTCAATGGTTTCATGTGGTGGCTCCTGACCCCATATCAGCACGTTGTCCCGGTTCACCTTACCATTTGTATGGAACGTCGCTTCATCGCGAAAAACCAACTTAGACATGAAGGCACCGTTTACCTCGTTCTAGGCACATAAAGGAAACATCAGACCTTCCCCTTCACTTTGACGTGTCGAATGCGAGCTCGCTTCCCCCTCACCACCTCAAACCGAGAGTTAAGGACGCCATCCAAGCCGTAACACCGGACATGCTGACAAGAGTGACATTGAACATTTATGAATGTATGGTAAATAACTTCACGGTTCCACGGTTCATTTGATTGGTCAATCAAGGTTGTAGGTTGTTTGGTTTTGATATTATAGTCCTTCAAAGTTGGAGTAATCTTTTATACTCAGACTGTATATTTATACACTATTATACAATATGTCCCATTTTGTTCCTTCTTTGTTTTGATGTACCTATTCATTCAACACAGAGTTGTTAACTTATTGATGGTTGATGATCGGCAGACATGTGGCAACAGATCAAAGAGTGGGACATACTGTAGGAGGTGAAAATTCCTTGCTTTATTTTGTTTTTTGTCGTTCCTTATAAGATTTTTTTTTTGTTGATTTGCCGTTTTTACTATGGCACTCCACTCTCCCGTTTATATTGAACTATGGTTCCGATCCAGATAAACATGATCATATTGGGGGGGGGNGGGGGGTCCGTTCTGTTTTATGTATTTTTATTTAACAGTTTCTTTTTCTTAAATGTTTTTATTTCCGACAACAGTTTTATTCACACAAAGAATTTTAAAACTGTGGTGCAGTAAAGAATTTTGTAATTTTTTAAATCTTGGCTATGTTTTGTAGACCGTAATTTTTATAATAAAATGTTAGTATATTTTCGCTAACCTTTTGCAGCAAAATTTCGCTGCTATCAGTTCCGCGTTCATCATCTGGCACTACATGTTAATGGTGATAGTCCAACCTTGAACCATTGTTGGGTTGGGAATTGTGATGTAATGCCTAGTAAAGTGCCGGGATGACAATGAATTCACAAGGTCGGACACGCACGCACAAAGTCCGAGGTAAACGCTACTTCTGTGTGTTTTTGTAAAATGTTCTATATAAATACATGTAACTTAACAGTATTGCTAGTGATGTTGAACAGCAAGTGAATGAAGCTTCCACATTATGGAATAGCGCGCCGCCTTTCCATTATCATCGCATTCCGACAGATTGATAGGAAATTGCGAGGGAAATAAAGGATAGGAAATTGCTAGGGAAATGAAGGAAATTGAGAAAGCTCAAACGGTTCGTAGGCATTCAAAAGCTCAGTCGCTAAGATTTTTTTTAAAATAAGAAGTTAGTATCAGTGATTGGTGCTGCAGACCCTTTCCTGCGCATGAGTTAATGTGCGTGAAGTATTTGAGCAGCCTAACACTACAAACAAAAACATAACGGATTTGTAATGATGGCATAGTTAATGAACTATTTTATTAAAAGTGCCATTGTTTAACCTCCCTTGTGGCGAAGTCAGGGATGCAGGCGTGGAAACCGTTCTAAGAATTAGTTAAAATTATTGTTACAATATGCCAGGGGCATATCAGAGTCCGTGAGAGATGGAAATCTTAATAAAAATAAAGAATTAAATAAATTTTTTTTAATTCATTTATAATGCTATAAAATTACACACGGCTATTATTTACAACAGTGAACTACCTATCTCAACTATTAACTCTTGTTATTCTCAGTGAGCACAATATTTGTCAATCTCAGTTCTAATTAAAGCCCTCATCACTGGCTCTATATTGTTTACAGTTTCTTAATTCGCACTTATTATTTACACACATTCAATCTGTCTGTTGCCATAATTCCACGTGTCTGTCTGCTACGCATCCAGTTCAGTAGTCCCTGTCGCTCCACTGTACCGATGCTCCTAATCCGCAGACTTAACATTCTCACTGGTCTCTGTCTTCGCACACTTGGCGCTTAAGGCCGTACGATGCTCCAAACTCTTGACTGTTGGTTCGGATGCTTGCCACGGCTTAAATAGACTAGCTGGTCCGACCCAGAGGGTTCCCCGTACCCCGAGTGTCGCTGAGAGAGGCTAGGGTGATGACCAAAACATTCTTGCAACGATAACTCCAGAAATACAATCCTCTTGAGGATAGGAGCGCACGAGTCCTGATAGCCTTATCGGGAAAACGCGGCGGTATCCCTTTGTAAATCTCCGCGCACTCCTTGGGTTACCAGAGATGCGCTGGACACATTTTCCTTCGCACCTTCGATCGGGTCGGGGCAAGGGAAGCGAAGCAGGGCGGCAACATGTCACATTATTTTCTAGCAGTCCCACAGTCTGCCCAAAAGCACAGATGCGCTTTCTTTAATAAAGCAACATGAAATGTACAAATGTGTTTATTATTCGAAATTTTGCATGTATTGAAGAAGTAACCCAGTCTCAGGTTTTTCAACATATTCTGTTGTCGAAATATTCTTTAGCCATATGACGTGCTTGCGCAGAGCGATAGGATCATGTCTGGCGAACATACTGGACCAACCTCCAGTTGAAATACTGAATAGACGGAAACATCACGAGAAAATTTGCTGATCATGTGCCTTTTATTCTAGACTACTTGGCGCATGAGATGAAATTGTGTGTTCCTAAAAACTTTTGTACCTTTGCACCAATTTCCGAGCCCGATACGCCTATTCTCATCGTTTTCGACCGTGCTATATGCTGAATTGCTAAATGGCGCCAAGTAAATGTTTTTGGGCGCTATGTCAAACATCGAGAACCATTCTACAGATTAAAACCAATAGGCCTTACATATATTTTGACGGTCTACGCTGTCAGTACTGCATAAAGAACCCCATGACCTCATATAATACTATAATATTGAAGTCTAATTTAAAAGCATGATTAATTGTTCCATGGCGTTCAATAGACGCTAACTCAAGTGGCACACACGATGGAGAAAAACGCTCCGGACCGCCAGCACTGTGAAACTAAAAGTAATAGCCGCGAAAAAATTCGCGTGTTCAAGCGGTGAATTTTGGCAACGTGATTTTTTTGTATGATCTAATTATACTGTTGGGGGCTTTCGTTAATTTATTCCAGAACTGTTTTAGATCCGATTAAGAAATTCTAATTTTCAGTTATTCGTATGATATTTTACTAGTTTGGGTGTTCTCATATTTTCGAAGTTTCTGCAAAGGTTTTCCCTCACGAAAATAATTTTCGAAGTTTCACGAAAAATACTTGCACTCTTTTAGTTTGAGTTGAGTTGAAAGATTAGGGCGGCTCTTAACAACGAGGTCTTGAGAGCCGATGAGGGTGAAATGAGGTGAGCATGGAGCATCGTCTGGCACGATTCCTACTTGAGAAAATCCGGGAGTTGCCCGGCCGGGGATTGAACCTGGTTCGCCTTGGTGGGAGGCGGGTAGGCCAACCGCTCAGCCACCGCGGCCCCTTTTAGATTGAAATACCCACAGTAATGAATGTTACACGACGCTCTCCTATCCCAGAACCACGTCATCCCATGATGGACTAATTGCCTTGCTGCCGCCATCAGCCTGCCGCCAGTAATTTTTTTTAGAGTGAGTATAAACATTTTTGCCATGTTAAGAGTGCAGAGCTACGGCAGAAAAATTATGGAAAACTCCGTAACGTGCTTGTGTGGTCTCATAAACATTGGTTGTAATCACAACGCGTTAGGACTTAGAGAGGGTGAATATTCAGAGAAAACAACATATAACATTGACTATAAGAAACGACAAACTCAAATGTTTAGGTAGCAATGGACTATGTATTACATTCATAGGTTGTTTACCGTAAAGTGAGAGCACTATTGAGGCCCTAGTTGCTTGTTTCTTTCAGACATTTTTATCCTATAACCAACTTTTAAAATAAATATTGCAATTTAAGTAATAAACACAAGTAATCGTCTCGCGAAAGACGATGCATTTATGTTCCTCGTCCTACCAATAACGTAAGAAGAACAGTAATTCGTATATTACTTGGTCATAACAAAAATAAACGGGTGGGAATGGCAACTAGCTATAGTAACTTAAGAAACATATTTTTCTTACTGACAGAACAACTGTGCTGGAAGGATATGTTATCCGCGCTAATATTTGATAAATGTCAAAATTTACTGAAGTTATATGAAACTAAGAATCTATACGATGCAGTCGTGTGACGCGTTGACGGTGTAACATTAGTAGATTTTTCACTCTGAATTTTTTTCATTAGGTCGATGTTTTGTTGTAAAATCTTTTCAGTGTTAAGCCAAACATTATGTTACATATGTGTATATCTATCATTTGTTAAAAAAAATTAATTCTAGATGTATCGCACGACTAGATTTTGGTGGAAGTTAGCTGTATTTATTTGTATTGAAAGCAACTATTAACTAATGCAGGAACACAGTAAATATGTACACGTCAATATATGTAAATAATCTCGGTTTGTGAATATTAATTGGCGTTTGTAACTTTTTCTTTTTATATATAATTACCGTTATCTGGTTTAACATATCGAGGTTGTTGTTATTTTTGTTTATGCTCTCTCTTGTAGATACAGATACAGAGAGATGCGACAGAAGGATACGCAATTGGTTCACCAAGCATAAACTACCTAGGATTTTTAAAATTGCTCACACTACCGGGAATAGTCTACAACATGTAATATGGTGATTTTTGTAGTAATGACTATAATTACGTTTTTTTACCTGCGGCAGTTTTTGCTTTGTTCGGCTTGTCTGTGCTATGTTTTCGATTTCGTGGAAAGTGGCCTCTGACGTATACCTGTGTATCGCATGGCTCTTTCTGTTGCTTTCGCAAGAGAAGCAAGTAGACACTCGTTTGCAGCTTATGCATCGCAGTATTCAGTTACTATCTTTATAATTTTCCTCTCCCCACTATGGGGGCCGCGGTGGCTGAGCGGTTAGACTGCTCGCCTCCCACCAATGCGAACCTAGTTCATTCCTCGGCCGGCTCACTCCCGGATTTTCGCAAGTGTGAATCGTGCCGGACGATGCCGCTGGTCGGTGGGTTTTCTCGGGGATCTTCCGTTTACCCACCCTTGTATTCCGGTGCTGCTCCATTCGCATCTAATTTTACCCTCACCGGTTCTCAAGACCTCGTTGTTAAGAGCCGCCCAAATTTCTCAATTCTGCCCACTATGTACATTTTTTTAATACATCTGGAATGTACAGCTCCGGGCTCCTATGTTGGATATGTACTGTACTATGTTCGCAGCACTGCGCCTGATATTGTCACGGATGGCACAGTGGCTTTAGTGCGGGCGCAGTTACTTCTCCCGTCGCCCAGACTTCCCCGCTTTACGAATTTTGACCCGCCTAGACGTGGCGCGCGGACAGTATGCAGTTGTTCGCTATCCTTGCCATCCCCGGCTGCCTACTGACCTAGTTTAAGGGATAGCGCACGCGTGACCTGTGCAGGCGAGCGGCAGCTACGCTTTTATACACAGTAACTGAACCATTGCACATTGTTTAGCTTGAATTCAAATACAGTAAAAATGATGGAAAATTAAAAAATTTATTTAGGTGAGAATAAAAGATTTAAATTTATATGAAGCCTTGTATGGTTGTGACAAAGCTTGCGTATGAACGCGCACATTTCTCAAAATAGAAAGGTACATAAAAACAAGTTTTTAAAGCAAAACCCTTCTTTACTACATATTTTTTCTGACTGACAATTTCAGGAGACTGCAGCGTGCGCAGTTTCCCCACAAGTGTTGGACGTGGTCAGCTTCTGCCTTGCGATGTTCCTTCCGATGATGCTCTCAGTTCACACCCCGGAATTGGCGATACAATTCATTAACTCTCGCAGTGTTTATTGCTTAGACTTTTGGGAATGAACATATTATCTTTTGTAGCCCCAACCTACAGCCAGCCTCAAGTGCAGCAGATTGAAATAGCGGGANCCCACAAGTGTTGGACGTGGTCAGCTTCTGCCTTGCGATGTTCCTTCCGATGATGTTCTCAGTTCACACCCCGGAATTGGCGATACAATTCATTAACTCTCGCAGTGTTTATTGCTTAGACTATTGAAGCATCGACAAGCACATTTTAAATTTAATTTTGGGAATGAACATATTATCTTTTGTAGCCCCAACCTACAGCCAGCCTCAAGTGCAGCAGATTGAAATAGCGGGAAACCAAAGTCTTAACATAATGGTTCACAATAACGGATTATTACTTATATACATTTATAAAAATTACTACATACAGTATCATTTCTTCATAGAAGGAAGTATTTTCATTGCTCTGCTCGACTGGCTTTTGCACGTGCTGTAGCATTCAGAAGAGAAATACATTTTGGCGAACTGTTTCAGTATAATATAAACTATTATTTACATCCAAATCGTATGATTTTAGGTATTTGTACATTCCGTCACCAATAATTGTATTAATTTGATACGTGCAATATTGTTGATTCGGTTGTAAAAGTTGAATTTTCTTACATTAAAAAACGAATAAAGCAGTTCTTGCCATTAATAGATCTAAACTTATAAATATTCGCCTTCATTGTACTCGTGAGTAAGCGTAACAGATGTAGCCGACTGTCGACCACAAAAGTTCAGTTGAATCCTTATTTAAGACTCCCGTCTACCTGGCGTTTGAAATGCGTTGCAGTGTGTTTGAAATACATTTTTTTTTCTAAGAAACTATTAAACGTGCGTCCAATGTTCTGATCTACGAAAAAGAACATACACATCAGAAGAGGGCTGTTAAGTGCTTTCAAGACGTCAAGCACATTAGAAACATCATTTCATAATACATACTCCAAAATAGCTAGAAAAGATTTTTTTTCAAACTGCTGTAGGTCTATCTCAAAATATACGTTTCAGATACACACAAAACTACTCAAGGGCCCTGCATTGAACTTTCCTACAGACGTCCCGCCAATAAAGTGATAGGGTCACCGCTGAAAGTCCCATAGGTACACCCAGAGTGACGAAAACACCGCGCGCCAGTTGAGAGTCTTGCGCTTAGCGGCAATGGCGCACTTGATGCGCGTGGCAGTGTCGGCCTTATCGCTTCCGCGCTTCTAGGCCTCAAACGCGGAAAAAAGCGTTAGTTAGGAAGCCTTAATAAAGGTAAATGTGTTTGATACTGCATGGCAATGCCTGTATGGATGATACTACATTAAGCATGCTCTTAATCTGTGAATTCGCAGCGAAAAGTCTGTATCACAATTTATTATATTTTGTTTTACGTTCTAAAAAATACCACATTTTTATTGAGAGAACGAACGAAGCCAGGAGGATTGTTTGCCAGCCAGTTAGGTTGCGGTTTACAGCAGCTTCCATGTGTGACGTCACCCCAAATGCCGTTTCACGGCCTCAGCAGACACAGCTGATGCTAACGGGCGTTTCCTTTGAGTGCGTTCCACGTCGCCTGACTCTGTAACAGAAAAACGTAATCCACGACTGGTTCACAGTATATATATACCGTATTTCACGCTTTTCGAATCAAAGTTTTGAAAAATCGTTCCATGTATGATTGGTTGTTTCCTAAATATTGAAATTTATGCATATTTTATATGGAAATTATTTTATTTACAATTATTACGAATAAAAACAGCCCGAAAATAGGTGCGTTGGTAGTGTCAAGTAAGGAATAGTTCTCGCAAAATATTAAACTGAGCGCCCTCAAATGTCGTGCGCTGCGCCCTTGGTGTAATTTTCTAGACTTAGGTAAGCTTTGCATGCATGAGACGGAGGAATAGCGTGAAAGTAGAACTGAGACTTCAGAAAAGTTGGCAGTAACAATGAATGGAGTATACAGCCCTTTTCAGATGCGAAACAATATTCATAGCCCTTAACTGCGCTTATTTAACGTAAACCCATTATTAGTTCATCTACAGTAGTGATTGACTCCTAAAAAATTGGGTAAGGAAAATTTTTGCGGGAAATTTTGGACGTTTTTAGGGGAAAAGGGAAATTCTGAAGGAAAAGGGAAAATAGCCGCTGCTGACGAGGAATGACAGAGCAGGTTGTTTCCACGTGACGTCTTCCAAGATGGCCGACGTGGCGCCCCGGTTCCCCAGCCAGCAGCCAGGTGACTGGGAACATAACTATTTCTAACTACTTTCAGTAAAGTTGGCCGTAAACAAGGCAAAGTAATAGTTTGTAATAACGTCATATTAGAAAGGTAAAATTTTGAGAATTGGCTTATACTATGACCCATTTAAAGACCAGCCAACTGTTGTAGAAACTTCCATATTAACTCGTGCTTTATCGTAGAATTCCCTACTGTATACTGTCTCTCATATACACTGAGATGACAAAAGTCATGGGATAGCAATATGCAAATATACAGACGCAGTAGTCAAGTGATTCATGTGAAAAGGTTTCTGACGTGATTATGGCCGCACGACGGGGATTAACAAACTTTGAACGCGAAACGGGAGTTGGAGCTAGACGCATGGGGCATTCCATTTCGGAAGTGGTTAGGGAATTCAACATTCCGAGATCCACAGTGTCAAGAGTGTGCCGAGAATACCTAATTTCAGGCATAACCTCCCACTATGTATAACGCAGTGGCCGACCGCCTGCACTTAATGACAAGAGACCAACGATGTGTGCGCATAATGGTCAGTGTTAACAGACAAGCAACACTGCGTGAAATAACCGCAGGAATTAATTTGGGATGTACGACGGATGTGTCCGTTAGGACAGTGCGGCGAACTTCGGCTGGACTGGGCTATGCCAGCAGAAGACCGACTCGACTGCCTTTACTAATAGCACGACATCGCCTGCAGCGCCTCTCCTGGGCTCGTGACCATATCGGTTGGACCCTAGACGACTGGAAAACCGTGGTTTGGTCAGATGAGTCCCGATTTCAGTTGGTAAGAGCTGATTCTAGGGTTCGAGTGTGGCGCAGACCCCACGAATCCATGGTCCCAAGTTGTCAACAAGGAACTGTGCAAGCTGATGGTGGCTCTTTAATGGCGTGGGCTGTTTTGACATGGAATGGACTGGGTCCTCTGGTCCAACAGAACCGATCATTGACTGGAATGGGTTATGTTCAGCTACTTGGAGACCATTTGCAGCCATTCATGGACTTCATGTACCCAGACGACGATGGAATTTTTATGGATAATAATGCGCCATGTCACCGACCCACAACTGTTTGCGATTGGTTTGTAGAACATTCTGGACAATTCCAGTGAATGATTTGGCCACCAAGATCGCCGGACATGAATCCCATCGAACATAATCAAGAAGTCAGTTCGTGCACAAACTCCTGCACCGGCAACACTTTCGCAATTATGGATGTCTGTAGAGGCAGCATGGCTCAATATTTCTGCTTGGGACTTCCAATGACTTGTTGAGTCCATGCCACGTTGAGTTGCTGCACTTCGCCGGGCAAAAGGAGGTCCGACACGATATTAGGAGGTATCCCATGACTTTTGTCGCCTCAGTGTAAGTTGGCTAGATTGTGCCAGGCAGTGAGTTATAACTTGACGTATTCGAAACAAAGTGCATTTTACAAAATCCTGTATCAGCTGATGCACGAAAAAGTTAAAATTACGTTGGCTGAGTGCACTGACGACATACATAACACAAGCTGAAAATGCGCGATAAGAAACAGTTTCTATATTAATTAATACATTTTATTTTACGTGGTCACAAAACAGTGGTTGTTAGTGTTACAAACGAAACTTCTTGATAAAGTAGTAATGTATAGGTGTTCAAAATGAAATGCACAATAAAACGATCCATATCCAAATGCAACGCAACTTCGAAATCTTTTTCACGTTTCCCGACTCTCCAACCATGTGAGGCACAGGCGCGGTCCTTAAGAACCCGTACCACGCCATCTGTTACAACACGCCCTTCCACACTATTTGTTATCCATGTCCTGAACTACACCCAGAAACATGTTATAGTTTTGTTGTTTAAAATAACTTATTTACGCGCATATACAAATTGTTTTATTTTCCCGCGAGCTCTGTATAATTTTTAAAGTAACATTTATTTCGTGTTCAGCGATTTTGAGCACAAGTAATTTGTATTCGGCCGGTAACCGTTCGTCTTCGTAAATGATACGACATATTGTTCTTCCGAAAACCCTTTCCTTGTTTCCGAAGAAAGTGGGACACGCGTGAATAGTTTTTAAGCAATTGTAAGGTTATTCCACGTCACATATTTCCAACTAGAATATATTAGATATAACGTTCAAATTGTGATAATAATAGCCACAACTACCGTCTCGCAAATTTAACCCAAATTCACTGTCTCGGACGAATTAAAAAAGAGTTAGCAAAAATTATATTTTTGCAAGGTTTCATATTTTTACTTTTATAACCTACTAATTTTTTTAGACAGATGTCATTCTAAAATATCTTAAAATATATTTAGCATTACAGTACAATGAAAAGTGGATTAACTGACAGCGTGTTGATAAAAAATACAGCCCCGACTTGACGGACCAGCTGATGGCGGAAGGATACTTAGTAAGATGTAGTCTGATGTAAACAGTGGCGCTACTTTCGCAGACCTGTCAAAATCTGGTCAACTTATATGAGATACAGTGTAGCCTCCGCATGTTAAGGTTAAATTAACAATGCCTGTTATCTAGTAGTGAAGAAAACGTTTCCTAACAATATGCTCTTGATGCAACTTAATGTGCGGTAATAGAGTTACTTATTATACCTCGGTTGGGATGGGGGAACTTATTTGTGCTGCTTGGAGTAAACTTTTAAACGAACATTTAGTTTTAGACAGGAAACAGAAAAATTCCAGATAGACGAAAATATTCCATTGCAGAATTTTAGGACTTTTCTGACTCAGTTTTGTATGGGGAAAAAAAATTTCTGTTTTTATTTTGCGAAAAATTTACGGATTTCGCCAGCAACACGCATTACTCCATTTTTTATGTTGGTAATTCATTTTTGCTTAGATAATTTTTATAGTTGGCTATCTGTATTTCTTGGTTGGAGACAGTTTGTGAATTAATTGTCCACATACGTGGTTGATTGTGTACCTACAAGTAGGTTGGTTGCCATGCCAACGCACTATTTACTAAGGTACGAACGTGATTTACTAAGCTCACGAAAACTTTCTGCGAGCGAGCTGAACTAATTTTCTGCTCATCAACTATTGCTCATTATGAAGTTTGGGTTTACTCCCGAGGTATTTAGCTTGTAGAGACGACCTACTATTAGTAAACTATTCACCCGGCACATAACTTCTGTGGTTAAACTGTACAATGCGCTATTCTACAAAAGACACCAGATGGAAAGTATATAGTTTTGATGTTGATGCCAGATACTTGTAATATGTCTTACTTAGGAGCTACGCCGTACCAATCGTAGACCAATATTAACTTCTCTATGTATCGCACTAAAGTACAAGAGACACTAGTAGAAAAGCAAATCGTTTGACGTGAACGCCAAATAGTACTTGTAATATTTGGATATGTCTAACTAAGGAGCCACCTTGTACCTCTCGTAGACCAATAAACAAGCGAATGTACCGCACTACAGTACTATTTTATTGTTTACTATTATCACGCTATTATTTCTCAATGCCGTTGGCGTATTATCGTATTTCGTAAGTTGAGTTTGCATTACAATTATTATAATCTTGAAGTAAACTGAATACAAACTATAACTAGTGGGAAATTTATGTTGCTTATCTTTCCATGCCATTAGTCTATATTTTTTACAACCACCATGATAGATGGATTATTGTTAACATACGTGTAAAATACAGAACATTTCATACTGAATAAAACGATTTCTGTTGTCGGGTCATTGTGCTGCCCTCGAACAAATTAATTTTTCAACATTTTCATTGTGTACTGACCCAGGAAAATACACCATTTGATTTTCAGTAAATAGGAATACTTTTTTTGAAGTAGTAACTTCACATTTTGAAGCGTTCTTTCGACTTCTGTTTTCCTACCACATTTTTTTTAACTTCAACATTGTTTTCATCAATTTTTCGTCCAGCACTTTTTTTTCTTTCAATTACACATAAATTGCACCGTATTTATCTGTTAATTTAAGATTCCCAGCTCTCTGCGAAGGAAACAAAAATACGATTCACTTATTTAAAAAAAACAAAAAAAAAATGCCTGTCTCCTGTAAGAAAACAAGACCGAATGTTTCATAACAATTTATTCAGTTGAACTGGAAACCCAATGATGTCAAAAATCAGCTCTGCTTGTTGTCTTTGCGTAATCTTAGTAGGTACTTAAAACGCAGATTCAGCATTAACGGTTTGGCGTTTAAATATTTCCACACTATCATGTGTAGCCCAATTTTTGGCAGAAACTTAACTTGCAGTAAAAATGTGTCCAATATATGGAGGAGTACTTCAAGAATAATATATGGGCACAATCAATCCGAATTTCGTAGTCTTCAAAAATTCTCGAATATAGTCTCTAATATGGGAACATACTTATTCATTACCTGTATTCGTGAAAAAAAAAATGTAATTACGTCGGTGCAGTAATAGGTGACGCATGGCTGCCTTGTATTGTGTATAGTCCATTTATTGTTACTTCCAATTTTTCAGAAGCCCTGCTAAAGTTCTCTTTTCAGGCTATTCCTACGCCTTATGAAAACAAAGCTTAACCAAGTCTAAAGCGTGGAGTGAAGCGATTTGGGCGGTCTTTAGCATCAAGGTCTGGAGAGCCGATGAGCGTGAAGTGGGGTGCGATTGGAACAGTGCAGGAATGGAAGGACGGGGGAAACGGAAGATCCCGAGAAACCCGCCGACCAGCGGAATCGTCGGGCACGATTCTCACATGCGAAAATACGGGAGCGACCCAGCCGGGAATCTAACCCGGTTCGCTCAGGTGGGAGGCGAGTAGTCTGACCACTACACACCACGGCCCGTAACAAAATCTAGAAAATTACACCAAAGTGACAAATAACTATATTCTTGCGCACTCGATATTTTGCACGAGAACTATTTCTTACTGGCCATTATCAACACATCTATTTTCTCTCTGTTTTTATTCACATTAACTATAAATGAAATATTATAATTTCCAGATAAAAGATAAGTTAAAGTTCAATTTAACAACAAATAGGATACTTTTATGTTTACTAAGTATAAAACACTTTGGACACGATATATTTAGGAAACGACCAAACACGTACATGGGGTGATTTTTCAGATGTTTGATTCAAAAAGTGTGAAGATATCGGGAATAGATCATATCTCGAGAGTAATACATTTAATGTAGGTGACCTCCCAAAGAAGTCGAAGAACACCAGGCAAGACTCGTGACGCAGCCCTTTTAATTGGAATACAGATATTTTATCATTGTTATAGAGGAACTGGTGTACAACCGGCCTTGCGAAATGTGCGACAACGCCAGTGAACAGGATAACCAGACTGAGGTGGCTCGTGTTGTCGTGCGGCAACGGCGTAGCGGGATTGTTTGGGCTGCGGCGGTGTTCCAGATGCGCGTGCGCATGCGCGACTCCCCTCCCGGTATTGACCCGACCAGGAAGTAAACACATCATGCCGCGCCGCGGGCAGCCATTTGCATGTCCCGCGTCTTCCTCTGCCTGAGCCTTCGTTCTCAGGCGGCACTCTGTCGTTGGCTCCATTGATAGTCGCCTGTAGTCAACGATAGATCGTAATAAAGTAAGTTTCCCAAGATGCTGGGTACTTTTCGTAAGAGACCTCGAAAATAAACTCGTACGAGTGCGTCGACGGAAATCCACATAGGAATAATTAACTTCCAAATTTGTTGGACTAGAGGATAAATTAATCCTTAAATAAACATTAATCTCATCTTGGCGAACAAAATCCTGCCAGAATTAAAACTCGTTTTCTCCCCCAAATAATTGAACTAATTACAGTTTGACATGCTTTGTGTAAATATGCTCATTTTCACGTGACCAGTTTACAAGCACCAATACTTGCCTGTTCCCTGCAACGTTTATGTTATTTTCAATATTTCTTGTACGATATTAAGTTGGTCTTGGGGAGGTCGTGTACGTAAGCCTGGCTGCTCCCAACGTATCGACTTCTCAAACATGTTGAATTACAGCCACGAAAGAAGGAATATGGCCAAGCTGGCTTTGTGCCTTGGTTGTGGGAAAGAATTGTACAGGAATCAAGAAAATGCGATTTAATCAATTTATTAAGGGATTAGCATAAATGTTTTTTCTAAATTTTAAAATATCCTTTAGCAGTGCAATCTGGTCGACATTTCGGGCGCACTCGTTGGCCCACACTAGGCCGATTTAACTGCGAGTAGCTCTTTTAAAGTCCTATCCATATTCCCACCTGTAATTCCTAGAGTAGTCGCGTCAGGGTACAAATAGGCGACCTCGCCACAATATGACTTGTAACCAAATATATATCAACCATTAAACCTTACCTTAACGAAAATCTAAAATTTCAGTATCAAATTTAATGAACAGTTAAAAAGTAAAGACACTCACAAAACATTTGATGCTATGTATTTATTTTGTATTCCCTTCCCGTCCATATTTTTGTAAGTCAAAATGAACATTTGCGACGCACCCTGAATAACAATTTACGTTTTGCATATATAAAATCAGGAGATCCAAATACATACTGAAACGCCTCAACATAATTCATGCAGAACGTCACCACAAAAGTACCGCTTAAAAAATTATAAATGGGTGTATTACATGTTAAATCCTCGTGGTTGTTTGCTGCGGTGTGACTTGGCGGCGCCATCGAGCACACCATTTTTTAATAACTATTTGACACCATTTGTTGGAAACTATTTGGCGGTGAGTGTAATACTCTCCCCTATTCGCGTAATGTGCTACATAAAGCTCACACTATCAACTCATCGGTAATCCGCAAAACTAAAAGTTTATTTCACGAAAATGTTAGGTAACGTTCAATTTTTAATTTGTGTTTTACATATGATTGCAACAAGGAGAAATATTAAGTTTGCGAAACTAAATTTTTGACATTAATACGAAACAAAAAAAAAACTACCGGCGCTTGACGCTTGGCTCTCAAAAGCTGTTAGCTCCATTGTTCAGTTTTGTGTTTCTCAGTTTATGTAGGTAGGGCTTAACGTCTTGTCGACAGCGTGGTCATTAGCGTCTGTGTAAGTTACGCAGAGAAGCAGGAAGGGGAAGAAATCGGCAATGGCCTCTAGTGAGGACCCATATCCCAGCATTCGCCTGGAGTGATTTTGAGAAACCAAGGAAAACTGAAATCAAGTTGGCCTGACCGGGATTCGAACCGAGGTCCTCTCAAACGCGACTCCGAAGATTTACCTGCTCCACCTCACGCGGTTTCTCAGTTTGGCAAGAAAATTTATGAACTTTACATATTGGGTATTTGCGGAAACCCGCAATAAAAACAAATACTGGACCATGAGTCATAGTTATGCATAAGCATGTTTGCGAAAATGTTTAGTAAAATACTTTGGAATAGGATATGAAATACGATAAATTCCCTGATTTTTAATTTATTCGCTTAGCTATTATTTACAACATTAAACTATCTATCTCCACCGTTTACCCATGTTATTCCCACTGAGTGCAATATTTAATGCCTACGTCTATTCTAATTAAAGTCCTCATCTAAGTCTCTATATTGGTTACACTCATTCACAGTCATTATTTACACATATCAAATCTATCTATTTCCATAATTCCAAATGTCTGTCTCGCACTGATCCAGTTCAATAATCCCGTCCTCTCTCTCCCCCCCTTTCTCTATCACTCTTCACTCTGTCTCTTCTCTCCCTACGTACTTCTACCTTCCTACCACACGCCCTTCTCCTTATTCTACCACTCCTCTGCACTGATGTTCGCAGTCCGCAGACTTCATTCCCGCTGGTCACTTTCGTCGCCACTCTCCGCTCTGCTGGCTCGTTGCTTCGCTGTCTTCGTACACCCGTCGCGGCTTAAGTAGCCTTACTGATCCGATCTAGAAGGTTCCCCGTACCCCGAATCATGCTGAGAGTGGCTAGGGCATTGACCAAAACATTCTTTCAAAGATAGCCCCAGACATTCAATCCGCCCAAGGTCAGGAGCGCACGAGTCGCGATAGGTTTATCTGGCAGCAGCAGAACGCTCGGCGGCCTACCTGTGAAAATCTCCACGCGCTCTCAGGGTACTAGCGTGGCCTTCACATATATCTTCGCTTGCACTGCCGGGACAGGCAAGGGAAGCTATGCAGGCCAGCAAGCAAGTAAAAAGGTTTACCCAATGAAAAAATTAAAGCAGTGGGCAACATGCTTCAAAAATTGAATTGGCACACTAACGATCCTGCAGCGTAAATTCGACCAATAGGAAGGCATTTTACAGTGTTTTTGAAATCAAAATAAAATTAGTAATTTATTTAATAGTGTTTTTGCAGTCGACTGTTTTTAAAGGCAGGTCAACAGAAACAAATCTCGAAAGGGTCGTTATTTGGAATCAGAACATAAATGTGCTCATTGCAATGTATGCTCATGTAAGTGACTAATCTTAAAGGCTTGGTAATTAATTTTTCTGGTTTCAGATTTTTGATGCTATGAAACACAAGCAGTATGAAATAGCAACTTCAGTGTTCATACTTCGATTTGAGCTATGGCGGTGGAAAGCATTCTAAGTTCCACTGTTTAATGCTTAATTTTTAATTGTGTTAAACCCCTAATACGTACTGTGAAGAGATGTCTGCGTGTGCCAGCCGAGCGTCGGGGCGGCGGGTGTGCAGGGAGCTGTGGGGAAGCCCCGGCTCCAGGGTCATTTTGCCTTGGAGTGGTGGGGGGAGGGGTCTGGCCTGTCGCCGAGATCAATACGAACATACCCTCGCCCGGGGTCACGGCCTAAAGGAGAGAGACCACGGTCCGCTGCTGAATCAATACCCGCCCTGTCGGCACTAACCCACAGCCAACAACTCCAGGTTCGTGGTGTAAATACTGCCGCAGATGCAGGGAGTTTAACATGTAAAAATCATCTTTCTGAAAGAGATAGTGTAGGATTAGCGATGGATTAGCGATGGTGGGAAGAAAATATAAGAGGGTTCTTAAGGTTATTTGAAGTCTTTGAATTTTAAGTGTTCAGTTTAAAGGTCTCAAGAAAACCCTTGAATTTTCCAGACTATGGTAGAAAAACTTGAAATTAGGTGTGTGATGTGGTGTTACAAAACGACTTCGATAAGTGAAAAGGTCATATTGTGTCATTTAGGGCATATAAAATGTGTTGTGAACCAACACTCGCCATATGTGAGATGGGTGAAGCCAGATTAGGTGGAACCACTTCAATTAAATTGCATATCCTAAGCTAATGCTAAAGAAGTTAAAAACATTGATTATGCGTATTAGGTACAAATTGGTCATGGTAAAATACTTATAAGTTTCGAATCATTTTCTTTTGTTTTCTGTATTTTTAAAAAAATAATTTTTAACATTTTGTTTTGATAATTTTTTGACATGGATTTCGAATGTCTGATTTTTTACCTAGCTGTTGCATTGGATAATTGATTCGAATAATACCTTCCAGCACTTGTGAAATCCTTTAATTTAAATGTAAAATATTTATAATAATCCTTTCTATATTCACCATCATAGCTCTTAATACTGATGGAGGAAACACGAAGAACTACATAGCAGTTTTGAGACACAGAAGGCCTTATAAAGAAAAACATGCAGAAAACAAGAGTGGCGAGAAAAATTAATATCAGTAAAAATAATGACTTACGAATTTTTTTACCAGTCTAATTGTTTCATGTTGCGGGTCTGCATTGCTCCCTTAATCCGTCCCGCTCGATCGAGCGAATCAGTGTGTCAAGGGAGTAGTAACCTGAGGAGTGCGCGGAGATTTACAAAGGTGTGCCACTCTCGCCGCGATAAGCCTATCGGAACTTGTGCTCTCCCGTCCCAGAGCAGATTGTTTCTGGGGTTATCATTGCAAGAATGTTCTGGTCATCGCCTAGCCCCTCAGCAAGACTCGCGGAGAACCTTATAGGTTGGGCCAGCGAGACTATTTAAGCCACGACCGACCTCCGAGCAGACAGTCTAGAGTTTAGAGGATTGTACGGCGCTAAGAGTCAGGTGTGCGAAGACAGCGAAGCGACGAACCAGCAAAGCAATAATGGCGACGTGAGTGACCAGCTAGGGTAAAGTCTGCAGGCGGCGAGCATCGGTACAATGGCGAGTGAGACTGATAGGCGGGACTATTGAGCTGGATGCGTGAGTGACAGATCTTTGGAATTATGGCCATAGACATATTGAATATGTGTAAATAATGAGTGTGTATTGACTGAGATAGACGTTAAATATTGCGCTCACTGTGAATAACAAGGGTAATATTGGAGATAGGGAGTAACATGTTGTAAATAATAGTTGTGTGAATTTTATAGCAGTATAAATAAATTAAAGATCAATTTGTTTTTATCTTTTTGTAGTTAATTAGATAGTGTTTGTGGGNACAAATTAGAATAACAACTAGAATATGAGTTTTCGTACACAGCAGGAGACCATGATGAATTCAGAAATACACAAGATCTGAAAGTGTCCGCAAGCAACCAAACAAAAACGTAACATTAAAAGCTGCGCTTGAATATCCACTTGGGACTCGAACCGAACACACTCCTTGCACAGAGCTAGTGTTTGGAATCAATCTTTGGGGGGAAAAAATCCCAATGCTAATGTGACATAAACACAGACTACAGTAGTTAACAGCGAAGTAGAAAAAGTAGTTTCAAGAAAGGTCTGACTGTGTGCGGCGTCAGTGGCATCAATAATTCCCTTTCTTTTGGTTTATGCATATGTAATAATAAAAAGTTACCGAAATAACTAAAGAGCTTACTTTCCTTCAAAAGCGTAGCTCGCTGGCAAGCCTTTACGTCTTGTTCAGTGAAGGGGAACTATAACCATAGAAAATACCAGCGAGAAAATTACAATTACACACATAACTTACCTGGGACTCTAACCCAAAACCCCTTGTACCGTAATCTGGCATGCAATTAACTGCATTTGGGAGATGGGATTAGGAGCATCAACTCCGGTTGCAATCAGTCTTAATTTTCGAAGACAGATGTTACTAACCTGGAATATTTACAGNTGCATTTGGGAGATGGGATTAGGAGCATCAACTCCGGTTGCAATCAGTCTTAATTTTCGAAGACAGATGTTACTAACCTGGAATATTTACAGGGGAGTAATTTTGAAAACCAAGTATGAGTCAACTTAGATCATATACGTTTTTACATGGTCTACTGTAACTCTACTTGTGTGAAACTTAGGTGAGAATAGTTTGGTTAGTTCCCGAGATATGAAATAAAATCCCCATTTTCTCATGTTGTGGTATCACTATAAGNATTACAATTACACACATAACTTACCTGGGACTCTAACCCAAAACCCCTTGTACCGTAATCTGGCATGCAATTAACCGCATTTGGGAGATGGGATTAGGAGCATCAACTCCGGTTGCAATCAGTCTTAATTTTCGAAGACAGATGTTACTAACCTGGAATATTTACAGGGGAGTCATTTTGAAAACCAAGTATGAGTCAACTTAGATCATATACGTTTTTACATGGTCTACTGTAACTCTACTTGTGTGAAACTTAAGGTGAGAATAGTTTGGTTAGTTCCCGAGATATGAAATAAAATCCCCATTTTCTCATGTTGTGGTATCACTATAAGNAGGTGAGAATAGTTTGGTTAGTTCCCGAGATATGAAATAAAATCCCCATTTTCTCATGTTGTGGTATCACTATAAGTGGCAGACAAAAATATTATGTATTAGCACAGCCAATGTTTGCCATAGATACTATCGGGATATACAGTTTGGGTGACATTAATTGGGACATTAGGCATACTAACCTAAAATATTTACCCGATTATTATGTTGAAAATATGATTGAACCCCTTCAGTCATGCAAATTTATATGGACTACAATAGTAGAACTTGTCGCCTGAGTATCGTGGAGATAGATTGATTGCGAGATATGACAAAAACTTTATTTTATGTGGCGCTGTCTTACAAAATGGTGGAGGCTCTGTATATACATACATATTTAATGGTTGTAACGGATACTGTCAGAATACCAAGTTATGATGAAATTTGTTACATGGTTTCGTAGATATAGCATACTAAGCTAAAATGTTTATATTGTTGCCATTTTGAAAACAAGTTTCTGACTCACTTAAAACGTATCACTTTACATGGTCTACCATAGTTCTTCTTGGTTGCCTAATGTGGTAGGAATCGGTTGATTGTTTCCAGACATATGGCATATTTTTTTATATGGGGCAGTCTTACAAAATGTATGAAAAAAGAGGTGCAGTATAGACATATACAGTATTGTTGTTGGAATAAATACTGCCGGCATACAAAGTTGGTTTGAAATTGGTTACAGGTTTCATAGATAACATTCAAAGCTAAAATGTTTATGTGGGCTCCAATTTTAAAATAAGTGTCTGGTTTGCTTTTAAAAATACCAGTTTTTCTGTTCTGCCGTAATACTATTATCTGCCATATNTTTTAAAATAAGTGTCTGGTTTGCTTTTAAAAATACCAGTTTTTCTGTTCTGCCGTAATACTATTATCTGCCATATTCGGCAATTTTGAATGACGTGCTTTCTTACAAAATGACCAAGAAAAATTGATGTGNTAATACTATTATCTGCCATATTCGGCAATTTTGAATGACGTGCTTTCTTACAAAATGACCAAGAAAAATTGATGTGTATTAGCATATTTGATGTTTGTAATAGACTCTTACAGCATACCAAGTTTGATCGAAATTGTTCATATTGTGGTGTAGGTATAGCAAATTAACCTTAAATACTTATATGACTTTCATTTTGAAAATAAGTGCCTTATCTATTTAGATCGCACGTGTTTATGTGGCATAATATAGTATTACTTACATGCCAAATTTGATGGGAATTGGTGGAATTATTTCAGAGATATGATGTAAAAGCTTATCTTCCAAAATGGCCGTCGAATAACAATATCCGTATAATTCCAGTGCTTACACGAGACACTGTCAGCATACGAAATTTGGTTTAAATCTGTTATATCATTGCTGAGATATGACATAGCGATTTAGGTTTGAAAATTACCGCCATTTTCAAAATAAGCATCCATCGTTTTCGAAAGCTACAAAAGTCAGCTTTTCTTACTGAGTACTATATGTATACCGAGTTTAATGAAACTCGGTTCACGGAATCAACAGTTTTAACAAAAGCATGGGTTGAAATTGTGATGTTATATATTGTATAGTCTATTCCCGGTTTCATACCACTTTTGGAATCAAACATTTGAAAAACTACCCCATGTATGAATCGTACTTCGCTGTTTCCTAAATATGTAGTGTATCACTAGCTTTCCATACTTGTGTTCAAATGCAAGTACCTTATTTTTTGTTAAATCGAGATTTACTTTATATTTTATTTATAAATTTAATTTAATTCATCATTAATATGAACAAAACAGAGATAAAGTAAGTATATTGGTAATGTCTAGTAATATAGTACTTCTGCAAAATATTAATACAGTAAACTAGTAATATAGTACTTCTGCAAAATATTAATACAGTAAACTAGTAATATAGTACTTCTGCAAAATATTAATACAGTAAACTAGTAATATAGTACTTCTGCAAAATATTAATACAGTAAACTAGTAATATAGTACTTCTGCAAAATATTAATACAGTAAACTAGTAATATAGTACTTCTGCAAAATATTAATACAGTAAACTAGTAATATAGTACTTCTGCAAAATATTAATACAGTAAACTAGTAATATAGTACTTCTGCAAAATATTAATACAGTAAACTAGTAATATAGTACTTCTGCAAAATATTAATACAGTAAACTAGTAATATAGTACTTCTGCAAAATATTAATACAGTAAACTAGTAATATAGTACTTCTGCAAAATATTAATACAGTAAACTAGTAATATAGTACTTCTGCAAAATATTAATACAGTAAACTAGTAATATAGTACTT
The DNA here is from genome assembly GCA_002778355.1 of Clitarchus hookeri. Lineage (NCBI taxonomy): Eukaryota > Metazoa > Arthropoda > Insecta > Phasmatodea > Phasmatidae > Clitarchus > Clitarchus hookeri. Next base: position 1,053,759 of record NQII01000166.1, read on the forward strand.
CTGCAAAATATTAATACAGTAAACTAGTAATATAGTACTTCTGCAAAATATTAATACAGTAAACTAGTAATATAGTACTTCTGCAAAATATTAATACAGTAAATGCGCACAAATGCGGTGCGTTGTCTCTTTGGTGTAATTTTATAGATTTGGTTAGGCTTTGTTTGCACAAACTGGAGGAATATCCTGGAATTAGAATTTTAGCAGGGCTTCAGAAAAAAATGGAAGTAACCGTGAATGGACTATACTAATTATTTGCATAGATGAATTTTCGCGAAAAATTATATCGAGTGTTACAAAATAACTTTTATATTGTCATAATATAACTATTTGATAGAGCTTCTAAGTTGTAATCAAGCAATGGCAAAGCACTTGTGCGACGTACACGTGCATGAAATATGATTAAGGAGTATTAATTTTTCGGGTATTTGTAGTACACTACGTCGTACTCACATTTTGATACTTACAATTATGTTTTGAATATTATGAATACCANCTGCAAAATATTAATACAGTAAATGCGCACAAATGCGGTGCGTTGTCTCTTTGGTGTAATTTTATAGATTTGGTTAAGCTTTGTTTGCACAAAGTGGAGGAATATCCTGGAGTTAGAATTTTAGCAGGGCTTCAGAAAAAAATGGAAGTAACCGTGAATGGACTATACTAATTATTTGCATGGATGAATTTTCGCGAAAAATTATATCGAGTGTTACAAAATAACTTTTATATTGTCATAATAGAGCTATTTGATAGAGCTTCTAAGTTGTAATCAAGCAATGGCAAAGCACTTGTACACGTGCATGAAATATGATTAAGGAGTATTAATTTTTCGGGTATTTGTAGTACACTACGTCGCACTCACATTTTGATACTTACAATTATGTTTTGAATATTATGAATACAATGAAAAATTGATTTTTGTTATATTGTCATCATTGAAAGCACAAAAAATGTAAATCATTTTCCTAGATTTACTCGCAAATATTAAAATGTTTTTTTTTTCTCCATCACTTAACAACCACCGTGATAACATTGTGTGTTGTATGACGGACTAGAAGCTAAATCGTCTACACGTTTACACATTTTCTGTACTTGAAGACAAGAGAAAGTGTAATCCATGCTCGCAGTGACGTGGTATGTGTGTAACTGCTGATATTTTTTTTCTTAAGAAGGGNTTTTTCTCCATCACTTAACAACCACCGTGATAACATTGTGTGTTGTATGACGGACTAGAAGCTAAATCGTCTACACATTTACAAATTTTCTGTTCTTGAAGACAAGAGAAAATGTAATCCATGCTCGCAGTGACGTGGTATGTGTGTAACTGCTCATATTTTTTTCTTAAGAAGTGNGACAAGAGAAAGTGTAATCCATGCTCGCAGTGACGTGGTATGTGTGTAACTGCTGATATTTTTTTTCTTAAGAAGGGTGGAAAACAGAAGAACTGTGTTTGTTGTTTTAATATAAAAATAAAAAATATCAACAATTATATGGAAACTCATAGAGGAAAATTATTTTGAAGGTATTTTTGTGCTGTTGACAAATGCTCTATTTTGTTGAGCAAATACGGTTGAGTATATAATGTGTAGAGCAGTGGATTGTAAACATTTTGTTTGAAAATACAGTTAAGGATAAACAAAAAGGGATTACAAAAGTGCTCATTGTCATCTTAAATACCCTCGGACCCCGGTTTTGCATGATCAGTAGTCTCTGAAGTAGTTGAGTTTCCAGCTACTCGTGGCCGAAACAAAATACAGGGCTGCTTGATGAGTGTTAAGGAGTGCGTCACTTTCGCGCAAAGTGTCACTCCACACCCATACGAGTGTAAACGAAGTTATTTGGCGTTCTGTGACGGTCAAGTAATTAAACAGTTTTAATTTGTTATTATTATAATTAATTGTATCTTATGTGGTTTGTCTAATTAAAGTATAAAAACTAACTAATAGGACAAAGTCTTTTATTTTCGTCAAATATGGAGATTGAGCAGATAACCGATTGTATAACAACAGCGTTTTATAACGTATTATTTGTAGCAAATGAAATTTATTAAATTTATTACTACTATTGTGTACCTTGAAACAAATGCTGCAAGAATAATTCAGCGTTAGAAAATAACGTATTTTTGGCTTACTTTGTTATTTGAGAAAACGTATTTATTTATACATGCAGAAGGGAACTATAACCTCATCGAAGATCTGTTGTGCCATACGTAGATGAATGCAGATTCACTAACATTTGTCTTGTCTCCAGCTATTATAAATAGATGCATCGCGGAACCAGCAAACTTAGGCACTTCTATTGACAAATTTTTGACTCGGCCAGTAACACAAGTTACTTAGACAAGGAGAATGAAATTTTCCTGGCAGGTTATATCCGCCTGTGACTCACCCTAATGATACAAAATACTCTAGTATTACTTTTACTTGGATGATAACATGCAAACTTTAATAGCACCTATATCGCTTATACTCTGTACTACAGAACGTGGTCGCAGCCAACTTGAAACTAGTTCCAAAGAAGTGCCACCTTTTCCAAAAGAAAATAAATTTCTTGGGACATGTAGTGTCGGACCATGGAATTGGAGCACGACCCAGAGAATACTAAACCAAAAAGAAATTGGCCGACACCAACTGAAGTGGGAATTTTCTGGGATTATGTACCTATTACCGTCGATTTGTACCTGGGTTCGCTACGATCGCCAAGCCGCTACATGAACTGACTGAGGCGAAATGGAAATTTAATTGGGCCACTGAATATGAAGATACTTTTAGTAAGCTGAAGGAAATTCTGATATCTCCACCAGTCCTAAAATTCACGAAAAGTGAGGGCGTGTTAATGTTTGACACTGATGCTAGTGTTCAGGCGTTGAAGCTGTGTTATCTCAGGTTCAGGATGGGAAGAAAATACCCCTAGAATACTTCAGTAAGATATTGCATAAGCCTGAGAGAAATTCCTGTATCAGGCCACGGTGAAGGCAATTTCACACTTCCTCCCCTACTGTTATGACAGACATTTTATTCTAAGAACCGACCATTCTTCATTATGTTGGCTACTAAATTTCAATAACCCTGAAGGTCTAATAGCCCGGTTGATACAGCATTTTCAAAAGTGTCTTTAAAATGCAGCAGAGATCTGGCGCCTTCACAGCAATGCAGATGCACTTTCTTGGAGGCCTTTTGAGCCATTCTGTTGTCATTGCGAACACCAGGAATAAAATAGCGGTGAATCGCTGAAGGTACCGAGGACAAGGGCTCAAGGTTCTTTATTCTGTGATGGGTCACCTAGCTGGAGTGATGAGGGTATTAGGAAAGATCAGTTGAATGATCCCACTTTGCAGACATTACTAGAATGGAAAGAAGCTGGCTGTCGACCAAAATGGGAAGAGAGATATAGTCTGAGCGCAGCAGTCAAAGCATACTGGGCACAATGGAATTCCTTGTACTGAATAANTGGCTGTCGACCAAAATGGGAAGAGAGATATAGTCTGAGCGCAGCAGTCAAAGCATACTGGGCACAATGGAATTCCCTCGTACTGAATTATGGCGTGCTTTACAGGAACTGGGAATGTAATGATGGGGAACATACATGCTTACAATAGGTCCTTCCAGAATGCAGGGATCCCAAAGGCTTACAGGAACTGTAGAACACCGCAGACTGTTGTCACTTTAGTGTTAATAAGACCCTCGACAGAGTGTTTGACCGAGATAAAATTGGCTTCATTATCGGGAGGATGTTGATAAGTGGTGCCGAATGTGCGACACCTGCACCGCGAGGAACGGATGAAGGGCCAAGGGACAAATTCACCTCCAGCAGTACAGTGTTGGAGTCTCATTCGAAAGGATGGCAGTAGATATTCTGGGCCCCTTGTCTGTCACAGAGATGTAATCGGTATATACTGGTGGCCTAAGATTACTTGGCCTGAGATCATTCCCCTCCCGAACCAGGAAGCAAGTACTGTGGGCGGTGCACTCGTAGAGCATGTCTTCTCGAGGTTTGGAGTGCCACGAGGATTCCATTCCGATTAGGGAAAAAACTTTGAAGCTGCTGTGTTCCAGGAGGTTACAACAATTCTCGGGATGAAAAAGATTAGACTACAGCCTTACACCCTCAGTTGGATGGAATGGTTGAGAGGTTTGATCGCACTCTTGAGCTGTACCTGTTGATTTTTGTGGCAGACAACGAAAATGATCGGGATCCAAAGGCGCCATTATTTCGCCTTGCTTACTGCTCGGCAGTTCACGAGTCCACAAGGGTAACACAGTCAACGATGCTGTTTGGAAGAGAACTACGCCTTTCTAGTAACCTGTTGTTAGACCGACCGACAGAAGAGGAAGCTGCAGCATTCATGATTTTGCTCGACAGCACCTCAGAATAAATAATGCCAGGATGAAGACGCGGTATGATAGAATGTCGGGGAGATATTTAAAGAAAGATAACTGGTGTGGCTGTACAACTCAGAGGCGAAAAAAGGTACTGTCTGAATCTAATCTACAGAAATGTTGGGAAGGCCCCTACATGATTCTGAAGAAGATCAATGATGTGGTATTTCGGATTTGTCGTTAAGGCTCTCGGGCGAAGCAGAAGGTTGTCCACATCGTCCGACTGGTACTCCATAAAGACCCGGAAGTTGCAGAGTCTGTTCGGGACGGACAGATTTGAGGAGGAGGCAATGTCGTGTGCTCGCGTACCATGACCTGTACCGCGCGATATAGCGGAAGAGGACAAATTAGTGATATGATAGCGTGTGACGAGTCATGAAGGAATGTTAGAATGACAGGCGAGTGATAATCGTACCAGGGTTTTAAGTTATAAAGGCGTGCCTCCGCGCATTCTTCCGCATGCCGCCATGATGAGCCTTTCTCGGCTCGCACGCTCTTGACCTTCGGCGGATAGAATTTCTAAGTTCATCTGAAGGGAATATTATGATTTAATGCCCTCGTTTCTCTCAGCGTGACTCAGGGTGCGGCGAACCTTTCAGATATGAGGACTGACATTATTTAAGCGCGACGGGCCTCTGAGCCGACAGTTTTCGGAGGCGCGACCTTAATGACGAGTCAGAAGAGCAGAGGGCGGTGACGGCAGTGATCAGTGGGAGGAAAATCTGCGACTGTGAACATCGGCGCAGTGAAGAACGCGAGTGACAGGCGGAGCAATTGGACTGGATGCGTGAGTGTAAGACATTTTAGATGTCAACAGAAGGACTGAACATGTGTTAATGATGCGCGTGAGGACGACTTCAATTACAGTTGAGATAGACGTAAAATATTGCGCTCACTGAGAAATAGAAAGAGTAATAGTGGAGATAAATAGTTTAATATTGTAAATAATAACTGTGAATAAATTAAAATAAAATTTTCTTATTTCATTTTTATAAAACCTCCATCGCTCACGAACTCCGATATGCCCCTCTGGCGCCTTGTACAAATTATACAAAGACAATTTAGTGACTTCGTGCGATCGTTGCACATTGCACAGTTGCTGCCATGTACCGCTTGATGCTGCGTGCCATGCCTGCCGAGATAGTTGATTTTCTAATCTCCTAAAATCATGTATGCCGGGATTCAACTAGATGAACAGTCGCGAAAAGAAAAACTTGATAAAAGCAAAGTGAAGTGGCCAGAATGAAGCGGACACCCACCGCCGCTTCACTGAGCCTGAGTGCGGCGTGGAGATGTAGTCCGGCCGGTNCCGTGCCGTGCCGTGCCGCGCCGCCTGCGTGGACGCGTGCGTGCCGCGGCTCACGCACCGAGCCATCTGCCTGCAGGGCTGTCCAGTCCAGCTACCGCCTAACTGTACCGCCACAACCGAAGCATGACAGACAACCTCTCAAAAAACCAGCAGAAACACCCTCGCCGGCCGCACACGAAAAGTTTTAGAATTAATTATTATGTACAGAAATTCCTAGTAATATGTTGCATTTCGCTGTGTTTTCGATAACAGTTGCAGTAGCAATTATTATCAAAGTAATACTTGGTTTCATAACTAATGTACTATAATTTTAATATCTCATTGATTATACAGCAGTAGTATTTATCTGGGGGNAATACTTGGTTTCATAACTAATGTACTATAATTTTAATATCTCATTGATTATACAGCAGTAGTATTTATCTGGGGGGAAAAGCGGGAAGGTCGCAAGATAAATATTGCGTTGTACGTCATATTATAGGAATCCAAGAATAGCCTGTCGTAGCCAATAAATGCATTGATTATAACAGAACACTTCTCCCTTTTCTACTCAAGTTAATTTCTACTCAAGTTAATTTACAAATAACCAATGGAACTGTCACTTTCATATGAGAATAATTGTTAATTTTGCACGTGAATATTTGATGTATTGATGCACGAGTGTGTGTTTAAATCTTCCGTTTGTTAATTGTCCCGTGACACAAATATGCATTACATTCACGGGGTAGCTCGCCCAGCCCTAAGCCCTTGTTTTCTTTGCGCGTGACTCCTCTCTTATAAGAAGCAGTGGAGAGTGACTAGCTAGTGCGCACCCTAAACCACCTCGTGACAGGCAGGATTGTGTGATAGCATTTATTTCCGCTAAGTTTCCCGTTACTCCCACGAATCGTGAGTGTCACGGACGAATGATCTTGGGAGAGCATTGTCGAGAGAATAATTTTTTGAGATACGAATGTTAGTATTGGTTTTTCATGGTAAATTGAGCATTTTTGAAAGCCCTGCTTATGATTTACCTGTATGCGCATTGTGTGTTCTTCCACGATGTGTATCATTCCATGAGCCCGATAACTTTTTCATGCGTCGGCCAAGATAAATAGTAAAATTATTAAAAGTAAATATTTTTCAATTTAGCTAATTCTTAAACTTTTATGCATTAAAAAACAAAGTTCATTTCGGTATTCATAATTGTTTAGCTATCGCTTTTAATTAAACGATAAGACATGGAACTAATTTCCCTCCCTTGGCGTCAGTTTGCGCATCGCTTAAATTATCTTGTGCTACGAAAACAATGAACGTTATAATGATCCAATCGATGCCTAAATCACAATGCGTTATTATTCCACGAATATTTTTGTATTGTGTTAATGTTAGCATTGTGATATTTGGGTAAGTTTGTGAACTGTGTTTTTTCGTCTTGTATTGTCTTATATTGTAGCGTCCTGGGACTTATGAAACAATCATGTAGTAGTTATTTTCTACTAAACTAGTACTGTGGAACATAGGTGATTCATAAAATTGGATCATTTCTATAAACACTGACAAGGCCGGTAGTGGTGGCCACATTTCCTGAGAATCCTTAAGCAGAAAATTTTCGTTCCTTTGGAAACTCTCTTTAAAACGGTCACCTCAAGTCCATCGGCTTGCAACTGGAACAAACTGTCGATCCGAACTGTCTTCTAATATGAAGTAATTTTAATCAATTACAAACGCACACGATTTGCAGACGTAGGTCCCCATGTCACATGATTATTTGCCACTAAAATTTGTGTCAAATTAATCTACCGTGTTACCACAATCCGGAACTGCGAATAATTTGAACATCATTTCAGTATTGAGGTAGTTCGAGGGTCCATTGTATACTCATTTGCAAAAAAAAAAAGTTAATTACCTTTAACGAATTGCGCGAGTACAACAAAGGTTGCCACACAGTATCGTCATAGCCNCACAGTATCGTCATAGTCTGACATGTGTGTCATTTGTGTTTAATGCGGTTTGCTTGCCCGGATATGCTATTATGGGGCATACATGTCCCTCCATCATTCATAGCTGATGAAGGGATTTATGCTCGCTCGAAATGCCTGCGACGCACATGGAAATTGTCGTGATTGCTGCGCGCTCTGAGAATCCGTGTGAAACTACTACACGAGGAAGCATCTTGCAGCGATACGAATGTCAGCTCGCCAAATACAGCGGTAAAGGATTTGCTTTGAATGCAGACATTATTCAAAGAACGCGGACGTTTACCTGCAATATGCGCAAAATTCATTTGATATTAAATAATATTTTCGTAAGTTAATATGACTTGCGAGTCGAGTTTACAGTGTGGTGGATACAGAGTATGTTTTGTTTGGTTTTTTTTCAGGTCGATCTACACGAATGAGAAAAATATACCTATTCTGAACTGTTCGCGAGTTTAGCTGCTGAATTTTTACATGCTAGGGTGAGGATTTATGTACGATACATTTTTTTAGCTGAGATCCTGTAAACGCGCCTGGCTCCTAATACAAAGATTGATAGTTCGAGCCGGCCTCTCAGCAATTTGTTTTGTTACTGTATTTGATTCATCGTGTTTTATCATTCTTATGTTTAATGATGATATAATTAAAAGATGATGACGTAGCACATTGTATACAGTCATTCGTGCACACAAATATACTTCTCGTAGTAAGTCTTTTAAATGTAAACAAGAGTCTGAAATTGTAATTTGTACATGTGCTGTATGCCTGTATTGGTGGCTTGGCGGTTAGGAAATGTAGTGTGCGAAATGGAAGCAGCGAGCACAACATTGACGAGCGCGCGTGACTTTCAAGAGTCACCATGCGTCATAGTTCTCATCTCTCAGGCAAATAGCGGCACGCGGCGCGAGCGCTGTTTTGATGATGCTCATGAACTGCATCGAAATTTGGTGCTCGAGACGCCACGCTTCGTCTTAGAATCCTTAGTGCGAGGCCACAGAGGCAAGTTCAGTGAACACGCAGCATGCCCCGACCGCGCATTCGATAAGCCTTTGCCCAACTGGATGGGTTTGAGAGAGGCCGCATCGTCGGCCTCATTGAGGCAGGTCGGACGTTTCGGAGCATTGCTCGCCATTTGAACCGTTTTGCGTACAATGCGAGTCGTTGCTAGTCGGGTGGTCCAACACCTTACTAAGCGCGCCCTGCAAATGTATGTTGGGGCCCTGCAATACATGCTTTATATCACCTTTAGGGTGGCCTTTTTTTTTTTTTTTTTTTTTTTTTTGCAATTGAGTGTAAGTAGGAACTACCATTTTTTTGTGCATGACAATGCGACAGAAAACAGAAAATTTTAATATTGTTGTAATTATATCAGTTTAATATCTTACTTGTGTAGTAAATATGTAAAATTTCGTTAAGATTTTTTTGACATTGTAAAAAGATTGCTAATTGATTAAATTAAAGTGTTAATCCATTTACCTTTTTACTTATTGTAACTATTTTCCTTTCTGTTGCGTTGCCACTCAGTGTGTCCGTTTAAATATATGCAGGTAGGGGCAGTGGCATTTTTGAAGGTTAATTTCGGAAGTGCTCAGTTATAAGATTGTAGACATCGTCGATAATAGCAAAATGTTTCGGTATAAGTTATGTTCATGATTATTGAATTTATCATGAAGTGACGCTAATATACAGTATAAAGATGAGGAATTGCGGTTTTGAGCGAGCCTGTGTGGTGGACACACACTATCGACACAGTACAATATTGTGGTTTGACTCGGGAGTTTGGTAGACCGTTGCTCTTGTTTGGACTAGAATATGGCGTCACACGAACACACAAATCTTAACACGTTTTGTCGTCCCTGGTCTCGGCCTGCTCACAACCAGTGCCCTAATTCCAGATCGCCGTAGCAGAGATATTTGCCGATGCCTAGGCATTTTTTTTTTTAAATATTAATTATCGCAGGCCAGCCCCTGTTTATTTTGCTTTCTTACACTGTCCGTAATTCAGTTGCAATTCCGCACGACTCGTCTGTCCAGCTGTGGTAGTAACAGTATCAAATAGACAGAAAAACCCTTAATGTTAACTTCAGAATGATTTAAATGAGTATTATAGGCCATTTACGGTTAATTGAGCACTTAATCGACATTTGAAAAATGTTACTGCCCGTACCCGCGTATATTTTAACGTCCACGCTGAGTGGCATGCGCCCAGTGAAGTTGGTAACGACGGAGGAAATGTAGTTCCACGTCTTAAATTTAAAAGTGTTAGGTAAACGCTTGTGAATACGGAAATTGTGTAATTAGCTTTTTAAAATTAATGTGTGTTAAAATTATCACATTTGTTAAATTAATTATTTTTCCAGGGTCCCCACTCTCCTTGAAAGTCCTTGAAATGTATTAAAGAAATCAAGGGCCATTAAAAGTGCTTTNATTTTTCCAGGGTCCCCACTCTCCTTGAAAGTCCTTGAAATGTATTAAAGAAATCAAGGGCCATTAAAAGTGCTTAAAAAAAATGTCGAGGTGCTTAAAAAGTGTTTGACAATTTTCAGGTGCTAAAGAACTTAATTTTCATAGTGTTTATTTACATGGTATTTATTCATGACAAATTAAAAGCCATTATATTTACAGGAAAATTTATGGCATATATGAATAGTTTCTTATGCCTTTTTTTTTTTAGAGTGTACAGTAGTAGGCGTACATGATTGTTCTGTATACAATTATTATCGGCAGTTATGATGCCATACTAGTGTTTTTGTTATGATAAGACGATCTTTCCAGCATTGCCAAACGTACGAGCATTCTAGTACACAGACACGAGATGTAGGGTTTGTGTTCAATNAAGACGATCTTTCCAGCATTGCCAAACGTACGAGCATTCTAGTACACAGACACGAGATGTAGGGTTTGTGTTCAATGTACATCTGACCCCATACGCTTTTGTACGAGAATTTCGAGAACCCGCGCTAACAAAAATAAAAAAAGGAGTGTTATTCCCCAATCGTGAACAAAGTTTCTTTTGTGGCTGTAACAATTAAATTTACCCTTACCGTATCAGATGTAGGGAAAATATTCCTCGTTACCTCTCCCCCGTCTGCTTTATCATGAAAATTTTTTAGTTTTCGATTTGTTTTGAGCCTTGTAATGCCCGCTACAGAAATTTTTTGGAAAAAGTGCTTGAAATTTTCTAGCGAAAAAGAGTGGGAACCCTGTTTTCTAATAATTTTACAGCTACGCTTGACCGACGCATGTACAAAGTAGTCAGGCCACTGACAGTGTTATTTACGTATGGTGTAAGAAAACGCAATTGCATACTAGTAAATCTTGAGCAAGGCTTTCAAAAGTTCTCGGTTTACTGTGAACAGTTTCTACCAGGTAAGAAATGTTTGGTTTCACATCGGCAGGGGAGCGTCCCCATCTGTTCCATAGTACGTACTCTGGGGAATGTTTCGCTAAACTACTAGTCTATACAAGTTACAAGAGAATTCATTTGTATCTTGTAAAAAAATGACAGTTGCTGTTCCATAAAGCTGCAAGTCAACATTGTTTGTTGCAAGTGAAACTGTACAAGTTAAAAATAATTTTCACAAGTCGAGGACTTGCACGAATATGACGATATTTTTTACAAGTCATCTAACGCAGGTAAACATATGTGCAAGTTCGAACATGCAAGTGATTGATAGCGTTATTTATTATTTATAATTGCATTTATTATACTGTTTATATTATTTATTTATAGTGATTCGGAAGGGGAAGAGAAACTTGAATTTGCAGGTTAGAAGACTAAGAATGTTCATAGAAAGAATTACTTTCTAATTATATTTATAACGAATGAGTTCTGTATGAGTTTAAGAATCGCTTAGTGTGAATAGAACCTTTCTGAAGACGCCAAACTCTTGCCAAAACAACTGTCAAAAGCGTAGTTGCAGAGTTAAATTTTATTTGCTGTTTTGATTTTCCCCCCTCATATTCTCATGTAAAAATCCTAACAAAACCGAACTACACCAAAGGTCGAGCATTGCTAAAACAAGCATACGAAAATGATTCAGAAATAACAGAAATAAACATTATTCACATTATACTTGTAACCTTCACTACAAGAGATACGAATATTACAAGTAGAAAGTTTTTCTTTCTGAAACACTAATAAACTTGACTTGTAAATTGTAACACGTAACTTGTAGACGTGTAATTTTATGAAACAGGCCCTTGGTTATCTATCGTTTTTACATGTGTTAGTGTTTTATGAAGACTGCCGTTTGATAGCCCAGGTTTGTGCAACTGGAGACACTGGAGGGCGTGTGCGGCGATGTGAGGCGGCCTTGAATGGCAGCGCGCCGCCCGCCTTCACAGGCTCGTGCGGCCGGGCTAATGCCCCCCCGCCCGAGTTTGTCGACCTTCATCCTGTTCCAGGCCCGCCGCTTACCTCCGCCCCTCAGTCTACTCTTCAAGCTATTTATGAGTCGCTGCTGTCAGTGCCAGCCGCCTAGTTTACCGCTGCATTTTCTGGTCCCGCCGGTTTTTTTTTTCTTTGCAAACAGATGGTGGATGTTTTGGCAAAGTAACAGTTCTGTTTACTTCGTTCGGCAAGCTTCGTTGCTAGAAAAAGATGGTGGTCAAGGTGTTTGACAATTTGGAGGTATTTGGTTCCAGTGCTATCACGAGAATGCTTTTGCTTTTAATTTTAAAGCTCTTCACTTTCGTGACATAAATTTATTGCTATCATAATTGAACTTTTTTACAGTCACTTAACTGGCGACTTTACTGTGTAGTGTTTGTGTTTTACTACATACTAAAGTTAGCATTGCCGTGGACCTAGTCTAGTGACACATTTCGAAATTTGTACAAGCATGAAACATAATTACACGTATTCTTGCATAAATTGGTTAGCTATTGCATTTTATAGGCTTTGAAACATTCTACCACCTTTGCATGGTTACCTTCCAGCGAGTATTTCAGTTAGTGTTAGCCAGGGCTGTTCGATATCATTAAAATTTAATATAGATATTTTTCCAAACGGTTGCTAGGTATTTTAAATATATCGATAATAACTAAATTTCGTTAATATAGAAAATTATCGATAATACCGAAAGTTTTAGATGACATTTGAAATAATTAAAATACCGAAATAATTTATACTATCGTTAATATCGTTATATTCAGTATCTTTTGACATATGATATTACTGAAAAAATTTATGTGATTATATACCAATACTATCAGCGACATCGGTATCACATAATGTAACACAAACTTATACCGATACAGTCTTAGTCCATACCACCAAAATTAATTAAATTATCAATGGTACAGTTATATATAAATAAAGGCATTTATAACACACACATCATTGGTGTTTTCGATAGTACTGATGCATCAGAACAGACTATTAAGGGTTGATAGTTCTTGAACGAGAGCATAAACGAGCGACAATGTAGCTATTCCAACAACCACCTGCACTGTACAATGGACGTGTTACTTAGTAAAAAAAAAAAACATATAAAAGAATTGAGTGAGAAGTGAAGATAGTATCTGCGTATGTACATATTAATACAAGTAAAATTACATTGCAATATGTGTGTGTATATATATATATATATATATATACACACGCACACGCACACACACTGAAGAGCCAAATAAACTGGTACACCTGCCTAATATCTTGTAGGGCCCCCGCGAGCACGCAGAAGTGCTGCAAGACGACGTGGCATGGACTCGACAAATGTCTGAAGGTATGCAGGAGACAATTCACACCATGAATCCTGCAGGGCAGTCCACAAATCCAAAGGAGTGCGAGGCGGTGGAGATCTCTTCTGAACAGCACGTTGCAAGGCATCCCAGATATGCTCAATAATGTTCATGTCTGATGATTTACGTGGCCAATGGAAGTATCGTAAGTCGGAAGAGTGTTTCTGGAGCCACTCGGTAGCAACTCTCGACGTGTGGGGTGTCGCATTGTCCTGCTGGAATTGTCCACGTCCGTCGGAATGCACAATGGACATGAATGGGTGCAGGTGATCGGACAGGATGCTTACGTATCTGTCACCCCACAGAGTCGTATCTAGACGTATCAGGGGTCCCATTTCTGGCCAACGGCACACACTCCATACCATGTCAGAGCCTTCACCAGCTTGAACAGTCCACTGTTGACATGTAGGGTCCATGTATTCATAAGGATGTCTCCATACCCGTACACGTCCATCTGCCCGATACAATTGGAAACGAGACTCGTCAGACCAGGCAACGTGTTTCCAGTCATCAACAGTCCAATGGCGATGTTGGCGGGCCCAGGCGAGGCGTAAAGCTTTGTGTCGTGCAGTCAACAACGGTACACGAGTGGGCCTTCGGCCCCGAAAGCCCATATCAATGATGGTCCGTTGAATAGTTCGCACGCTGGCACTTGTTGATGCCCCAGCATTGAAACGTCTGTGACGTTTAATGATTCTCGTCAGTCATTTCGTGTAAGAAGGCCATATTCTGACAGTCAGTGAGTGGCAATTAACGTATTCAAAACAAACAACGTGCCATTTACAAAAGTTAATGTTACGTTGGCTATTCTGAGTGCACTGCCGATGCACATTAGACAAGCTGAAAATACGCGATAACAAAGAGTTCCTAGATTAATTAATATATTTTATTTTACGTGGTCATAAAACAGCAGTTTTTAGTTTTATAAACTTAACTTCGTGATAAAATAGTAATGTATAGGTGTTCAAAATGAAATGCATAATAATACAACCAGTATAGAAATGGAACCCAATCTCGAATCCTTTCACGTAGTATACCACCCTCTCCAAGCCCGCTTTTATTACGTGCTTGATATTAATTCCAAAAGCATACAGAAATATTGCATAATATTGTTGAATTACATTTATCTAATAATTTTACGAAATATATTTGAAATACTTTTCGTACCCAGCCAATAATAGAACAACAGTCTACTTTACTCAGACGCTATCGTCGAAAAATCGGTTGTGCGCGCTATCTGATGGCTCATTTGCGAAGCATACGTTATATTCTCCGAAAACCCGCACCTTGTTTACGGATAAATGGGACACCGCACTAGCACGCCGTACCTGTAATGTGTGTTGCACTCACGTCTTCCCGCTGCTCTGCTCTACACGTTTGCGCCCTTCCCGTAACATTATGTTTACGAACTACCGTTCAAACGCACACCAAACTTCTTTTCGAGAACTCTTTCGNCGTTTACGAACTACCGTTCAAACACACACCAAACTTCTTTTCGAGAACTCTTTCGCCGTCTGCCACGCACCCTAGCAGTTCACCAATTGCCGCACGAGGCAGCACCTCGTAGACGCGCTTACTCGGCGGACCAGTTATGTGGCCGATCAGCTGATGGCGGAAGGATACGGAGTCAGATGCAGTCAGATGTAAACAGTGGCGCCACTTTCGCCGAGCTGTCAGAAAGTGGTCTTCTTATATGGTACGGACCATACCTCGGAGATGCTATGTCCCATCTCTCATGCGCCGACTATAACACTACGTTCAAACTCACTTAAATCTTGATAACCTGCCATTGTAGCAGCAGTAACCGACCTAGCAACTTTGCCAGACGCCTGTTGTCTTATATAGGGGCTGCCGACCGCATCGCGTTACTCTGATTGGTTCCATACCTCTGTTATTTGCATACGCACGCCTATACCAGTTTTTTGGCTCTCCAGCGTGTGTGTGTATTTGCGTGTGATAATACTGTTGCTAATACATTGCTGAAAATAGTAAGATTTAATTTTATCACATATCATTATGCAGTGAAGAGTAGTAATCGTAAATTCAGTTTCACAGCAAATCTTGATATTTTTCAAAATATAATTTAATATTACTGTAGTTATTTTCAACAAATATTTTTAACTAACCCAAGTCCTTATCTTTGGCTGAAAACAAATAAGTCGTTAATTCTATAAAATATGTAACTTAATTTTTTAGCCTACTTTCGGATGAAAAGGAAGACTTCTTCTTTCTGTCTACACGTTTGCCTGTATACGTTACACCACTCGCCTAAAAACTTGTGATTTAATGCACCGATTTACAGCAAACTTGCTACTCTCATACACAATTGTAGATGTCCAGGACTCAAATCGAAGTTATAGTGTGAGACGATACACTTATAGTACACTTGATTTTTTTAAGTTTTCGACCATGCTGTGTACTTATTTTCAAAATCGCTAACTTTCAAAGAAAATTAAGCTATGTGTCAAAATAGGTTCTTTAAAATGATACGTCAGCATCTAATTCAGAAATTCACATATTCATCAGCCCACCATTTTTGCAAGATCACGTGTAAATTATAGCTGAAAAAAGCCGGGGGGAAATAAACCTTAAGAACTACTCATTCGATTTCACCCAAATTTCTAATTTTATGAACACTGCCACACATGGTATTTTCAGAACTTTGAAATTTTTACAGCATAATTCCATAATAATATTTTTCACTCGATGCAAGTTTCGTAAAATTCGTCCACTGATTTGACCGAAACTTCACCATAATAAATGACATAATACCTAGTCGGTAACAATGTATTCAACGAAACTGCATCCACACATTTAATGCAGAATCTAATTTGCCCCAAAATGCTTACCTAGAAGGTTAGTTGTGCGGAAGCTAGTACTTACTGTTTGATGTATCGGCTCATACAGATTAAATCTTTCGGACAAACGTTATAAATCTTTTTTAATGTATTCCTAACTCTCGAGCAATGTTTCACGTGCAGCATAAAATATTTTCATGGCGACATTGTTTCAAAACGAGTGACATACGTGCCGATGTAGGTATAGCTCGTAAATTGCGAATCACGTAAATACTAAATAACACACACACACACACACACACACTTATTAAAGCTTTCAGAATTGCAACACACGTCGCAAATAACACACTCATCAGAAGTTTCTTCAAATTTCTTCGAGGTTTAAAATGTATACATATACAGACTTCAATTGCATGAAGCAGCACATTTTCTAGGTCGGCATATTATGTGAAATTTAAAGAATTTCTGTGACAAGAAACTACTTTTAAACACTGTACAAAGCAATTACAAACATTGTCACTTCACTCAGAACATGTATAAAATGTTGTATTTATTACGTTAATGAATACTTTATTTCAGGAGATACAAACTGACACGTTGGTTGGTAGTGAACCGCTATTTGTTTACACACGAGCGCGGACCGAAAAGAAAAAAAACCAAACCAACACAATGAACCAGCTAACTTTAACGTTTAACGTTGCGAAAGTCAGGCGATAATGTAAAAGAGTTTTAACCATATAAATGTGTTACTATCATGTCATATTTTATTCTTATTTGCATACAACAAAAAAAGACTGAATTGCATCTGACAAATGTTTTACTTTACGATTAGATAATATCAAGAATGACGATAAAATGGGAAATGCTGATAGTACCGATAATATTGTAAATTTAGATATCGGAAATGGTGATAATACTGAAAACTTTGACAATACCGAAAACTTTGATAATATCGAAACATCGATATTTTTCAAAGCTACATATTGATCGATAAGTTAATTTTCTTATCGATATATTGAACAGCCCTCTAACCTCTACACTCCAGTATACCTGTCCCCTTCCTAGTTGCCACGCCGTTGGTCACAAGAGCGGTGTGCGATTGTAGGCCGCGCCACTTGCGAATCCCCATTCCCCGCTTTCGCGCGTGCAACTTGCACCAATGGCTGCTGCAGGTAGAGGACGCCGCCGATGACAACAGTTTCCGGTCACGTGTCGCGGCGGGAGTGGCCTGGTGCGCGGGTCTTGGATGGCCTTGCGTCTACCGCCTCTCACTTCAGCGAACGTTTTTTGTCATCCGGTATATACAGGCATGGACAGACGTAGGTATTCGTAAGTGCAAGGAAAAACTACACCTATACTTTGCTTGCTCCAGGAACAAACAAACATAATTGCACCTCAGAAGTAAATGTAAAAGTCATACTAACGTGTACGTTTATTAATATCATAATCATATAATTCTTGACGAAATAAAGAAATAATCTTTAACTGCAGACGTATGCAAGATTGGGCGGACGGCAGGGAGGATCGCCCCCCCCCCCCGAGAACCCTGATTTTCTGTAGTCATCACATAACAATGTTCGTCGAATTGGAAAGTAGATTCCGTGATTTGCTGATATGATACAATTTTAATATTGGCAACTAAATTATTTATCAGCTAAATAAAATGTTGAAGTTAATGGAATGTAGCTTGTTTGGAGACCTGTTTAGACATATTGTCTCAAATTGATTAGTTTGAATTGAATACATGTGATTTTATTATAATTACTGCTAAATTTTAACCTTCAGAATAAAATATTTCCTGGAGGAGAAACTCCTGAACCGCAATTTTATAGGTTGTCATTAACAAGTCTGTAATTATGTTTTCAATGTCCTCACCCTTCCCTCGACAATTTTTTTCTTTAGTACTTTCGAGCGCATCTCCCGGGAAAATGTGTGTGAGTACGCCACTGTCGTACACTAACACAAAATAACACTTCCAAAACAAAACTAATGCTGTTTTTGTACTACTTATGTCTGTCTCTTCTGTGAATGACCACCCTCAACCGTTTGGGTATCGAATATTACTAGGTGTTTATGGACTAACGTTACATTATTCGTTCAACATCATGCCGTGCAGTTCGGATTTACTGAATATGTAATGTTTCGTTACTTTTTTCACCAGCTCATTCCACAAATGCTCAATCGGATTGAGAAGTGAAGTCTGTGCTGATATTTTAAGGGCGTTTGGCTTAATGTAAAACATCCAAATCCGGACAGTGGTCCAACTTGAAATAGTTTGAAGATGGGATAAAATTAGGCTCGATTGTCATTTTGATTTGAGACTAACGTTATATAAAGAATTTCGGCTTGACCCATACCGTAACTTGTAGTGTAAGTTTGCCCAACAAAATCTACTGGGGTTTTGCGTGTTCTGCAGTAATCCAAAAACGTTGTGGTACTAGAAGATATAGGATGCAGTGTTACACTCCTAGTACTTATTTTATAGTACAATCTTCTTGGAAGCAAAACTTNGGTATTATTGACTACGTCATCATCTCAACCGCACTTCTACCACGCAATTTCTGCTGCGATGACCTCATGTGGTGTCATTTGTGTGACCTCTGTACTTCCTCTTGCCATTAAGAATTTAGTGTGATTCATTTCAAAGTTAACACGTCGCGTCCCGTCATCACTCAGCTTCCACGTTGTGAATCATTGCAAGTATGTCTCGTTTCTTCCAGATATCTGAACACACCATTTATTTCTGGAATCAAATCATTTGTAAGTGTCGTATATGGACCATCGACCCTTGGTAGAAATCCTACTGCCTTCCGCGTCACACTGTCATGAGACTTGTGATGAGAAACTTGAAAAATACTAGGCGAAGTTAAATACGTAGACCTGGTGTGTACCAGCGGTTCTTTGTTCGAGCTTGTCTCTCACGGCATGTGTTAAGTGGTTTCATCGAGCGTCTACCCCATAGTATTCAACGTTTAACCATGTATTTTCCTCAAGTAACATTTCAAAGAAAACAATTGACGTGTACAAAGTAGTTCGTATCACGCATTTTTACTTATTTCCACGGCAGGGATGTGTAGTGAATTACATTGCAATAGGTGCCACATGAAAGGCAAACTTTGGCAAACACACCTTAAGCAACATTTTATAAATTGCACTTCTGCAACTGCCAAACGGACACTCCAGTTGTCTACATTCAGTACTCTGTGTGTGTGATGTAACCAATTGTTAGTCCTTAAATGTATTATTTTGGTGAGTTTTATATTCGCTCACATGTGACGTTTGTAAACAGTATTTTTGTATAATTGATCCCACTTGAGAAAAATAATAGGGCATCTTTATTTTTATTGGCTTTATACAGGCAGGGGGCTGAATTCGACCGGCAAACCTTTTAAGGTGATTCCTTATATAAAATTAAGTGAGAAATATGCGGGACACTATTTATATAACTGAATATTCAGGAAGAAATAAAGTTGAAAATCGAGTTTTTAATCTGGTATTTTTTACGAAATATCGGAAACTATGTGAAGTTAACTACAATTCTCCGAAAATTGTGTTATGCTATCGTTATCTTCAACCTAAGAGCAATCTCATTAATACCTCCCACAGTGAAGCAAATAACAAGGGAGGACACCCTCTTATTATATACTTTTTTTTACCGTTATGAATTATGAAGTAAGAACGTTTGATGCTCGTTTGTGTAGTAGAATGACCTAATTACAAAAAATGGCCTTCTGGTTGCAACTGTTTAAACCCCACAGTTTTCGTGTAAAACGTGCACTAGATTTCCACTGCGGCACTAGTGTCCCTAGCACGTAGGCAATACTACCTACATTGAGTTGAGGAAGTATTAGTACGTTTCCCTAACAAAATTAAAAAAATTTATATTTCCAAAATAAAGTACATGATTCCATATTGTGCATTATGCTGTTAGCTGGGTATATAACGCGTATTTCATTTGCGTACTCACATGTTAACAGTAATGCAGCGTGAGAGTATAAAAGAAAACCCCAACTTTGAAAGTCTATAATATCAAAACCAAACAACCTACAACCTTGAATGATCAATAAAATGAACCGCGGAACCGTGAAGTTTGTTTACCATACATTCATAAATATTCAATGTGACCACCATGGGCGACCCGAACGACATCTACGTGATAGTAAAACTTTCCACGCTCTTGTCAGCATGTCCGGTGTAACGGTTTGGATTGCTTTCGTAACTCTCTGTTTGAGAAGGCGAGGGGGTAGCGAGCTCACATTCGACACTTCAATGTGAAGGGGACGGTCTGATGTTTCCTTGCCCAGAACGAGGTAGACAATGCCGCCATGCCTAAGCTGGTTTTTAGCGATGAAGCGACGTTCCATACAAATGGTAAGGTGAACCGGCACAAGGTGCGTTATGGGGTCAAGAGCCTCCACATGAAACTACCGAACACGAGCGCACTTCCCCCAAAGTGAACGTGTTTTGCGC
The DNA here is from genome assembly GCA_002778355.1 of Clitarchus hookeri. Lineage (NCBI taxonomy): Eukaryota > Metazoa > Arthropoda > Insecta > Phasmatodea > Phasmatidae > Clitarchus > Clitarchus hookeri. The sequence goes on from NQII01000166.1 coordinate 1,074,418, forward strand.
CGTATCCAAAGACACTGTTTTCGGCCCTTTCTTTTTTCAAGAGTCCACTGTTACTGGAATCCCTTATTTGAACATGCTTACAGAGTGGTTGTTTCCTCAGTTAGAAGAGGCGGCGGGGAACTTCATTTTCCAGCAGGATGGTGCGCCACTCCATTGGATACCTGAACGAGACGTTGCCGCAACGCTGGATTGGTCGAGGATCAGCTGGTGACCAGGCTCTTCATCACTGATCTCCAAGAAGCCAGGATATTACCCCGTGCGATTTTTTTCTATGGGGGTACATAAAGGATCAAGTGTCTCGTCCACCATTGCCGGCTAACATTTACTACCTCAAAATGAGAATTACGGACGCCATCCAAACCGTAACACCGGACATGCTGACGAGTGTGGAACGAGTTTGATAATCGCGTAGATGTCGTTCGGGCCGCTCATGGTGGTCACATTAAACATTTATGAATGTATGGTAAACAAACTTCACGGTTCCACGGTTCATTTGTTTGGTCATTCAAGGTTGTAGGTTGTTTGGTTTTGATATTATAGACCTTCAAAGTTGTGGTTTTCTGTTATACTCATCCTGTATCTGTATAGTAGATCCAGAATAAAATAAAACTTAACAAGCAACCTCTTTGCCGCAAAATAAGTATTGGACACAGAAGAAAACTGAAACATACACTATGAGCACAAATGTCAGTTTCAATACTTTGTCTGATAGCCTTTGGCAGCAATCAAGGCTTGAAGGCGATTTGGCTGCATTTAACGATTGAAGGCATTTTGGCATCGAATTTATGTACTTCTGGCAAATGACTGACGTGCATATGTACCCACTCCTCGTAGGTGTACGTATATTCTCTTCTGTCTGGTGGTCGGCAAATCCGTACTTCTTTTTTCTATCTCATACCACATATTCCCTATCGGATTGAAACCCGGTGATTGACTGCCGAACATATACCGTATATACTCTGTGTTTGGGGTCGGTAATCTTGGTGGAACTTCTGTTGTCCAATACAAGTTTTGGTGCACTTTCCTTCAGATTGATCTTAAACTCTAACCTCCATTATGCAATTTTATAATTACTGTTCTATCTTCGAATGTAGTTTCGACTTTTCTTTCCCATTCCTTTTAATGTGTTAGAGCGATTTGTACTGATATTACACTGTACGGACTGCCCTCAGTGGCTCTTGGAAGCATTCGTTAACAGCTTCGAACAGTGCTGTCGAAATAGTTATTCTGTGCTCAACTTCCGTGAACATCTTATGTTTAATTCATTTTAAACATAAAGTGTGTTGAAAGGAAACCACAAAGAGTGTACATGAACATACCAATGCCACCAAAATAACGGGAAAGTGTGCAAGGAATACATTTTTCGTTTGATAACAGAAATGTTCCTCTCTTCGTTGAACTTATACAAATACTTTTTTGCCTACTGTAAATCTGCATATGTTATGCTGCTGTGCCCACTGCACAGACGATGGCGGACATTTTAAGAACTTATTGTAAATAACATGTACAATGGATTAATAAGCGACATTACTGAAGCTGTCTGTTTCTGGCGACAGTCGGTGTGTGATCCACTGCTGGAAGTATTAGTATTGCTTCACTTGGAACTGTACAGTTGCCGCCGAAAGTTTTGTACACGTTCTACACGAAAACTTGAAAGTCCTGGGCAGTTGCAATCATAGGGCCATTTTTGTTAATTAGGTCACACTGCATGTGACCTAATTCTTTGGTGCTATCTATATAAGCTAGCACCAAACATTCATAAATTTTTATGGCAAAAAGTTGTATGCAATGAGAGGGTGGCTACCCTTGTTATTTTCATTACGGTGAGAGGTATTACTGAGAGTTTTCTGCTAGGTTGAAGATGCTGGTAACATAAAACAATATCCCTAGAAATGTAATTTCACTTAGTTTCCGATATTTCACAAAAATAAAGTTTTTAAAGTCCATTTATCTTAAAATTAAGTTTATTTATTTGAAGTGTTCGATATATTTTCCACTTGATTTTGCACAAGGACTATATCACCTCACGAAATTTGTCGATCAAAATCAGTCTTATGCTATGGCTTGACAGAGCCAAATCTGTCTTCATGCCCTTCTTATCAATGTCAAGGTTTAAAACACGCATTTTGGGACACTTAGTATAGTCACTAAAGCGAATTGATACTTATTCTGCTGTTATATTTTGCCCTAAGTCGCTTGTAGCTGGCCGCAGTCTTGCGGAGTGAAGGTGTTGGGATGTGGGCACGCCCCCCGGAAGCGGATTGCCTTCAGGGTTCAGAGCTTCCCGCGTGAGCCCCGGCGTCGCTTCCCGGGTCGACCTTGCCGCTTTTCGCGCTCAGGGCCGACCCCCTCCGCTCTTTGTCTCTTTCATCGATCTGTCGCCAGTGACGTCAGTGGGGCTGGGGAGTTCTGACACGTGCCGGCTGTGACGTCACACAAGGCCAGCCTATCGACCCCCTCACTCCCGACGCGCGCCGTCAGCTTGTGCCATTTACGCTTTGCCATGCACATTTCCGCCATCACTGGATTCTCATCTCTCATCTCCGGTCGCATGGAACAATTGCAGTTTCAAAAAAAGCGAGAATGTGCAACTTTTGAAAGAAAAAAAACTTTATTTTCTACATGGCACCATACCGTTTAGAGAAAGGCTATTAATTAGCGGCCCGCCAGGCTCCTCAGACAGGCACACTGATAAAATATTCTATCAGCAAATCTTATATATATANTATACTGTTGAATAAAATTGTCATTTTTATCTATCATTACCAAAAAACTTGTAATTACATTTCCACATAAATTATGTATAAGTGAGACGCGACTTAGTAAACCCGAGTGTGGTGCATCAAGCATTGTAATTATTTGTAAGTGGCCCAGTGGTAGTAAACCTTACTGATTATAGATTGGTACGCATGCATAACTTTTTGATAGGTCGTGGATGTGATCACGGCCGATTTCGCAGGGATTTCCGCGCACATTTCATTGACAACTTTTCTTACTTCATCTTTTAGATTACGTCCATTGCTTGCATCTGTGCATAAAATGAGTATTTTTACTGTTAGTACGTTATTTTCTGGAATGTTTGCTGGACCTAATTCGCCTGTAGAAAGCACTGAAATATTTGTTTTAATCAGAGTAGCGCCCCGGGTTTTAGTTCCTCTTTTACAATCATTTTTGAAAGTTCTGCATTCAGTTGTATTAGGATATATAGTTTTTGGATTTGTTTGCAAGATGTTCTAGTTCCATTTTGACTCATCGGTCGCATTTGGTGTACACCTACAGTGGCTCTAAGCATTCGTCTTCCTGTAATTACACAATTGAAAAGTATTTATTAAAAATAAAATGTAAGTACAGACACAGTGGTAGGAATTTATCTAATATATAAAATTTTCCCGTCACAGTGTTAGTCACTGAACTCCTCCAAAACGGCTGGACCGATTTTTATGAAATTTTTTATGTATACTCGGTAGGTCTGAGAATAGATTTATATCTATTTTTTTACACCCCTAAGTAATAAGGGTGGCCACCCCCAAACAATTTTTTTTTATTGTTTGAACAAAATTTTTATTTTTAATTTTTTTATGATGTGGCATCAAAAAATACATACCCTCCTAAATTTTCACCCTTCTACCACCAACCCTTATTTTTTTATAGCGATATTAGTAATTTAATAAATTTTACCCTAGGTCGATAACTGATCAATTATCATCAATCATTTATCGATCTAGGTTACAATTTATTCCCACCAGGTGTCTCCCAGTGACACAGCACGGAGTAGCCGGTCTCCACTTTCTCTCACACAATAACCTTTCTCTTATTCATTTGTGCTCAGATCGTAGTAGTGACGTGTTTACAATTATATTTTCAATAATTAAGTGTACTTCTTAATTAACTTTATTATTGATCGCAAAGCTGTAATTGTTTGTATTTCCATTTTATTAATATTTATTAAATTATCTAATTTTATATTCCGTCATCGTCCACAGAGCTCCATGCCTCTTCCACTTATATACCACATCCTCACACACTTACAATAAGTTATAGTTATTTTTTTCTAATACTATAATCACTAGAAATACTTTTTATGGCAAAACACCGTTTGCCGGGTCAGCTAGTAATAAATATAACTCATAAAATTGTTACCTGGATTTCTGAGGGGCGTATCTGAGTTCGTGAGGAATGGAGGTCTTTATAAAAATTGAACTAAATTTGATTGTTAATTTATTTATACAGCTATTTATTACAGCACTAAATTCTATATCTCCACTATTACACTTTTTTTACTTAACAGTGAGCACAATATTTAATGTATATTATTTCAACTCTAATTAACATCCTTCTTAATATATCTGTTTGGTTACAGTAAATTATCTCATGCTTATCATTAATATGTGTTCATTCTATCTGTTGCCATAATTTATAATGTCTTTCACTCACACATTTAGTCCAATAGTCCAGCCTGCAGTCGTACTCTTCACTACTCTGATGTTCACAGTCACCGATTTTCCTCCCGCTGCTGGTAACTTCTCTCGCTGCGCGATTCTCTTCCCACTAGTCGTCTATCGCTGACACCCATCCAGTCAACAACTGCCGGTTTGCTTTTTTTTTTATTACTAACCTACTCTAAAACTAAGTGTTATGTGCGAGCGCGCGCAGGTACGGGAGTTAATTGCGTCTCAGGGCTAAGCCCCATATACATACCGGAAAGGAAATCATGCAAGGAGACATGTATTGTGGCAGCAAGGGATTGGGTTGCCATGGCCAGCTTTCGGCCATGACATCCTCCCTGAGTGTACTTATAGCTAAACTATTATACTAAGAAGAGAAAGGGAAAAACCGGCATAGACACTGTAAAAGCCCTTTCAACATGAAAGAATTAAAAATGGTTCCATGCATTTACAGAAAATGCTACCGGAGACAGATAGGTGGAAACCATGCTCTTTATTAGTGGGTGGAGAAAATACTAGTAGAAGGGGCAGGACATCTTTAATTTAACTTGGAGCTGCCAGTGAGTGTCAGCAGAGCCAACACTGGCCGGCTTTTACTTATTCAATATATGATGGTAATTTACCTGAAAGAAAAAGAGAGTTAACTTAACCTAAATAGCCTATCACTGAAACTAAGTCCAGTAGGACTTTTTTTTACCTTATCGTCGAGACTAAAAAACCCCTGAGGTGTCCCTGTAGGACTCCTCATGTTAATCTAAAACTGTATGCCAAGGCATACAACTTGCTAATTTAATTAAACTGTAGATAAATATCTATCCTAAAAAGCTGCGCAGATGCTAACACAATTGGCCTGACAGTTTTAACATGCGGTGCTAAGGAGACCTGTGCGCTAGAAGCGACTTGGGCGCTTATAGCGCTGAGTTAAATCAATATCATAGTCCCCAAGGACAGTTATGAGAAGATATGTTTCTAGCTTGATTTATAAAAACGTTCAGTCTGCTTGCGAATTACTTCGTCCAGCATTTATTGTTTTAATTCGTTAAGCAAGTATCTACCAGGGATGTATCTGGGTGCATCTGCGGCTAATAGGAGGCATTTATTTTGCACCACCTGCAATGAATTTAAATAAGTGAACTGCCGGTTTGGAAACCCAACACGCCTTTTATAGCCGCTGGCTTTTACCTGGAGGGTTCGCCGCACCCAAAGTCCAGCTGAGAGGTCAGTAATCCAGAGCATTCGTCAGATGTTTCAAAGACACTTGATCCAACCTCTGCCACTCTTCTTGGCATCAACGTCACCAACTTTCCAGNCTTGGCATCAACGTCACCAACTTTTCAGTAGTTTCTCTTGGAATTTTTTACCACTGTCCTAACAAAGGTGCGTTAAATCATGTTTGTTTGGATTAGATCTTCTTCTTATGTTTTGTTCAGGAAAAATNTTGGCATCAACGTCACCAACTTTCCAGTAGTTTCTCTTGGAATTTTTGCCACTGTCCTAACAAAGGTGCGTTAAATCATGTTTGTTTGGATTAGATCTTCTTCTTATGTTTTGTTCAGGAAAAATTCCAGAAGTGCTCAATCGGATTGATGTCAGTGACTGAGGCGGAGACTGCATGTAATGTGGGTTGTTATACTGTAGCCACATCCTGTATTATGAGCTGTTTGCTTTGGGTCATTGACCAGAGTAAAAATGTAGTTCCCAGTGAGGCCTATATCTTCCACACTTTTGGCAAGATGGTCCTTCAGAATCTGCAGAGAGCCATATTGGTCCATGATACCTTCAATTGGCTGTAAGTCCCCACCGCACCATTTGCACTCATGCACTGGAAAAGATGAATGCACCTTTGTCGTCATGAAAGCTGAGGTTTTTCCTGTTCACAGTTATATAATATAACCTTTGTATTTGTACATTACTATTTTGAAAAACAATTAACTCACTGCTGCAGTACTGTTTTGAATGTGATGAACGCACATATTATAATCGTGTCGCAGCTACAGCTGTAACCGCACTGCTAACAGCAGCAGTTGAGAGAAGTCTTCAGTTGCGCGTGATCAGATTTCATTATGCTTTGTCCATCACCACAGTCTTGTGAACGGAAAGGAAGGTCTCGCAGAAAGAGAAAGAACAGGGCTAAAGAAAATACAGTTTTTCACTCTTTTTGAGTTTCCTCTTTATTATCTGGCTCTGTAGCGTATTGTGCCTTGCAGTATGTTTGGCATTAGTACATTTCAGCTGTGGTCTAGTGTACTGAAAGCTTTTGGGGGTGTTCGTCTCTATCTTCATGAAATTGTACAGAACATAAGCTGCGTAAACAATGGTATAGGCTGCTCACGGTAAAGTGAGCACTTTGAGGCCCTAGTTGCTTTTTTATTTCAGCCATTTTTATCCTTTAACTACTTTTTAAATTAAATATTTAAACACATTGTGTAGATTTCACAGCACTCTGGAGTTAACGTCTAAGGCTAAAATAAAATACATTTATTGACTATTATTCCAAATGAGAGTGCTTTCAAAAGTGCTCACTTTACCGTGAATAGCCTATAATCAAGTGCTGGGATGAGCATTGGATTGGTTTGTCAAAAATCCTAGCCTTCGACAACATGGCGAAAAGTATACAGTCATGGAAAGAAGTATTCAAACAGTATCGGCGACAAGACAAATTGCTCTTTTATTCTTAAATTTGAAAACTCTGCAGGGCTCTAATAAGTGTTATGCAGAGCAATATAAATTAAGTCATTGACGATGTAGACTCCCGTATGCTACGAAGTGCTGTGTTAAAATTAAAGGTGTTACAATTCGTACTGCGCTCAGCCTGGAAAAAAATATTCATACACTCGAGTAGTTGTAAACAAAACAACAGCCGATCCAACCTCTTTTGCAAGTAACACCAGTGCAATCATTTAGCAAACCTTGAATGCACCCGCTGACCAGACGTGATTACTGTGGAACAGCAAAATGGACCGCAAATGGAAGGAAATTACAATGGAAGAAAGACTCATTGTTGTCTCCCAATATATTTTGAAATTGCTAGTATAATTGGAAGAAGTTGAGCGACTGTAGTCTATCATTAAGCAGTATAATGACAGAAAAACATAAATCAACGGTGAAAGAAAAGGTCTTCCATGAAAGCTTACTACAAGAGAGATTAGAGTATTACTAATAATGGTCAAGAAAAACCCTAAATTGGCCACTTCAGAACTATCAGTGTATGTGCATGACAAATTTGGAAAGGACATCCCTCCAAGGGCGCTTCGCAAAATCCTAAACAGTTTGGGTTACAGAGTCAAGGCACCGAAAATAAAACCCTCTATCAGTAAAAAGAGCAAGAAATTGAGATTTGAATATTCGCAGCAGTATGTATCCAAGACAACGTATGTCTGGGATGTTTTATTTACTAATAAAAGGAAATTTCATATTTTTCAAAATGATGGTAGAATTATAGTCTGGAGGAGACCAAATACAGAAGTAGACCCTAAAAACATTCAAACAATGGTAAAGCATGGTGGTGGTGGAGTTAATTGTATGGCAGCCTCTGATGTGGGGAAACTTGTGTTTATTGATGGTAAAATGTACAGGTTTGTATATTTGAATATTCTCAAAGAGAACTGACAGAAAAGTGTACTGTTGGTGCTACAAGTCCTGGCGGGTGAATTTTGGGGAACGGAGAAGCGGCAGACGAGGAGAGATGTACCTGCACGCGCAGCGCAGCCTGAACGCCGTGCTAAGAACATTGTCTCCGTATCACCAGTTGCGCGTTTGCCGATTCTTGCAGAATATTTTTGTAATGGTTTGTATACACCTGCGCCGTTACTAAAATTGGCTGCCGCCGGCCCAAGCGTACAAATCTAGGGAGGCGAGCCGCCAGGACTGTGGCGCTTACAATAGATGACAAGACAATGACCTGAAACATACTGCAGAAATTGTCTGTCTGTGGTTGGTGTACAACGCTCTGCATACTCTCAACACTCGAGCACAGAATCCGGACCTGAACCCCATCGAGCACCTGTGGAGTAAACTTTAAATAAGTCAGAATACATTAAATAAGTAAGACTTCTCTAAAAGAGTGTCTGTTACGAGAATGGCAAAGTGTGAGATTCGAAACTACAAGAAAACTGGTCCATTCCATGCCAAAGAAGTTGAGAGGTGATACATAGGAGGGGTATGTAATAGTAAGTATTAGAACAGTTTTGCATTTGTTACAAATGTTATGTTCTGTCGGAGTATGATTTTTTTTTTTTTCACTGTGCAAAAACGCAGTTGCAGTTATAATTCTCTATTGCTTGTTTTTATATATATATTTTTTANGAACAGTTTTGCATTTGTTACAAATGTTATGTTCTGTCGGAGTATGATTTTTTTTTTTTCACTGTGCAAAAACGCAGTTGCAGTTATAATTCTCTATTGCTTGTTTTTATATATATATTTTTTATTTATTTATAACTACATTTTTTCTGTGCGTGAAATGCATAGGTAAGTTAAAATTCCAGTGGGTTTCTGTGCTTACATAGGGACAAAAATAGTTTTCTTGTCTAATGCAGTGTACGAATACTTATTTCTAGAGCGGATCGGTTCTCACATCTGTAGTTTGGTTCAGTTCGGTTTTTGTTTAAAATGTCTGTTCTCTGTTCGGGTCGGTCATGGCTATACATTTTTATGAGTGTAACAAAGATAAAAATATTTATGCACGCAAAAAGTTTTTTGTTAAATTGGCTTTCGTATCAAGCAAATGTTTAATGAGTTTGTTTCACTGTATCTAAAGACATCAATCACCCTATAAAAGTAATAATATTACCAGTATATATCACAAGTGTCACTTTCTTAGCATCATGATAGTTCTGTTCAACAACAGCATCACACTTTATTTGCATTGTTATAAATAAATACGTGCTGCTGAAAACATTCTTTTGTGTAAAAGGGAACACAAAAAGTTGTAGTTAAAACATTTATGCACATAAAAAGTTTGGTGTCAACTTCACTTTCATTTTAGGCATACACATCAATCTCCCTATGAGGTAAGTTAATACATTTGCATCTGCACACGTTTCTACAACATTAACCAGCTGCTGTAAAAACTTTTTTTTTATTCGCTAAAAGTTTGAGAAAAATGGAATTTCACTCAACTTGTACGGAAGTCGTTTTAGCAGAAATAACGTAAACAAATATGTGCCGCAAGCAATGCAAGCGGTACAAAACGTCGCTAAAAAATTCCCGCCCGAAGCAAAAACAAAAGAAATGTTCCTTTTTTTTTTTAACTACACTCGTGCAGCAAACAGAACACGGCCTCACATAATGGTGAGACCACGGCTGCTTTATAATCAGGTTGTTAAAAAACGTAGTGGTTAACATAAATTGATTGGTGTTGCCGAAGAAAATGACAAAGCAGTCGGCAAGCAGAGAAACGTAACATGAAAAAACGATCCTGTACAGTATTCTGTCTGTGCAATGAACAAAACTTGAAAGGGAAAACTTCATGAGCAAGTGTGGCATGACTGGCTCCATAGCGCCATATTTATTTGCTGAATATTTACGAGAGAGCGGTTTACTTGCTTCATTAATGTGAAATTATAATTGAAATAATTTTCGTTACTATCATTTGTGTACATAATTTGAATATATAACTACGTTTAACAGAATTATTTAAAATCAGACACAATAAAACAGTATTCCTGCATCGGCAATGCATGCTTTATTCGGAAACCGTAACTTCTTTATCCTGGGGAACTGTTTAGGATGATTTTAACGCTACACGTTAGTAAAGTTATAAATATAATGCCACTGGTATGCTACATACCGTAACATAAATGGAAGTGTCATTATTAGGTAAATTTTTAATAATTTGTTTGTTTTGACTTTGGTGCAAGAAAAACCCGACTGGTCGGTTTTTTCTGAGAATTCGGGTTGGTTTTAAAAATGACCTGACCAAACCAAAAATTTGGTTAACCGATCAGCCCTACTTATTTCTATGACTATACAATACTATTACAATCAAATTGCTATTTATAATAGAAAACTTGCTCCATTGTATTCAAAACACGTCTGTGATAATTCTTTGTCGTTCCTAAAGGAAATATTTCACCTGGTTTTGTGTTTCTTCTTACGAGACGGTGTCATTTTGAAGTGCATATTGTTTTGATGAAGCAGTGGAAAATGTTGCTCGTACTTCAACGAAAGAAAAAAATGCGATAAATATGTCTCTGTTTGTGCTGATGCGAGTTATACACACATGGCAGGTAAACATGTTTACCTGAGTTACCATAAAGTCGTTGGATTTTCAATATATGCCCAATAAACAGATACTGATACAAAATAATTATATGCAGAATCATTTGGTAAATAAGACACTTCACTGTTCCAGGAAGCAACAAACTTCGACCAAATACTGCTTCAAATTTAGAACATAAATTATATATGTATGTAGAGCTTCATCGTGGTTGCAGAAAATGGCGGACCAAGTCATTTTACGAAACTGTTGACGTGACACGTCCTATTACCTTCACGCAAGAAAACTAACTAAAAAGGCACCTACAAACAATTATGTTTAATGATAGAAAGTATAATATAATTAATTACCTATAAAATATTCTGAAACCACCAGCAAGAAACTAGCATAAATGTATCGAAAGGAGCACATGCACAATGGTTTACCGGACTGGAAATGTTTCACTGATCATTAGTGTCCGTATGCTCTGTCGTAATTGCTAAACATGCTTTTTAAAGCCATTTCCCTAAAAGCCAAAAATTTTTTCTTCATATTACTACTTAAAATACAAAGTACAATTTCAACCATAAATATTGCTATAATTAAAGTTTCAAATTACACCGTTTAGTTTTGAGGACTATTTTCTTCCATAATTATAATCAGTATTGCCAACATAACAAAATACATCCTGCAATAACTCATCAGCTGGTACAATAATTTGCAAACGAGAACATTTACTGTTTACCTACCGTCGTTATGAGGCCTCACTCGCTCGGCAATGCTCCACCACAACTCGTACTCTTCATTCCTGTACGTTAGGCAGGCAACATGAGGAATGTGAACACATGTTGTACCTGCAATAATGTATGATGAAATTAAAGCTATTTGTATAAACTGTGTCTGTTGTTAGGTAATGTAGAAATTGCACGTAGTATTATTTATTCATTTTTGTGTATAAAACAAATACTATTAATTATTTAATGCATAACGTAGAATATCTCTTTGTATGGTTACTGTTGATTCTAAGGTTGCAAAGTTTAATGTTTTTTAGTTTGGCTATTTAAGATTTTCGCCGCCAGGGTGCACTTGCATTAGTATTGCATATGTACCTGATTTTTTCGTTTTATATGTTAGTAATTGGATAATTGTAATTTCCATAAAATAAATATAATTTTGTAAAATATTCCGATTTATATTGTTAGTACCTTCGTAAAGAATAATCTTTGTTCTTCGCACTAGAGTGAAAATATAACTAAATATGTTCACATGTTTAATATTCTGTCGTAAACTGAATTTAGCAAAACATCGCCCTACACAGTTACTAAGTTTAAATATAAGTAGAATATATTTTGGCATACTTAGATAAAAAGCTATGAAAACATTGAGTATGCGGGACTTGGAGAAAATCCTTCATGAGCGGAACAATATCCCTCCCAGTGTCACCCAAACGCTATTTAATGCCATATTTTGGTTGCGCAGTTTCTCACAACTGTGATACTCATTTATTGTTTTCTTATCTTAATTTCTGTATGTAACACTCAATTACACCTATGGTTGCACGAGGCCCTAAATGTATTTTACAGTATTGTTTATTTTATTATTATATCGCCTACTTGGTTTCTGCTGCTTTACCTAAGGTTTCAAGGTACCACGGACCTTGTACTGTGTGTTATACTATCTCTTTTTTTTTTTTGCCCTTTTATTTTCTGGTTTATCCCTTTCATTTCCTTTTTCTTACTGTCCGTTGTCATTCCTAGCTCCGAGTGTTCTGTTTTTTTCCTTCCCTTTTTCATTCACTTTGGGGTTTTGGTTATTTTCCCCAGTTTGTTACTTATCGTATTTTGTTTATTTCAGTTAAGTTTTTTGGCACTTTTCAATTACTTCCTTTCGACAGAAGAGTTATTGTACACTGGCATTTTAACTAATATTGTTCCGTGTTTGTATTTTGGTTTCCAACTTTGTAACCACTCATGCTGTTAGAATAAAAACCTTATCAATCACTTAATCAATACCAGTACATCTGAGAAGCTTTCTTAAGCAAAAGAGAGGGCCTACTAAACATTGTACGAAGGGGTATAAACACTTCTGATTTTGAAAACTTGCATTTATTTACATTTGTGTAATATATTATTTCATTCATTTTATGAGGAATGTTGTTTATTTGTTGGAATTAAATAAAAAATTACAGCTGGACACATACGTGTATGACAGCATGATTACTTATTGTATGGACTTAGTGAAAAGAACAGGACGTATGAACACTCGTGATCGTCACTGTATATATATATCACAAGTCATGCCAAACACAAACTTTTACACACAAATAAATATAATTTCTTCATTTACAGCCAGTTTAAAAGCAAACTCATTGAAACACCAACGTACCTTGCAGCGAGAATTTTCCTTATGCCAAACTCTCCCATGAAGAGTCTTGTTTTATTTTCAACCTGAGTAGAATGAACCTTGGTATGGTTATTGGCTGAGGAAAATGGCGATATGGTGAGTGGTTTACGTGCTGTTTACACAGGTTGGTAGTCGACAGCATTACTCGATAGAATGGAATATACCGTTTCACATATAAGATAGTCTATTAAAATCTGATATAATTTGTTATCTAACAGTTCCATCTAATAGTCCATTTAAATAAATTTAAATGTGATGAACTGCAACAAAATGTATAAAGAGACGTAAAATTTAGTTTTAATGATACAATAATAAATTACGAGAAGACTTATTTATATTTACGTAAAAAATTGCATTAGGTCTGAACAATAAATCTTAAACAATAAAAAGTGTTAATCTTTTTACTGCAGGGAGGCACAAATTTCCATCACGACTAATGCAAAACGACTGTATAGCCTGTATATTTATCCATAGAATTATTTAGAGGTCACCCATTTAATTAGATTACTGCATGCAGATTTTTTACATTATTATGTGAAGTAAAAATATTTTTTAAACAGAGTCTCGAACGAAAAAATATTGTTATATATGTTATCTGCCGCCCCCCATAATCACGCCGTTATTCCTACACTTGCGACGCTGACAGGAGGAAGTTTGTGGACAAATACATTTGATATTACGTGGTCACAAAACAGCTGTCAATAGTGTGACAAACTGAACTTCATACCGTAATAGTAATGTGTGGGTGTTTCAAATGTAATTCAACTTTAACATTGTATGTTTATTTCGCCTCATTTTCCCCCTTCCTGGACACCTAATACTAGTGCTCACTTCGCCACATACGTGTTTGATATGAATTGCTCCATCTTATCCTTATCTTCCCCCTTCTCTGTCATTGTCTTATCTTCTTAATGTGTGAGGATTTTATAGTTTAGCTAAGATATCTCTAAATTTTGTGTCTTTGAGAAATTTTGCCATTTGAGGCTTTCTGTTGGATCTTGGCTGTATGTACATGTCGGGTTTTTATGGTTTGTTATTCCCTTTGTGGTGTTTAAAGTGTGACAGCTTTGATTTTTATTATTGATGAAAATTTTTATCCATGAAGTAAGTTGTGTTTTTAAAACATTTTTGTAACTTTGTGCCATAATGTTGTGTGGTGCAGCTGCTAAACGGTTTAGTGTAATTGTAATTAATAAATTTAAAAACTTTTCACATTTGGGAGGTATACATTTATTTAACAATCAAAGATTTTTTAATAATATGGTTTTCAAATGATTATTTTAAATATTGTATGAATTACTTAAGAGTTAGGCATGGCTTCTCAAAGTAAAAGAGGTAACTATGTTTGATCAAGAGCGGTGGCAGAACCTCAAATAGTAAACTATAAATGGCTTAAGCTGTTCGGGTGTTCTTTCATTGCAGGAGAAGGGGACGTCACTACCTGCTGCACGCCTTAGCAAGCACCCCTCGCGTGGCTTATTGAGACACATTTTGCAGCAGGTCTACAACCAGGCTGTGGTGGAACCAGACAAGCTCAACCAATATGAGCCCTTCTCTCCAGAGGTCAGTATTGCTGTCAAAAGTATAAATAAAAACTTTTAACTGATGCTCTATTTGTTAATGGTTTACATTGTGTACAATTTCAAAATAAAGTTACTTTGGCTTTTGAAGAAAATAGTTATCTATTGCTGGTCACACCTGATATATCAGCTTATGTGACCAGCAAATAGTTAATTGCATTTAGGATTTTTCATGTTTTGTTCAGAAGTTAGTTTCTCCAGCTACAAGATAGGCAAAAATTGGCATGGTGAAGAGAAATTGTGTATTTTAAACAGGTCGGTAACTAACATTAGCTGAAAACAAGATATGACATCAACGTGATCCTCTGTGAACTTACCATCTTAATTGCATTGAACCACATTTTGATGATGCTTACAGTTGTGGATATTGGAGCAAAATGCTTTGGGTTGAATTTCATGGCTTGCAGACTGTTTTGTACCATTTTAAATTCACATTTACTATCTTAAAACAAGTGTTTTATATATATACTCATTGTCCTATTAATACCAACAGCTAACATTTCACAAATAGTTTTCCTAGTCCCACACTTTATCACCAATTATGCAAACATGTATGTACAACCTAGTGTCGTGGAGAGATTGTGTTTTGCAAACCTTACTATTACTCGTAAGGAAGCCCTGTTTTTTCATGTAATAAATATAACTGATACTTCACTGTCTGGGAACACTGTTTTAAATTGGTTGATAATTTGATACTCTGAGGAAGAACCTCGAGAGTTAATGTATCTTGGAATATTTTTCAGCAAGTGAGTTTTACTTCTCTATTTAAGCATGATGTTGGTGCGTTTATAGTTTTTCCGTCAAGTTTCTGTTTTTCAACCGACATTATTTCGCAATAATGTTAATTATGTCAAGGTGTTTCATGTTTGTTGTTTAGGAATCAATTTTTAGAACTGCAGACTACGTAACATTAATCCACTCTTCTAGAAGTTGCCTCAGATATTTCCAGTTACAATGTTTGTTGACTGTTTATACTGTTGCTGAGTTTTATTCAAGTGCATCTCATAAGGTGTGCAACACCACTTGTATGTTAGATGATTCTTAGTGTGTGCCGAGCTGACTAGTCAGAGGGTGGTGAATTTTGTGTTTGGACAAAAGGCACTCTCCAGAATGGTTTTCAGTTGCTGCATCTGTTGTTGGCAGTATTGAAAGTGTGCATGCTACCCTTACTGCTGTGATCTGTAGTAACAAATGCTGTCTGTTTAGGAGATACTTAGCTACCAGCTACTAGCTTCTAACTACTAGCTACATCCGCTACTAGAATACTTCTATGAACATCATTTGTCACATGAATCCATATAATAAAATGAAGATTAAAATTGACCCATCTCTCTGGAATTTCCTTCTATGGCCACAAAAATATTGTTTGTTTTATATTTGAATGAAACACTTCAACTTACAGACACTATCTACAATTGCTATTTCCTTGCATAACATTTTTTTAGACTGTGTATTTTTTTTTTCATAATGGCATGCCACATTACAATTTTAGTGTTTTTGGGATGTACAAATAAAAAAAAATAACTTGCTTAAATGAATATTTAACACTGAAATAAGGTACTTTAAGTTTCATCAAGAAATCTTTAAAATTACACTATAAAATGTTTCCACAATTTTTAAAAATTACTCAAAATAAGGAATTTTTGTATATTGTTTATTTGTAGCAGTCTCTGGTTTTTGTAAAATGAATTTTGCCAAGCATACCTTTAAAATGTTATGACCTTCCATTCACCCTTGTTAAATTTGCTAGAAATGCCTTAGTATTTGTTACAATGATGTCTACAAGTTGAATTACATTTCTTGCAAATGTAAAATAATGAATCTTTTGGTAATCAGCATCCTTAAGGGGGTAAATATCCCTCCCATCTTGGATTTATTTTTATTTCACCGCAGCTTACGTAGTAAATCTGCAATATTTTTACTATGTTTTTGTTGCGTCTGTAACCATAATTAAGATTATCTCATAATCTTGGTTTTTCCTTTCATGAGAAAATACAAACTGGAATCAGTTCATTCTGGTTTCAGGAATTCTGTAAAGTAGTTCTGTGTGTAATAATGTTTGAATATTAATGTTAGGTCTTCAATAAGTTATAAAGAGATATATAAATAAAGACAAGATATCAAAGATACACTACCATAAAAGTCTCTACTTTTTGTGGCAATAATAACTAATTCGACTAAGTGTTAAGGGTGCTGCCTGGTGCAGTACTGGCAGTGCAGATGGATAGTGTTTTACACATTAAATGATTTTAGTGGTGTCTTGGATACCTTTCACAATATTGCTTTCTAACAAAAAACAGTTTGTGCCCTTTGAAGAGAGGAACCATGCTACAGGAGAGCGAGAAACAGTAAATCAATGAGTGTTTTTTTTTTGTTAGTGTGTACATTTTATTATACCTGCAATTTTTGGTGTAGTAACATTTTTACAAAAACGTTTTGTAGCTGTGTGGCCCAAGCAAAGATGGACAGTGTTTATGTTTGAAAGTGATATTGTGAAAGGTTACCAGATACGCCTAAGACCATTAACACGTAAATACCTAACATTTCACTAGATTGGTCCCGCACTAGGCAGCCGCATTAACTTGGAAATGGTGGAATTGTGTTAAATTATGATGGGAGAGGGAAGGAATTTGTTCCGGGTGTTCCATTTTCATTCCTTTCTCTCTTATAGTCTGTTACAACTCATTGTGTGAAGATAGAAGACTTATCCTTTGGTAAAATTTTTTGGGTATATATTTCAACATAACTGGACAGATGGGGTTAGGGCACTTACATTAAATTTCAAATTTTTATTTACAGTAAAAGAAACATTGCACAGACTAGTTCACATTAAGGTATGTGTACCGGTAGTCGTCTGCATACCAGTAGTCGTCACTTCGTAAACAAATGACGATAATAAGAGTAAAAGTGTAAAATGTTATGAGCCGAACATCTCATTTTGTGCTGCGAAAGTTGCTTGTTTTCAGCAGCGTAAATGTTTTTGAACACACCCAAGTTCAAAGAGAAACTACTGTCTTTATATAGTTATACACTGTAACCTCGTAAATTATAGAAATTTTTGCTTGTTTGTGTTACGGAGGTAAGTAAATATTATTTTGAATTTTGATGTTGATAAGTGTTTTTTCATAATGTTTTTGTGTGATTTTGACAAGTGTCCAGCAATAAATAGCAGAATTAAGTTTTACGATAGTACATTTTGGTGGTAAATAAATGGGGTGACTAGCACTGGGTAGCTTAAAACCATGCATTATCAGTTTTCGTCACTTGTGACAAATATTGGTTTATTTATTGCAAACTATAAAAGTAAAAACTACCTAAAATGTGAACTTCGCAATATGTATAGCATACTTAACATTCTTGACATATAGTCATGTTTTATAAACAATAGCTGCCAGGGATTTTTAGTTCCAAACTCCAGTTTAATTCTCAAGTACAATATTCATGTGGTTATAGAACTCACTTCTCACAAAATCAACTGCAGTTAGAGTCCTCCTGGCTGAGGTATGCAATATTTTCAAAATTAAAAGTCTTGTCCCTGTGGTGAAAAATTACCAAAAAAATTCTTTGGTACCAAATTGAAAACATTTTAAGTACAAAAAAAAAAAATTATGTGTGTGTGTATATATATATATATCTCTCTTTCTTTGCTATTTCATTTTTTTTGTCTCAGCAAAACTGTATGTAAGTTATTCAACTGAATTGTTTTTGTGTACTGCAAATAATGTAAAAGCACAAAATGATTATGTTGACAAACCAAGCAGGACTGCACCATGTACTACTTGTAATAACTGAGGGAGGAACCAATTTCTTTCATGTTAGGTCTGATTTGATATAAATACTAAATGCTTTTCACATAAGTTTTACAAAATTTGAGTCTAGATCAGTATTTCCCAAAGTATGGCTCACGACCCACTGGTGGGTCGCAGACTAAAATTTGGTGGGCCCCAAAAAATATAATTTCATACATAAACATATGCACGAGTTATAGATATTATAATTTAGAGCCNCTAAAATTTGGTGGGCCCCAAAAAATATAATTTCATACATAAACATATGCACGAGTTATAGATATTATAATTTAGAACCTACACACATGCAATGCAACTGTCAATCAGGCGTAAAATGCTAAGCGGAGTACGCAGTGAATGCGACCCGCGCCGCTGCCCCCACCGCTGCCACTCGTGGCCAAAATGATTTTTAAACTAAATTAGTAATATAACACGTTATGTAATGCTGTTTGATTAGGTATCTTTTTCATTGAAATTGTTCTTTAATACTTCAAATTTTTTGAAACTATTTTATTAATCCTACTACCCTTTACTTCCTTATGCTATGTAAGAAATAGAATGTGGACATGATGGAACAGCGAAACTCTACATTTCTCGCATTAAAGTGGGTTCTGAACTTTGGCATTTATTTTAATGGATTGCGGTTCATAGAACTTTGGGAATCACTGGTCTAGATGATGCTATCATATCACAATATAGTGGATTAATATGAGTATTTTGTTGCAGTGCAATTGAGAAGCATTTACGAAATAAGCTTCATCAAATGGAAGAGGCCATGCGGGATACAAAATATAGAATGTCAATCAAACAAACTGCTGAAAAAAAATGGTGTTCTGAGGAACACCCCACCCTGTCTGAAAAATTGATGGGAAAGATGCTTCTTGGCAGAAAAATGGGACCTGAGTCCTGACTCAAGAAGGAGGAAGAGCGCTTGCTGGGGGAGTGGGCTCTATCGCTTTGTAAAGCTGGTTTTCCAATCACTATGGAAGACCTGCAAAATAGTGTGCAGCAACTCGCTAAAGAATTGAAAAGGCCATTTCCTTTCAAAGATGGGCAACCTGGCAGGAAATGGTGCACATAATCCTGAAGAGGTATCCAGCCTTAACACTAAGAACATCTCAAAATCTGTTGTCTAGTCGGGATGCTGTCTTCAATGATAAGACCACAGAATGGTTCGAAGAGGTATTTAAATACTTAGAAGAAAGGCACTTACAAGAGATCTTATCTGATTCAAGAAGAATATTCAATCGAGATGAGACAGCATTTTTCCTAAACCCTAAGGGGAACAAAGTACTGACTAAGAAGGGAGACCGCCACATGCATATTCCATTCAGATGAAAAAGAATGTGTTACACTCTTGTTGATGGTAATACTGCTGGAAACTTATTTGCACCTCTTCTTAGATTGAAATATAAAAGACTTCCACAGGATATTGTTGCAGGCATACCTTCAAAATGAGAATTCGGAAAGTCCCAAATGGTTTGATTATGGGGGGGTGGGGGGAGTATTCTACGAGTTTCTGAGCAATATATTTCACCCCTGGCCGGTGAAGAACAACATACCTTGACCAACATAACTTTTCATTGATGGAACATTCTGCAAATAGAATGGCAGTGTACTGGTGGCATTATTACCAAACTCAACGCACATAATTTAGTTCATGGATGTAGGCGTTTTCAAACCACTCAAAAATGGATGGAAAACAGCAGTATGTGAGTCCCAACTAGTAAGGGTGGCACAAAAAGATCCTACATTGAAAAAGAAGGATTTTGCTGATCTGCTGAAAACAGTGGTTGGGAAGACCATTTCTCTTGAAATTTTGCAGCAGTTTTTCAAGAAATGTGGAATTTTTCCTTGGAACCTTTCAGCATTTGATGTGGACAAGGTTATCCACAGGACACCTAGTGTCAGTTGCACAACTCCATTGACCCCGTCTTCTTCACCTTCACTCACGCACGACTCTTGACAAAAATATTGCCAGCAATCTTGAGATCTGTAAACATCTGGAGACATTTCTCAAAGAAACTAAATTGAAATCTTTTGTAGAATCGGGAAATGTTTGGCTAGGAGACGTGAAAGATAAAACCATTTTTGAGTTTTGGAAACATGTGAAATCTTCCAAACATTTCACAATCAGCTCCTCTGTCCAATCCACAATTCCACGTTCTCCACAAATGCCAGATACCATGCTGGAAAGAGTATCTCCTCCAACAAATGATTAAGTTTCAGCCACAGTCACAGAGGATAAGACTCCTAGTCCCTTAACCTAGATTTTGTGATGGCATTTCTTCAGCATCAAATGGCTTTCCTACTGTCCCTGGAGAAACATTGATTCAAGGTCTGGCCACAATCACCGAGGGTAAGGCTGCTGATGCCATTCCTTCGACATCAAATGGCTTTTCTGTTGCAGCTGGAGAAAAACTAGTTCCTTCTCCTTTCAAGTGAGCATTGTTCTGGCCTTCTCAAAGGCCCAAAGTGAAGAAACGTGTGCCTCGAGAAAAAATTCCAACTGTTGCTAGTTCAGATACACAACAAGATTATTTTTTCTCTTGAGGAAAAGGCAAAATTAGAACTGCAGAAACAAAAAGAAGCGAAAACTGCAGAAAGAATGAGAAAACGGATCGAGAAACAGAAACTTTCACAGAGAGCCAAAAAGAGAAGGGCCGACACTTGTAAAGATTCTTAGACATGGTTCCTTTGGCATCATTTGATGAGTGGAGTGAATCACATGAGAGTGTGGAATTGGAAGAGGCAACCAATCAAAATGTGTGACCTGGTTCTTTTGTTCTTGCAACATTCATGGGAGGAAAAAGAGGAATGGTGAAATACTGTTTCTTTTGCATCATTCAAGACATTGAAAATGAAGAGGTCAAAGTTGTGGGCATGAGAACCCAGGGTGAGAGTAAAAAGGTGTTTGTTGCGAAAGACAATGACATTTTTTTCACAAACAGTTCCCAAATAGATGGTGTTCTTCCAACTCCTAGCATGAATCAGTTTAATGCCAGAGTGAATTACAGTTTAGGGGTCCTAACCTTGTGAATGAAAATTAACTTCTGAATTCTTCTTGTTAACTTTTTAAGTGCTGTATTTAGCTTTTGTTTTCTATTTCTTAATCTCATGTTCACAAGGACACATTTGTATTTTAATGTATCAATGATGTTTTATGTTTTCTATCCTTGTTATGCAGTAGTTCGCACAAAATATTTCTGTTAATGTGTATACCGATGTGACTGCTCTATCCTTTAACACTAGAAACAGCTTAAATTACATTTATGTATTGTATTTAAAGGTAATGTTTATTTATTTTGTAATGACGCAATATTCTTAATTATTGGTATACACGGTTCATTTTCTTTCGTTTAGCAGGGCTTTGCAATATTTTATTGGGATTGAAATTAAAGCAGTGGTAGTTCGTTTATCGGGCATCCATTTGCAGTTTCGAAAGTCTAAGTTTTCAGTTAGCATCATCATTAGATTGAAGCTTTTCCAACTGCGTCGACAGTTTATGTTCTAGAAGCTTTGGATTANTAAGTTTTCAGTTAGCATCATCATTAGATTGAAGCTTTTCCAACTGCGTCTACAGTTTATGTTCTAGAAGCTTTGGATTATCTTTTACTGACTACGCAGTTAGATATGGCGTGGCGACACACGCTATGCCCATTTTTGGTAACGGTTGGTGGCACCTTGGTGTGAGAAAGGGGGGTAGCCACAAGAGATAAAAGTCCTGGACGAATACCGCCTGCAAGAAATGTAACAACAAGCAGCCAAGGAAGACGCATCATGAGTGACGAATTTCGCCCACACCGGCAAGCACCAGTGACCGCTAAATCTTTCAACTTCATTCTTTTTCGGCATATACTTAATTCTAATAATTTAATAAATTCTTTCCGCCTGTGTGGGAGGTCGATAGGGTGCCAGAAGGGAACGGACGTCCCGTCCCTCCTGCCTTCGTATTTTCTTCTTACGAGGCAAGTTTTCGAGAAGTAAATGAATAATTAAACGACTGCGGCGCTGCTCTCTGTGGGTTTGCCTGTAAACCAGTTCGTACTCTGCATACCTAACGATTGTATGTGAACTGTTCTATTGAATTGATAAATAAAAGTACAGAGTAATAAACAAACATTGGACTTTATTTATATTTATTGGCACCTCTAAAGTTTCATGTTACTACCAACTGAGCTAACCGAGTGGTAATTTCCATTCGTCATACCCAGACATGGAATGCTACAAATATGGCGGCCCAAACGTGCCGATGCAACATTAAAATATATATGTATATATNGGCCCAAACGTGCCGATGCAACATTAAAATATATATATATATATGTATATGTGTGTATATATGTTTGTATATGTATATATATGTGTGTGTATGTATATATATATACATTTACACACACACACACACAAAATTTTAGGGATAGTTGTTTTACAAAGTAAAAAAAACCCAAGAATATAAATTATTTATTTCAAATTTAAGTTTAATATTAATTTCATTTACCTAAGTTTACATCAACTTAATAATGTTTAGAAAATAAATGATACCTTATTGTATTAGTCACAAAGTTAGTGTGTGATGTCTACTGATACAATGATGTAACCAACACTGGACAAAAAGAATATTGGCATAACACCTGTTAACTTTTCTCCTTAACTAATTTAAATTCGTCAAACAGAGGTTAGTAAACGTGTTAGTGGTGGAAATTTGAGGTTAAACAAGAGTGTCTGTAGAATCGGGAATACTCGCTTCATGTTAGGCATGCAAGTAATTGTTGTGGTAATTTTCTTATGACGACGACTGGTGCACTTACCTTATTTTTAATTTTTGATGTTAAATTGTAAATTTCTTACAACAAACATTTCTCAGTAACCATTTTAATACCTGTCTGTCAAGTTTTCCTTTATTTCAGAATATCACCTGTAATAGTTGGGGGTGATATTTATGTATAGTTTCTTTAGTAATGTTTGTTGTCTTAACAAGTTTACAGTGTTTTTGTTTTTTTCTTGTACAAGTACATTTTCAGAAGTCAGTTTTATATTTACTGAGGCCTTCTCCTCCACCCCCTCCTTCATCAGCTTCTCTTCTCCTCTTCTCTTCTTCTCTTCTCTTCTGCAAGCCATTGTTATTAGCCTATTCCTTAGTGGCTGGCAATAGCCGTAGCAGCAGCCAACACACCCAGTGCACAGTACATTCTTTATGTTCTATTACACTGCTATAAAAAAATTATAAGTGTACTTAGTGTGATCATTATTCATAACATTCCATCACTGTTTAATTATAACGGTCATAAAAATGTTATTATTTTTATTGCTGTTGTAAAATGACAGTTTCATACGAGTACTACAAATCTCGGACACACGCACAAATAATTTATTCAGTAAAATGTTTGTAGTATAGCTAGGGATCCATTCATGATTAAAGATCTCCAGACATTGTTTATACTGCACAACTTTAGATTCTTCAGGTTCCCAAATCCATTAATTCATCATATAAATTTGTAAGGTGACAGAGCTGAAAATTCTTACGTGTTTTGCAGCGTTGAAATGATGGGTCGCTGGCAAGCCTCATAGTTGCATGGCAGTGCTTTCATCACATGCATGTCGACAGTTATACATTACATGCACATGCCACAGATGTTTGTAGTTCTCCCTTCTCTTAGTACAGACAAAAGCCGAACACTATGTTTAGATGCACAAATTCAAAAATTGCATAGAACAACCGAAAGTTGTAGACTGGGTTGGTTTGGCCTCTAAAGGTTCAGAAAAAGTGGAAAAAGCAATGGTTGGTACTTTAAAGTGTAAGAAGTTATACATTTTGTTAATGAATCCATTGTCCTTGTTTTCACCTGTTGTAGTGCAAATATTATTATTGGACCAACAGTGTGTATTGGCACTCACCTTTGTAGCTTAACATTATGGCCACTAACACCACTTTGTATTTGCAGTATATTTAACAAGATTAATAATCATACTTACGGCCAATTCATTTTTTGTGGTAGTAACCATTAATGTGTTAAACCCAAGTGCAAATCAATATTACAAACATCATTGTAGCGTTTGCAACTTGAAATGTTATTTAGGAATATTGAAGTTTCTTTTGGACCCAATGCGTAAACATGAGATTTGCTGCTTTCCTGTCTCTTAAACGTATCAGAAAAATAATGTTGAACCAGATGAGAAAGTGAGAAAGATGAAGCAGTACCAGTATGAGAAATGTACTCTGACACTTTACAAATCAGCTATGCATGTGGCCCATAGTGAGGGAATTGTAATAGACATATTTTTCCCACGCTGACAATTGACAATCGTCTTTGCCACATGCAAAGTAGAAGAATCAAATGCATTGAAAAACAAGACATCAGTAAATTAGTTAAGGAATTAAATGACATAAAAACATAAATTCTGAAAAATTTCTTACTGCTCGAATAACTTGAATTGGAAGATATAACTTTCAAGCAAGTTATTTCTCTGATACAACCTTTGTATAGTCACGAATGGTGGTTTTATTTTCTTATACGACTTCAAACCATGAACTGGAGAAAAATTTAAAAATTTGTTGACATGGAATACCGTACAATAAACCAGTGCTTTTAATAACAAATACCTTCTTGGTATCTTTTGAATGAACATAAACTTTTTGATTAAGTTACTTGTTGGCAAAGTTACTGGGAAAGTGAGTAAACAATTTTGAAGGAGAAAGAACTGCCAGTGCCAAATGAAATGGTATTTTATATATTAATTCATTTGAAAGCAAAAATATTGTTAAAAAAACAACAAATGAGCAAATATTTTGTTAAGAATTGTCTAGAACACATTGCAGTTTTGGAATATGATGAATAAAACAGAATAAAAATTGATAACAATTTAAAATGGTAAACGTTTGTGTAGACCCACTGTAATTTTATCATGTTTATATATAGAGTTTTTATTCATGTTATTCTAAAGCAACAAAGAATTTGAAATGTGAACGAAAGTATAGGCTGTTCATAGTTAATTAAGCACTTTTGAAGTCAACCTTTCAAAAATGTCGCTGCCCCTGTCTGCAAATATTTTAATCGGCACGCCGACCAGCATGCACACAGTAAAGTTGGCAACAACATAGGAAAAGTTATTCCACATCTTAATGTTGAATTAAAATTGTTAGGCAAACGTGTGAATATTAAAATTATTTCTTCCATTTTCTGTATTTTTTAAATTTAAGTTTACAAATTAGTAAATTAATAAAACATTTGCTTTTATAATAATTTTGCACTTTCACATGACCGACGCTTGAATAAAGTAATCAGGTCCATCATAATGTTAATTTTGCATATGGTAGGATACACATTGTGCATACACGTAGATCTGAAGTAAGGCTTTCAAAATTGCTCAGTTTATTGTGAACAGCCTATAGTAAGTTATTTACAAAATGTTCTGCCTTGATGAAATAAAGGAAGATTTTTGCAATAGGCCATAATAATGATAATGATAATAATGCCAATGATACTGCTAATGATAATAATTGCAATGATAATATTTTCAATACTCACTTTATATTTTGATTTCTCTGTGTGTTTTACATATTTCCCTCAGGTTTTAATTAGAATTTCACAAGATAATTTTTTTAAATTAAAATGAGATGGTATTCCTAATTTAAAAAGAAGCCAAGCAAAGTTATTTTATTGCGCATCTGACTCTCTCTCTCTCTCTCTCTCTCTCTCTCTCTCTCTCTCTCTCTCCGGGG
>NQII01000166.1:1100577-1193768 GCA_002778355.1 Clitarchus hookeri
TCTCTCTCTCTCTCCTCCTCTTTCTATCCCTCTCCCCCTCCCTATCTATCTCTCTCCTCCTCTCTCTCTCTCTCTCTCTCTCCCTCTCCCCTCTCCTTATCTATCTCTCTCCCCCCTACCTTCTCATCTATTTCAATCCCTTTAAAAATATATTTTTCACATAACACCTATTGATATTTTGTAGTGCTGGAATGAATATTTTTTTTATTTGTACATCTGAGTATTGATTAATTTTAGTTTATCCAAATGTTAACCAAATGAGTACAGTAGACATACAAGTTATGCAGTTGAATTTGGATTTCACGTAGCACTGCTTGGCAGGATTTTTTGTTATATTTCTCAAATTATTTTGTGAAAGTTTGCTGTAGCCAGATGGAAATTTATAGTATCAAACAGGAGATGGCAATCATTTGCATGGTATTATTTTTAATCACTCATCTTGTGTTTGGTAAGTGAGGACTGCTGAAGAGATTTTGTGTGTGATACTGAATTGTAACCTCTGAATTGTGAATTAGTTGGGTGTAAAAAAAAGTTTTCCATTTCTTAAATACAAATTGTTTATTATAGAATTAAACATGCTCTCACTTTTTTGTACTCTGCTCTAAGCATATTGCTTTTTCATGGAATTTTTCCTCCCACTTCTGCTTCTTCATATGACTTTTTTTTTAATCTCCAAAAAAGGTGTCCCTGTCAAGTGTTATTGTTCTAGTTCAGTGAAAATTATATAATTTGAGATTGTGATACTAAACTAGTATTTCTTTAAATGGAGAAATGGAAAATGTCCTCTTGGCATTGTTTTTTAGTTTATTTATGGGAGTCTCACAAAATTAAAATCAGGAAGATGTATTTCTTTTACTGTAATTTATTTTAGATTTACTGGTATTAATTTGACCAACTTTATCTAATCTAAAGTTTTGTGTGGTTACAGTGTAGGTCATTTTTCTCACAGACAGTTTGATTCTTTGTAGGTCTATGGAGAGACGTCATATGACCTGGTGTGCCAGATGATAGACCAGATTGAGATTACGAAGGATGACGTCTTTGTTGACCTCGGGTCGGGGGTAGGACAGGTGGTGCTGCAAATGGCTGCTGCGACACCATGCAAAATCTGCTTGGGAGTTGAGAAAGCAGAGGTGCCTTCAAAATATGCAGAGGTTAATTTTCAGTACTTTTTTTTATAATTTGTTATACATGTGTATGATAATATATTGAGATTAGTAATGTAGAGTAAAAATAACATAACGTTACAAGTGATGAAACCTCCAAATGACTGTTTTTAAACATAAGTAGTCTTATATTAATTCAGTATGTTTAAGGAATTTACATTTTTATGAAAGAAATAATGTACCACACTTTTTCCATGATATCTAAATTTTTGACAATTTCAGAGTAAAGTGGATTGCATATTTTAACTATACAAATTTCATCATGTCTTTAACTAAAAATATATCTACTTTAATTTCTTCNACAAATTTCATCATGTCTTTAACTAAAAATATATCTACTTTAATTTCTTCAAAACTGTCCTAAAGTGGACTGGCAAGCAGTTTCCAACTAACTGCTGTCATTTATTGTAATGTAATGAGAACAAGTTTGATATGGAANAAAGTGGACTGGCAAGCAGTTTCCAACTAACTGCTGTCATTTATTGTAATGTAATGAGAACAAGTTTGATATGGAAGTTAATCTTGCAGGCGATGAACCACCATTTCCGCAAGTGGATGCGGTGGTATGGAAAGAAGTACAGTGAATACAGCCTCATAAAGGGAGATTTCCTACATGATGAACACAGGGAGAAGATTGTTACAGCAACTATTGTGTTCGTCAATAATTTCGCCTTTGGTCCCAATGTTGATCATCAGTTGAAGGAACGCTTTGCTGACCTCAAGGATGGGGCGCGCATCGTATCGTCAAAGTCCTTCTGTCCCCTCAACTTCCGCATCACAGACCGCAACCTCAGTGGTAAGGCGTGGTGCAATTGCAACTGACTTAGGTGACCTGTCTTGTAATGTGTTATGTTAATTTGCATTTATTATTTTGCTCTATCACAGAGAGGTATAGCTTAAGTAGAGTAAATGATTTGCATACATTATTAATGTAGAACAAAGCATTGTGTGTTTAAATTATACATAATCAGATTTCATTATTTACATTCATACAGCATTTTGCACATGTGAAGTAAATTTTTTATTTGTATTTCAATTGGTTTATTTTTATGAAATGGGTGTTCCGGTTGGGTTGAGGTTACAACCGCTGCATGCAACTTGCAGGTTATGCCTGCTATATACATCTTGTATGTAAAAGATTGGCTGTGAACAGTTGCCTACTAGTATTCAATTTGACTGCTAAAGTATATTCATATTTTTAAGTGTTCAAACTGTGTACAAAATATGTCATGGCTTTACAAGATATTGTTTTGGGATACTCTTGAAGTCGTAAGTCCATGTTTAATTTATGGATGATAATTAAACTGGCTTGGATCTTCATCTCTGTTTTTTACCTCTGTTGGCTTTACACGGTGCCAAAGGATGTCCACAGGTTTACATATTTTGTGTTGGCACGTAAATTAGTAACTGTCACAAAGTCTTTGGCTCCGCATTTTGTCAAATCTCGACAAAACAACCCCAGTAATAATGATTCCCTAAAAAACCTATTTTTGGGAACCATAAAAAAATTTATTTAAATAATTGAAAAATATTATGGAAATAGGTTTGAAAAGTAAGTTAGTTGCATTTACTTTTGCCAGTCCTATAAATTTCTGAAGAGGAAAATATTTAAAAATAGACACACCTAACACGTAACTGTCCACCCCTTCTGTCAAGGTTGCCAGTGTTTACCCAGGCACGCCTGCCAGCCTGCCGTTTGTGAGACCGCATAGTAATAAAAACACTGGATTTAACTGTTGAAAGGAGAAAGACACTCTTTGACAGGGCTGCGAACAAATAGTTTTGTTAGAAGTCCATATCCAAATTCTTTTTCCCCCCTGTATGGGGAAGTTATTAGGACAACAGGCAAAGCAAAACATGTGTGCAGTATTACATTNCAAATTCTTTTTCCCCCCTGTATGGGGAAGTTATTAGGACAACAGGCAAAGCAAAACATGTGTGCAGTATTACATACAAAACATTTTACACCAATTTTTTTAAAGCTATTTTCCGACAATTTGATACTAGGAAACCTATATTCCAAACTTGTTGGAATGCCGCAAAGGTGCTGCTAAACATCTGTCATAGATAAGAAAGATTGGAAGCTGAAAATTAGGTTTACACAGCAAGGGAGGGAAGGGAAATGAGAATTATTTTCCACCATCTCATGAAGGAGTAAATTGATATTTACAATCCAGGAGAGCCTCAAAACGGTAGACATGAACACACATTACCTTTGAAATTAGCAGGAAAAAAAAAAGAGAAAAAAATAACCACGGGTCTCAAATTTGCCTGTGAAACTGTGCCTAACAAGATATTTTGCTTAGTACATTTTTTTTTTGCAGCAGTGTATCTGTATACATTCTATGACGACGTGAGTTATGTGGTGTGTTTAATGATACGAGTTTGATGCTAAGAAACTTGTAACATTTCGGTAGAATTAGAAGGCAGAAATTCTGTTCTCCTATTTTTTTTAATCCTTTTTCTTCTCCAGCAAATTAGACAAATGATTGATTATCTTCTCAATTCAAATACACCTCGATCATTTTCCATTATCAATCATTAAACTTTAAAACTTATTGCAACAATTGTAATACAGGCAGTCCTCTACTTTCATACACAATGTGTTCCTAAATTTGTGTATGAAAGTTGAAATGTATGAAAGTAGAACCCTTATTTTAATGTGATAAATGAGGTTCCGTTCCTAGATGGGGAAAAAAACTTACTAAACAAAAAAAAAATATTCAAAACAATATATTTACACACAAAGAAACAAGATCATGCATCAAAGTTCTTTAAAAGTGTTTAAATATATAGTTAATAGTTCAAACAATTGAAAAGACATATTTTACACACACAAACATTTGACTAATTTTTCCAATCTTCAAACAAACTGAGAGCTTTGCATTGAATTATTGCAAGGCTGATAGGGATATTTTTCTGGTGTTGATCGTCTAACCACACTTTTAAAGACCGTTCCATCTCTTCCATCGCTACACCCCGCCGTTTTGAAATTATTTTAGAAGAAAGATTTCCCGAATTTATAACATAGTCCCTTATATTTCCTTTACTTTTTACAATAGAACGCACAGTGGATCGGCTCAGGTTGAAAGACCGTCCTATAGCCGCAAGTGATTTGCTACTTTCCGATTGCGCGATAATGTCTAATTTTGTTTGTACACTATTTACAACATGTTTTCTTTGTTTCTTACACACCGAGTCTTCATTACTTTCGTTTTTACGTTTGTTATTCATTGCGTGGTGTAATAATTATGTACGTGCGCCAATAGATTAACAAAAAAAAAAAAAAATGGATATAAAATTAACCTCAAAGGAAACTAAAAACCATAATAAAAACAACGGAAGTTCTAAACAGGAGCGGCATAGCGCCATAGCGTAGTAACACATCAGACATACAACTGCATATTTGTTCAGTTATATCGGAAACATAGTTCCGTATATCCACACCAGAGGTCTCTACGTAGTATAAGTCAACTTTGCTGCAATATTATTTGCGAAGACAAAACCTACAGAATATAAACAATCCATATATCTTTGATGTTTACGTTTCTCGTGGAGGCATGCGCGCGATATTTTTTTTGGTTATGTACGAAAGGTTATGTACGAAAGAACGAAGCAAACACGCGAAAGTCGAATTTATGGTGTAAGAAACCAATGTACGAAAGCGCGAATTGTACGAAAGTCGAATGCGCGAAAGTAGAGGACTGCCTGTATTTACGTAAACATATAATTAATCATTTATCAAGTTTTTCTTCTTTATCACCCACACGCATCTTTTCTCGGCGGTGGTGACTAAGTTTTTGTTTAAGGAAAAAGTTTTTGCATCACACTTCTGTTACTTGTATTCTGATTGGCTCTCGTGTGACCACTCCACACTACTCATCCAATCAATGGCAAGACAAGAGCCAATCAGGGCACTTTTCTTTAATTTCATGTGATTACAAATTTCAATACTTTCTACCCTCTAAGAGCTAATGAACAATAACCTCTAATTCTTAATTTGAAAATCAAACAATGTAATTAGTAATTGATACCCTGTAAGGACAAAATAATAACAATAACCTCTAAATTACCTCTACATCCATAAACTTGTGACATAACCAAAATTACAGTGCACTTCTCTCTTAAATCATATACCAAATCTTAATTTGAAAATTATCTTAATTAATCACAACCAAATAATACAAAACAANTTTGAAAATTATCTTAATTAATCACAACCAAATAATACAAAACAAAAATTTAATAATAATATCTGAAAAACCGCAACATTACCAACTCGCTTGTGTTGCCGGCTGGTATCCCTTCTCACAGAGTATTACTGGGCAAGGGCGACTTGCCTGACTATTACTTTAATGCCTAATTCAGTTCTCCTGGTGTCTTACGTTTCCCAAGGAGGTGGTCAGTAGGTCTTGGAAGTGGTCGGCCGGGGTTCATGTCTCGTCTTAGGCACGTGGTACGTATGTGATGATACGTAGTCAGCAAAAAAGAAAATAGTCAATATATACGTCACACATTCGACACTCTTGTAATCAAGGATCATTTATTATATTTAATACTGCAACCATCACTCATAAATACCAAACATTCATGTTTTCTCCACAGTAAGTATCTTGTTCTCATTATGGTAATCATTTCATTAATTTTTGTAAAAAAAAAAAATCACATTTTAACAAGTTAGCACAATTTTTGCATTATTTGCAAAAAAAACTGTGATTTCACAGAAAAACTCCTAAACCCACCATTCTTGAAAAGTACATGTCCCTACTTATCAGCCCATATATACGGTAAATGTGTAAACCTATAAAAGGGACAGTTCACATGAATGTGTATATACAGCAATTGCATGCATCACCAACATACAGTAATGCACCACTTTAATGAACTTCATGTTAGCAAACATTTCATTATAACAAACAACTATTTTGGTCCCGACAAAAGCCTATGCAATACAATGTATCTTTTTTTCTCACTTTAATAAATTTTACATTGGGAATTCTGTCATGTAAATATTTTATTTACGTTAACAAACACTTTACAACTCAATTGCGAACTAAAGTCATTAATTCGGATTTTTTTTCCGCCTTAAGATATGGACTATATGGGGAAGTTTGTTTATGAGCCACATAAGGGTTGTTTTCGAACGCAAATAAATTACTGCACCTGTAGCCTGCCATTTAAACTGCTTCGGTTTGCTGCAAAATTTGATATGAGCTGAGTGAAATATTATTTTGTGATGCCATATGGGTTATGTGGCTTTTTAATGCATATAAATTATTATCTGTTGAAGTTGCATCATTTTCAGAAATCTAAGTCAGAAAATCTTGGTGATTTGTTTTTGGCGAAAAACTTATTCTGTGTGGTTTATAACTGTTACATAACCTGAAATACACCTATCCCTAGACGTTTTTAGATATGTCTACAATAATATAGTAGAATATAATAATGCTTATATACAAACTGAAATGGATGGTACAAATTATAATAAACATCCAAGTTTTAATGAAATTATCAGTGCACTGAATGTTCCTGAGCGACTGGTTCGTAGTGTAATATAGTTACATAAAAATTGACAATTATTTTATAAAAACTAAGCTAAAAAACGTTTGCATGTAATTATGTTTCTTTTTTTTAAATAAAGTAATTTATATGGTAATGATTAGTCGTGTAGCCATAAATGTCATAGATGTTCAAAATTTCTGTGTAGATGCTTTCACTACAACGAACTTCCTTATAACAAACAAGTAACATTTCTGGTCCCTTAAAGTTTTGTTATAATGAAGTTTTACTGTAATTCCTACAGGATAGAAACCCATTAAAAAAAAATTGTAGTCTTTAAAAGAACTATTCCACAAATGACAGAAGTAAAAAATATTTTAGTGTGTGCTACATTTCGTATCAGCCCAACAGCTTGACCATATAAACTTAGACCCTATAATTATTAACTTATGAAAACTGGTAAAGTTTATTTATGCTGCTTTGTATACATAATTTGTAATTTATAAGACCATAAAATAAGAGTCCACTAAATAACTTAATTGTTTATATTACTGTTTTCAGCTGTAAAATCTAGTTTTGTTGAAATAACTTGTTCATCATATTATACTTTGGTTTTGTCTGCCAATGCTATTGAGGTTATAAATACAGGCAAATGGGTCTGTCTGAAACCTACAGGCTTGGGCACGACTGGGTAAAGTTTAATGTAATCAGTCGTCGAAGGGAACTCTATAATCTGGTGTGGTCTTCCCAGCTAGCCGGCAATGCCCCCTGGTGCCGATGCCGTAGGGGTTCATCCCCATTTACCTTCCTGTCAGCAAGCAGTAAGGGGTGTGACAGAATCGTTGCAAGTCTTACTGTCGGGTTGAGGGTTGGTAACTACACTCAGTCTCAGAGAGGAGTGCTGTCGTGATCTTTTCGAGGTGCTAGTCCACTGTCAACCTGAAGTGAGGGGGCCGACATGATCGCTCAAGTTTCACCGTCAGGTTCAGGGTACTGACTTTCCTTGAAAATAACACTGTCTCCTCCTCCAGTTCTTCAGTGACGTCTAAGGGGCGGCCAACCGCTCGAGTCAGGCACACAGCTGGAGCCTTAAAGCTTTCCCTCCTCGGGCCTGGGAGGCCGGGAAAGACTCTATGCCCTTGCCAAGGGAGTGCCCAGGAGTGTGGTGTGACCTGCTGGCAGCTATGCACCCAAGGAGCTTCCTTTCGGACCTGATATAAGGAGGTTAGCATCATTGTGAAGCTGTGCGCGAGTCTAATGTAGAATAGTGGTGGTTAGGGTAGCTGTGAAAGCAGAAGGGTGACTTGAGATCAAGTGTCTTTCATGGCAAAATCCCGAACACAAGACTCCCGACCTATGCCCAAAAAAGCCTGACGGGCGAGAACCAAGCATAGTGTAAAGCACGTGATACAGTCTATAACAGTGCGGGCAAGTGGCCAACTTGGGCTGACTGAACACACTGAACTCCGTTCCGTAGAAGTAGCTGGCTAGCAAACAACGCGGCACTCAGGTCTTGGACTTACTCTGTCAATTCTCGAGTGAGCGTTAACTGACATATGTGTGGAAAGAGTCCGAGAGTTCAGGCTGGGGACCTACTCCCAGTAACTGCCATGAAAATGGCAGGTCGACGACCTATATACTGCTCTGAGGGTTGTGGCGAGCGAGGGGCGCATGGAGCGGTGAGAGAGGGTGGGTAACCAACTCTCCTGTGCGTCGAGGATGCTCTTGCGGTACCAGCTGGCCCAGTGCAGCCTCGGACAGGGTGTGTCCCACCCACCGAAGTGGCGAGCGGCGATGGCTTGCAAGCTGCCTACTGGCAGGCGGCACAGCACACTTTCAACATTGAGACGTACAGAGGATGTGGCGGACGTGTTAGTGATGGCGTGTAACTGCACAGAACAGGGGCAATTACAGAGGCGCAGGCTACCGCAATCCAAGGACGTTGCATCAGGGCGTGTCAGTTTCAATGCTGTTTTGTAGTGTAAAAATTACATGTTTGTTATATGGAAAATACCACCACTGTAAGGGTAACTTTGCCAAAAATATTTACGTACATATGGAATGTTTTATTTTTTGCATGTGTATGAACAGCGCAATATTTATCGTGTTCGCCTTTTGGTGATGTTAAATCACTAGGTTATAATAATTTCCATGTTACTTCCACAGAAACAAAATTTCTACTCGTCCATTAAAACAATACATATGTAATTCGTAATTATACTGTCTCTTAATAAGTGCTGCAAAACAATGCTGTCTCATGAAAGACGTAAAACTAAAGTATCTCCCAACCCCATCCGTCAACAATAAATTAAAAACAGAGCGCCTGCAGTATAACTTGGCGGAAGGATACATGGTTGTGTACTACATTTCTAGAACTGTCAAAATTTAGTGAACTTATATGAAATGGAGTATAACAGACGATGCACAGTAACTTTTAACTACTTAAAAAAAAACACCTTTTTCTGACTTATTGTTTTACAATGTACATTCTGTTTGACGTATTAATGGTTTTACTAGAGCTTTTCAAAATGTGTTTACTATCAATGTGAATGTGAAAATCGTTAAATAATCTATGTAGACTCACAAGAATTGATGGTGTGAGTCAATAGCAAAAATTGATGTTTGCATAAGCACTAAGTATAGGCGATATACTGATTTCAATTTGGCATTCTGCATAATTTTTTACGCGTCATGTTGGTAAACAAGATCCAATTTTAGTTGGAAATAAAAAAAAAAAAGGGTGAATTATCGGTATGTAAAGCGGACATATTGACATTTAATAAATCCCATTTTGGAAGAGACAAGGTAAAAATAANGGTGAATTATCGGTATGTAAAGCGGACATATTGACATTTAATAAATCCCATTTTGGAAGAGACAAGGTAAAAATAATGTAACATTTACCTAAATTTTGTATGTTAAAGTAAGATATTTTTACACTGTTTACATACGTTATTTGGGCGGCAATTGGTCTTACGTGAAAGCTATGTTAATGTAAAGTACTTTATAATGGAATTTTACTGTACTTTTCATTGTGAGTACATAATAAAACACATTTCTGATATGCGAGGAACATGAGGAAAATAAGTACAGCTGTTAAGCAAAATATCTTCTGTGGATGTCAAGAATTCCAACTATGGTTGCAAGTTCGAAGATAACAATTTTAAATAACCTTAAAATCAATTAGAAAGTAACTTACATTCTTTGCATAAATGTTAAATTCTATTTCACTCTGCTTCGGCCCTATCCTCCAATACACATGACTGTTAGTTAAAATCGTATTAAATAAGTAGTTACAAGAATGGCATTTCATAAAAACACATTTCTTAATTAATTTATAATACTTTGTCTGAATAAAATTTCTACAAAAGTGTAATTGTGTGGAGTCACTGAAAAGCTGAAAAAGTCAAGGAATTTAGTTTTATGTTCTGTGTAGTCTTGTTGACTAAGTTTTAAGGTCATAGACAATAACATCGCGAAGCATTAGATTGTACAGATGAACAGAGGATATAGGCTTCATCATTTCTAGGAATGCAGACGGGGACAGAAAAAGAAGAAATGTGCTGACTAACATCATTCAGTTTTTTATAGGTTACCCAAAGTGGATCTTACCTCCATTGTTTTGTATGTATCATCTTGATAGACAATCTTTCCACAGTAATAAAGAAAATATCATAAAGCCTAGACTCTATTAGCAAGAAAATTATCACTGAAGGCCATTGTTTATTAAAACATGATCTCTCGACTACAAACTCTGTCATAGTGTATCAGAACCCAAAGTCAGTTAACGTAAAGAAAACATAATTACAGCGAAGCCCTCTAAAAAGTTTCAGAAAAATACTATAAAAAAAGAAAATGTATTAGTATTATATAAAGTGCAAAATTGTTGAAGTTTATTGTGCAGGATAACTTCTTAACAAAAAACTTTTTAAAGGGCGTTTTACAATTACATTTTCTAGGAAAACATGAAAAACAATAGCATTTGCGTAGTTCATTGGTAGAGTCAAAAGACGTACGTAACTGGATTACGATAAAGCAGGAGACTGCGTCTATGACAAAACCATTACTGAACTCAGTGTAGGATTGTGGGCTCCTCAACCGGGCGCATGTACGTCATAAACACACCCAGTCAACGGCCACCCGTACTGTGTATCTGGTGCGTAGTAAGATAGAGCCATAACCACTAGCAACACAATCCACAAGACAGCTAGTCAGGCAGCCCAGCCTTCACTCCATCCATGGTTCTGAACTTTCGCCGGAGGGAGTGCTAGACTGGTTCATGTTGTTTGCCCACCTTTGGACCCACACCCAACATCGTCGTCGGATACTCAGAGTAAACCCACCTCTCCGACCACTGCGCCTAGTGTCGCCGACTGGAGTAAATGGGTACAGCTCCGAGTTAGCTCGGCTTCGGCTTTGGTTCTACACCTAGCTAGGGACCATCGTCTCCTGCTTTCCCCTGACGAGGCCGATTCCTGTACCTACCTTTATGCCGTACACCCAGAGGACTGGTACTAAGTGGCAAGAAAGGAAGGCAGCTACGGCCTCCATAGCTGACGGGAGCTGCAACCCAGCCCCAACTGCGCTTAGCAGCACAACCCCCTGAGAACGAGCTCAAGCCGCCCGCCAGCTGGAGAGGCCTCACCTCCCAGCTTCCTCCCACTCTCTCTTTCAGTCCCTGATCAAGACAGCCGGGCCACCACACTCCATCATGACCGACTTCCGCCGAGACCGGCTCGTTCCGTTATGGATTGCCAATCCCTGGTTCCAGTGACACCTCACCAGTACCCCTCCCTGGGCTCACCGCAGTATCGCCAGCCGCAACAGCACCGTCGCTCCAGGTAGGGGCACCAACTCCAGTCAACTTCAGCAGCAGTAGCTGCAGCAGCTGGGTCAGCAAGCCACTCTAGGCCACCTTCAGCAAAGGTAAACCCATGGCTGTGTGCCACCCGGTTCGCCGGTCCGCTAGGCCCGCATTTGACTTTGTGCTAAGTCGCCGGGCCACATGTCCTATACTATATACCAGCCGGGGCTTGGTCAGCCAGTCATATAGTGAGCCAGTGATATCAACTTGTGTTTCTGACACACACGTCAAAATTTGCCTGTCTGTAATTTTGCCGTCAACCAACTGACGTCGCGCGTTAGTTTTAAGTTATAGTTTAATTTGATCAAAGCTATAACCAAAACCATTGTAAGGACAATTTCAATGAAGAAATCCTTTCAAAACTCCTTTCAAAACTGCAGTCTGACAAAAACATGCATGTTGTCAATTTCTAGATTTTTTTTACCTTAACGTGTACTCAATGGATCCCTGTAAGTAGGTTTACCGTAATTTATAAATAGATTCATAGTGCAATCACTTTAGTGACTTGCACAAGCGGAAACAATTTCAGCACCAATACAATTTTGTAAGAAACAAAAATGTATTACACAAATAAAAAAATTATAAATGATAAAATCAAGTAGTTTTCAAAATACACTTTTGTTTCTCTCCATTTGGTATATGGCATTTGTTCAAGATTTCTGCTATCTTAANCAAGTAGTTTTCAAAATACACTTTTGTTTCTCTCCATTTGGTATATGGCATTTGTTCAAGATTTCTGCTATCTTAATGCCACACCAGAATAGATAACTTAGTGTATGGGGTAAAGTTAGATGGAACAGAATTGAGGGAAATGGTATTGTAGTTTTGCTTAATACAAAAATAGTTCTCCCACTTTTTTCATTGTTTCCTTCTTCCAGGTGGAAAACATCAGCTGTGGCAGTCTTGTGTGGAGTATTTTGGCAAGAGGGAGGTTGTGTCCGTATGAGATCGGTGGCTACCTCTTGTGTGTCGAGCAAGCAGATGGGCCAATGGATTCTGAAACATGTTCTCGGCGGCTTTTCCCATTTCCTCTGGGTGTAATAACATGGCCATCAAGCTTTCTTTTCTTAATCATGCATTATTTGTTTCTCAGTGTGCAAAACTTTAAAGCAATACATATTACTATGCGAGCTGTAATTATCATACTCGTTTCAAATGTTAACAGTACAATTATTCCATATTTGAATTATCTCCATATTTTTAATAGTAGTTTTTTAAATCATTCATGTAACAGTATGGATTGCAATATTTGCTTTCCACAGAAAGTATTNCAAGTAGTTTTCAAAATACACTTTTGTTTCTCTCCATTTGGTATATGGCATTTGTTCAAGATTTCTGCTATCTTAGTGCCACACCAGAATAGATAACTTAGTGTATGGGGTAAAGTTAGATGGAACAGAATTGAGGGAAATGGTATTGTAGTTTTGCTTAATACATANATAATAAAATAGTTCTCCCACTTTTTTCATTGTTTCCTTCTTCCAGGTGGAAAACATCAGCTGTGGCAGTCTTGTGTGGAGTATTTTGGCAAGAGGGAGGTTGTGTCCGTATGAGATCGGTGGCTACCTCTTGTGTGTCGAGCAAGCAGATGGGCCAATGGATTCTGAAACATGTTCTCGGCGGCTTTTCCCATTTCCTCTCTGGGTGTAATAACATGGCCATCAAGCTTTCTTTTCTTAATCATGCATTATTTGTTTCTCAGTGTGCAAAACTTTAAAGCAATACATATTACTATGCGAGCTGTAATTATCATACTCGTTTCAAATGTTAACAGTACAATTATTCCATATTTGAATTATCTCTATATTTTTAATAGTAGTTTTTTAAATCATTCATGTAACAGTATGGATTGCAATATTTGCTTTCCACAGAAAGTATTNATATTTTTAATAGTAGTTTTTTAAATCATTCATGTAACAGTATGGATTGCAATATTTGCTTTCCACAGAAAGTATTTACACATGGCCATTTTTTAAGAAGTTTGCCATAATGAATGAGCATAGTTGTGGCGACAGTGACCTTTCTACATTTGCATGTGTTTAAATTTTGAGCTTATTCTTAGCAGATAGGCAGATAGGGGAACTGCTTGCATTTTGTGTTAGTCCATCACGTTTTTCATCTAAGGAAAGAAAATTGGGTTCACTATGGTATTAGTGTGACAATAATGCATGCACAAAATGTTCTGTGCTACCAGCTAGTAACAATAGCTTTGTTTGCGTGGTTGGCAGCTTCTGCAACTTCAGCACTAAAGGTGTAGAGGGTTTAGCTCGGCACATGTTATATTGAGGAGTGTAGAGGGTGTAAAAATCGCAACCCAAACGCCTGAGAACTAAACTTAGTAGCTGTCATAATGAAATTTCCTACAATTAAATGTATTTCAAATGTATTATCTCTGCGTATGTAAAGTTGTAAATTATATTTATCAAAATTTAGTTCATATCGCTTATTTTAGAATTAATTATTTAAATTAAAAACTTGCATATGTATGACACAAGTATTTCCTTCTATTAATTATTTTTATTGAATGTTCAAAATTTGTGACATGGTCAATCATGATAGAAAGAATTACCATGTTCGAAATACATGTTAAACTTATCTGAAAGTCATATATTTCTCCCGTATTTCCATATTTATTTTACACCTTCCACACTTACTCCACCTCATCGAGATGGTGTTGGTGTAGCAGCAAAGTGTTGAAGTTGTAATTACACCCTCTAGTAGAATGAACTAGTTGTAACTCTCTGAAAAATTGCTGGTTCAGTGTACATAGTTGTAAAAGGTACAGCCCACGTGAACAGAGCTAATATAATGTGTAAGATAGTAC
The DNA here is from genome assembly GCA_002778355.1 of Clitarchus hookeri. Classification (NCBI taxonomy): domain Eukaryota; kingdom Metazoa; phylum Arthropoda; class Insecta; order Phasmatodea; family Phasmatidae; genus Clitarchus; species Clitarchus hookeri. The sequence goes on from NQII01000166.1 coordinate 1,114,931, forward strand.
ACACACTATTAGTAAAAAATTGTTTGGTTTTTCAATTACAGTAGTGCTCCGTTGTAGCAAGGTGTCACAGTTCTGGGTTTGATCCTTGCTNAAAAATTGTTTGGTTTTTCAATTACAGTAGTGCTCCGTTGTAGCAAGGTGTCACAGTTCTGGGTTTGATCCTTGCTATAATATTGTCTTTGCTATTCCCGAATTGGACCGATTTTCACCCCCGAAACCCAAAAATTGCCACAAAATAGCATAAAAATTATGTTAAAACCTATCACCCAGTGGCAGGCGTTTCCTTCCTTTGTCTCTTATTTACTTTTCAGTCCCTTTCTAAATTGCTCCTCACTCTGTAATGCAGAGTGTACAAGAGAGTTTATTGGTGTAAAATAAACCAGATCCACTTTTAGGTCGTCTATGTTTGAGGTTAAGGTTGCAAGTAGGTCGCTAGGCTGCTAAAAATATATAAAAGGATAGTAATTCAAGTACTCGCAGTGTAGTACTTGTTGACAGGCGCGCACACCCAAAGAAGAATGACATATTTTCATGCAGTTGCGCGATCGTAACGTTTTGCTGGCCAGGCCAGCTTCATCCGGTGGTGAGGTGTAGGACACTGCAGTATGGTTGAAGGGCACTGTTGGTAGTAAACGTAGTGGCCAGGTGGCAAACTAGGGTGGGGTGGTAATAATTTGTTGGTATAGCTGATAATTGTGGTTTGCGNAAACGTAGTGGCCAGGTGGCAAACTAGGGTGGGGTGGTAATAATTTGTTGGTATAGCTGATAATTGTGGTTTGCGACTGTGATTATCTTATGTTGAGGCCTGGCAGCTGGTTAGATTTTGTTATAAATTGGCGAGCTAATTCCCAACACCCTTTTGGCAAATTCTGTCTGTTCAAATAAAATGCTACAAGCAAGATTTTAATATTGAATTTTTAAAGAAGGCAAAATCTGCAGTGCATTTATACTTACAGAAGGATGAGCGTATTCACGAAAAAAGCAGTCTGGCTTAATGCTTCTGTTGTAAAAAAAAATGAGTTAGAATATTTTGTTTAATTGTTGTAATGTCTTTTGAAGTACACAGCTATGCAATAGATAAATTTTTACACTGACATCTTTCAGTTTTATTTATCACAAAATAGGCTCCCTAGTTATATTTGACATGTAATATAAAGTGTAACTAACGTGATGTGTGAAATTACACAGTCGAATCACTTTATTATGACGACCTTCTAAAGTGCCATCTGCAGCGCTTAGCCCGTGACGTATGGCCCGTAACGTGGGCTGGTAAAGTTGGTATATAATGTGACTGACAGGCTGGCTGTACACATTGCGCTTCCTGCTGTAATGGGTAAGAAAAACGATTTAACAGAGTTGCAAAAAGGGATGATCATGGGCTTTCGGGCCAAGGGGGGCAGAATTTCTGAAACAGCAATGTTTATAAACTGTTCAGGTGCATCTGTGGTAAAGGTGTATCGGGAATGAACGAATGGCACCATTAGTAATAACTGTAGTGGAAAATGTGGAGCTCCACGTGCCATTAATGGCTGAGGTGAACGTTGACTACTATGACGGTGTGTGTAGGCCAACCGACAGGCTACAGTGGAAACAGCTCACCTTCCAAGTTTTAAAGGGGGTATCTAGACGTATGTGTACCGCAACAGTTCAGTGAACTGTTCTGCGAATGGGGCTCCAGAGTAGACGAAGGGTGACTACACCCATGCAAACACAGGTGCATCAACAGAAACGACTGTAATTTGCTCAACACTATGGCGACTTGACCGCTGCTGATTGGCGACAGGTAGCCTTCTCCGACGAGTCACGTTTTCAGCTGCATAGAATGGATGGACGTCGGTGTGTCCAGTGAGAAACATCTGAGAAGCGACACCCTGCATCCATCGCTGGACGAACACATGTTGAGGAGGGGGCAATGTTATGGTCTGGGGAATGTTCTCGTGGTATTCTCTAGGACCCATCATCCGTGTGGAAGGCACTCCTGATCAATTTGGTTTTGATTCCATCCTCGGCGATGTACAGGTGTATACCTGTACATGATGATTGTTTTTTCTCGGGAGGATGGGATCTTCCAGCACGATAATGCACCTTGCCACACGGTTAGAAGTGTCCGTATGCAACTGGAAGAGCACGATCAAGACTTAAAAGATTTTCCCTTGCCCCTAAATAGCCCCAATCTCAATCCAATTGAGCATCTGTGGGACCACCTCGGTCATCGTGTTCGCCGTCTTTCTCCTCCACCACGCATCCTTCAACAGTTGTGGGGCACACTGCAGACAGCATGGCTCCAGCTACCCGTGGAGACTTATCAGCACCTGACTTGAGTCACTGCCAGCTCGTCTAGCTGCTGTCCATGCTGTGAAGGGCGGTTACTCTGGATACTAGCAGGTGGTCATAATAATCTGATTTGACTGTGTATATTTATAAATTACGTAACAATCTACATCAGTTTTAAAGTATTTTGCTTAAAGGTCATTTGTGTGGATGTTATTAGTAATTTTTAAGTATGCCGCCTACGTGTCGCTTGAATTGCGTTGCAGGTTTGTTCGAAGTCTTTTGTATATCAATGTATTTAGTTTTGTAATATCAAATTTTTTTTGGTCAAATTTATCTTTTAAAAATAAACAAATGTGTTATCCAAGTGCTTTGCAACTCTGATCAATATATTGAATGGTACTACAGCAATAATATTTTAATTTAACTATATATTAATTGGTAAATATTTTTTGTTCGAGGATAAACTTAGTTAATGTTTGTGGGTGGTGTTAACATTGTGATCACCGGAAATAATTTTAACTGTTCCTAGCACATATGTGAAATAAATTAGAAAGAATTCTGTATCATACATTAAAAATGGCAAAACTAACCGTTTGTTAAAGTTTTCTTGATAAAACGTTCAGTATTGTGGTTTTGGAAACATTTTAATAAGCAATATTGTTGCTATTTTGTGAATACTGGAATTATGTATTAGAGTATTTTGTGAATAAACACATTTTTTCAATATTCTGCATTATTTCTAGGCACTACTTATTTATGTATGTATTTACATTAGGCCTGTGCAAAAATCAATTTTATATTTTGAATTGAATACTAATACCAAAATATTCCAGAATATGAATATTGAGTTCTAATAATTAGATCCACTTTAGGGTCAAATATATAAATTAAAATTTATTCCATGACAAAAATGTATAATTTGTATTTAACATTTCAACAATGAGGTCCACAAGATATAAAAGTAAACAAACTATTTCAATTTGACAACAAGCTATGGCACTGAAAAATTGACGTTGGCTAACCTCCTTCCAGTTATAAATGTATTTGTATAATCATTCAGTAAAATCAGCACTTTGCCGATTTCCTTAAACCAACAAACTTAAACCTTACTAAACATAAATACTTGTGTGTAGCTTTATTAGTTTTATGGTGGACGGCACGGCAGTTGGAAAATGGCGGAACAATCCGTTGTGGTTAAATAAGTGCCTATGTTTGCGTGGTATGTTTTTTCTACTATCTGAGACGATCTGAGAGCAAGCAATATTTTTCACGAGCCGCAAAGTAGCAAAAATAGCATTTACTCTCGGCAGGACAACACTAACGCCGAACAGCAGATAACTAGTACGTCGACATTCAATAAGTAAAATTTTATTTTAAAATGTTGATTAATATATTTGCCTCTGCGTAATTTGTGCAATTTACTTGTATTCAAATTTTTGAGAATTCAAGATAACTTACTTTCAAGGATAAATATGTCTTAATTAGGAATGTCAAAATATCAATTTTTCTCGATTCTGATTCTTGATTCCAATTGCAAAACCTTTACCTCGATTCCACCTTAATTCTGATACCATAAATTAAGATATAGGAATTATCAATATATGCCTACAGGTCTAACAAGTTCATATAATAAGAATTTTAAAAACTGTATTTTAATCAGTATTTTTGATAAATCTATGATTTATTTGAAATAAATATTTGACAAAGTATTAAAAAAAAAAAGTTAAAAAGTTTTCATTTTATTAATGAAATATTTTAGGTCAACTTGTGAAGTTAGAAATAACCAATATGTACACACAAATATTGTTTCTATTCTTGCCCAAAAGATCTTCTGAAACATAATTATTGGCCATTTTCTTGTACTCGTCGTGTTTACTTAACTGTTTTCTCATGTTACTAGTTGTGCGACTAACCCCACCTCGTGGAATTTTTCGCGTGCACAAACTGCAAAATTGTAATTTGCGTAGTTTTCATCAACTGAAAAAAAATTCCACATCGCTAGAGTTTACTTTACGTCTAAGTAAATAAAATCCTCAGTACATCTAAATCTTTATAACACTACCCACGTGCACACTTTTTGAACAAAGATTAATACACCTATAGATGTTAGTTGCATTCACCACGAGGATCAAATCAAGGGTCTTAAAATATTTGGTAAAGGTGAACACAAAAAAAAATTGCTTCAAATACGTTCAAGCAAGACTGCTACAACTTACACCTTGCAAACGTTAATTATATCACCACACTGCAATTATCCGTGTTTTAAAAAAATGTGTGAATTGTAGAAATTTTTACCATCCTTAAATGGTTGCGCCCGTATTTTCAAAACCAAAAATACATCATTCCCGCTGCCTGCATGTAGCTAAGAGTTTTTGTCTGCAAGTGTTCTTGTCAACTCAACCAAAACAGATTTTTCAAGTACACATTTAGACTATTTGCATGAAAAATTGCAAGTTGTTATTTTTTATTATTATAAACAAGAAAAATAGGCAGAATTATTTTTAGAACACAGTGCCTGGGAATACAATACATTATTAGAACTGATTGGCAGAAATACGATCTTAACTGTTGGCAGTACTGCTGCCAAATTAATAAAAATGTAATGGCCATGTTTATTTTTAAGTGCGTCTCATTTTCCTATTAAGATAACAACACAAAAGCTTATATTTGATATTCTATCGTAAATAGAAAAAAAAAATTTAAAAAAATGTTTAAGGTCAGTGATTTTTTTAAAACAATTTTCTCACATTAAGCAACTAGTTTTTTTTTTGCTGCGACCCGTAAATATGCTACGGTAAAGCTAACCTCATTTCGTTAACTTTTAATCGTCTCAATTTTCTACTTAGATAACAACACAGGAATTTACCACAAATGGTAAGTACATTTTCTTTTGTGAATTAGCATACATTTGTGGTTTTCCACGACTCGTAAATATGCTGTGGTTAAAGTTAACCTAATTTTATGCTAACTTACAAGGGTTGAGTGTCTCAATTTACTATTCAGATGACATGGGAACTTATATTTGTTATTTTACCACAAATATTAAGTACATTTTCTTATGTACATAAGTATAGAGTTGTGGTTTGCAAAGACTTGAAATGCGCTATGGTTAAACATAACCTTATTTGATGACAGCTTATAAGAATCGAGATTGAGGTAGTCAAAGCAAATTACTTATCGCAATTGTCACTCTTAAGACTCTTCTACATTTGTAACTTTATTTTGGTGGCCATTTTCTTTTCACCTTGCTCATTTTGATAATCCTGCTGTACCTCGGAGAGGAACAGCAGAAATAGTTGCTTTTCATAGCACAGATAGCAACTGCTACCGCCACTCGAACAGCATACAAAAAAAAAGTTTTCTGTAAAACGAATGGCAACTAGCAGAAACACAGCAGACATAGTACTAAACTTGCAGAATTTCACTCAAGAAATCTACTAAAATGCTACCTGCAACAAATTATGCTTAATGAAAGCACATACAAAAATAATTAACTGCCAATAAACATGATAAAAATTAGCACAGTCCACCAGGACTGGAGTAATATTTTCTTCCATAGTCATCAATATTGCCAACATAACATAATTAGCTGATACAATAATTTGCAACCGTACTATGTAGGTTGGTCACATTGTCTATCAAATTTTACCCCACACATGAAAATGACATTGACAAAGCAAATTTCAACATGGTGGACGGCATCGTATTCTTTAGGGAAGAAGTGTTTTGCACTGCGAAACGTTATTGGATACTTTACAAAAATAGGCTGCAAATGCTATAAATACAGGAAATACACTAACAAAACAGTAGAGCCCAGATTATGGTTTTTGGGGAGTAACTTAGTGAAATCACAGATGTCTTAAAATTAGGACATATTGGATTTGGCCCTCCCATAACACAAAACTTGTGGTAAAAGTATGGTATGTTTGCATGAAGTCTACATTTCATAATCTCTGTTTAAAATAATAAGTTTTGAATTTAACCATTAATTTTTTTAATAAGCAGATTTTTTTTTAAATTAAATGACTCCCCTTGTCACAAGAACATGTTATACTGTAGTTCATTTCATATAAGAAGGCCACATTCTGAAAGTCAGTGAGTGGCAATTTTATGTATTCAAAACAAACAATATGCCATTTACAAAATCCTGTTTCAGCTGATGCACGAACCAAAAAAGTTAATATTACGTTGGCTATTGTGAGAGCAGTGCCGACGCGCATCAGACAAGCAGAAAATACGCGCATAAGAAAGAGTTCGTAGATTAATTAATACATTTTATTTTACGTGGTCATAAAACAGCAGTTTTTAGTTTTAGAAACGAAACTTCTTGGTAAAATAGTAATGTATAGGTGTTCGAAATGAGACGCACAATATAACGACCCCTATCCAAATGTACTGAAAAAATCGAAAGTTTCCAGACTCTCCAACTATGTGCTGCCATCTTGCGAGTTACAGGCGCGCCATCTGTTAAGACATGCCCTTCCACGCTATCTGTTATCCATATCCCAAACTACACCCAGAAACATATTATAGTTTTGTTGTTTAAAATAATGTATTTACATGCATATACAAATGGTTTTATTTTCCCGCGAGCTCTGTATAATTTTTAAAGTAACATATGTTTCGTGTTCAGCGTTTACGAATGACCCTACATACGTCCACCAAGATCCATTTACGAATGCAGCGCCACCCAAGCAGTTCACCAATTGCCACACGTACCAGCACCTCCTGGACGTGCTGACTCGCCACATCAAAGCCTATTCTTGACACATCAGATTGTCAAATGTCAAGAATGTGGCCTTCTTATATGGTACACAGTATAGCATTGGGTGCAGTGTAACTTTCAGTGTCCATGAATACCATTTCCAATTGCTTGTCATTGGAAAATTAGAGGTTTGTTTTCAAGTATATAAATTAATTTTAATATTTAGATGTCTTTTTAATAAATAAATATATCAGATATTTTCAAATGACCACTTATTGATGCTGAAAATTGAGTTTAAACAGAGCACAGCATAATTTTCAGCAAGCATAAATTCATTTTCAGTTCCTTCTCCAAGGATAATCAGCTGTTTTATTAAAAACACAAAAGTTAATTTCAGTATTCGTGTTTCTTCAAAATGAATTGGTAACGCAAAAGTTTAAGTACAGTCTCTCATTGATTAAGAAAAAGTTTAACTAGAACTTTGTATAACTTTTCGTATTAAGTCACTTCCACCACACTGAAAAATTCTGCTTGAGGTTCTGTGACATCAGCGTTAAATTTGACTCAATTTGAAATATCTACATTTTAGACAAGCTCGTAGGAATACACTGATGGAGAGGGTAAGGATTTTTCAAGCACCATATTTTCTGTTTAGTGAGTTGTAAAAACACACAATTCAAACTACACAGGAGTGGAATGATGCATGTATTGTGCATGAATGTGTTGTCAATAAGTCAAAAGCATGAAATAGAAATCCTAAAACATAAATTAAACAAAATGAAACTAATTCAATAAACATGGTGTACGTAGGTGGTCGAAAACCAATACAGTCTGTTCCAAACGCAATGCAAACTCAGTCAAATTAAAGTTTCAACATCACTAACGTAAAATGTATCAAAGTAATGTAGCAAGAAAGTACAATAACCAGCATGTCACAATCGCAGTGTGAAGGAAGTATGCTGTTAGGAGTAAAAGGTGGAACCTTTAAATAAAGTAAATAGCACTATTGTTGGCTCCTTCCACCTCCTTCCACCCTTTCATAAATTTTAATAATGCTTCTCAAATTTTTTTTGCTAGTTCCCGAGAATTACTTTGTAAAATTCTTGTATTCATAGAATTTTAATTCATAAAATTGGGGTTTTACAATAATCTTCTTTAACATGTTTTGGTCTTCAGTTTGCTAATATTTTTTTTGTTCTTACAAAATGTGTCTTTTAAAATTGTACATGTGTTTCTTCATAAATGTAGTGAATAGTGAAAAATGGGTATTGTGCAATAATAGTTAATGTGTTGTTTTTGTTGATACCTGACTTGTGGTTTTCTACATTCTCTTAATGTGCATGTATTTCTTGACCGTCATAACGCTTGATGATCTTTGGGCTTATCACACATTCTTTAATTTGCATGTACTGTAAATGCGCATCCAGTTTTGAGCATTGGGTGTCCTGTGTGCCACGTCCTAGGTGCTGGGTAATGTCGCAACTTTCCCTAGTAACTCCTCGATAGTGTAAACTGACTGTGGACAATGCACATGTGCATGCAGAAAATTTTATTCTGCAGGTGTGAGCTACAAGTTCATTTTAAATACATACTCTTATTTGTTACTATGAGTTATACCCTAGTGTATTAATAGTGGTCTAGTTGCTGGAAACTGATANTGGACAATGCACATGTGCATGCAGAAAATTTTATTCTGCAGGTGTGAGCTACAAGTTCATTTTAAATACATACTCTATTTGTTACTATGAGTTATACCCTAGTGTATTAATAGTGGTCTAGTTGCTGGAAACTGATATTATTTATCCTTAGGTGTGGAAATTTATATACTAGTGTGTACGTAGTAAATGGAAATGAGAGTTTTTTAAAATAAGTTACTGTTTTTAAATTGCTTCCTACTTGTGTTACATGACTAGCTGAGTGTTAATTGATTCTGCTCTGTTATTGCATATTTATCTTTTCATCTCTTCAACTTTCTCTCCACTACCATGACAGGTAACCTACTTAAGCAAAAATAGTTTTTATAAGTGCTGACAGCAGCAAAGTGTAAATGGTTGTTGCACGCATGTGTGCATACTCGTGTAGAACAAGTGAGGTCAGGAAGTGTTTGCTAGGTTCTAAACCTGATGAAGCAAGGGAACCCTGAATAAGTCTTATAGGGTACTTGTATTTGTGTTTACAGATATTGGGACGATCATGCATGTCTCGGAGATGTCTCCATTACGGGGTTCCGTTTCGTGGACAGGCAAGCCTGTCTCCTACTACCTTCATATCATTGACCGCACCAAAGTACGTGTTTGTAGCTAGCTCAGAACATTATTAAGCGTTGTTAGGACTGTGTAAATATTTGTTATACTGAAATGAAAACAAAAAAATGACAGCTTTCATTTTCGTTTCACCAAAAGTTATAATGAAATAAAAATTCCCGATTTTGGTGAATATTTGGGTGTTTAATGAATAATGAATGTTCATTTAGTACACCAGCCAACAAAATTTTTGTCTGTAGATAATCTTGTGTTTTTTCATTATTTTAAAACTTAAATAACTACATAAAACTTTAATATAAATGTTGGCAAGAACTCCTGTAGTATATACACTGAAGAGCCAAAAAAACTTGTATAGGCGTGCATTTGAAAATAACAGAGGTATGGAACCAATTAGAGTAACGCGATGCGGTCAGCAGTTAGATTGGTTACTGCTGCTACAATGGCAGGTTACCAAGATTTAAGTGAGTTTGAACGTGGTGTTATAGTCGGCGCACGAGAGATGGTACATAGCATCTCCGAGGTAGCGATAACATTTGGATGTTCCCGTATGACCATTGCACGAGTGTACAGTGAATATCAGGAATCCGGTGAAACATCACATCTTCGACATCCCTGTGGCTGGAAAAAGATCGTGAACGAACGGGACAAACGACGACTGACGAGAATCATTAAACATGACACGTGCAACAATTTCTCAAATTGGTGCAGATTGGATTTGTGGACTACCCTGCAGGATTCATGGTGTGAATTGCCTCCTGCATACCTTCAGACATTAGTCGAGTCCATTTCACGTTGTCTTGTGGCACTTCTGTGTGCTCTGGGGCCCTACACGATATTAGGCAGATGTACCAATTTTTTTGGCTCTTCAGTGTACTTCATATCAAACATATTTTTGGGTTGGTTTTGCAACAAATTTTTCACAATGAACAACATTCTAAATTATTATGGGATTTGTTAAACTTTCATTAAAACTAAGCTCTTATGAAATATTTTTTTATTTTCTATTCAGTTTCACAAAAATTTGTAACAAATTTTTTGTTTTCATTTCTTGAAATAAAAGGTCACATATGCACAACCCTAGCAGTTGTTTGCAAAGTCTTTTGGCTAGATGTCATCCTTTTCTAATTTATATTTTTGGCTATGTAAATCCTTAAACTGATTAAGTTTTAAAATGTTATAGTGGTTGCTACTCTCGTAAGCACAATCACAGCTTAACCTTTTTTGAGGGAGATATTTATTTTTGCTACAGCCAATCAATTTGCATTTCAGCTGACAGAAAGTACTGGGGAACAGAAGCATAATTGCACACCTAAGAGTGAACAAATACAGTCCATTCATAGTTTCTTTTTTGAAACAAACCTTTGTAAAATTACCTTACGTGTAACATATCAACTTGTTTTTCAATTACTTCTATACCACAAATATATAACACTGTATTCTTGAAAAAATAAACTTTAACTTAGTATCTTTTTATTATTTTTTAATATTTATATAGTATTAAATACAAAGTAAAAACGGTGATAGCAGCGATGTGTTGGCAATAGCTAGTAAGAAATAGTTTGAAAATAAATCTTTTTAACCTAGTTTTTTGGTATGCTATTTGTAAATTAAACATTGCCTATTGATATATTAAAAATTTTAGGTAGCACGGAAGAAAAATATTTCATTGTTACAGTTATAAATGTCAGCGCAAATTACAGTGTGTAGACCTAGTGACAGGGTGTTTTTTTTTCCATCTGTGGGAGAGAATTCAGTAGGCGAAGCGGAGCTTGTCTCTCTCTCTCTCTCGTGCTCTCTCTTACTCTCTCTCTCTTGCACTCTCTTTCTCTCTCTCTCTCATGCACTCTTGCTCTCTCTCTTGCACTCTCTCCCTCTCTTGCACTCTCTCCCTCTGTTGCACTCTCTCCCTCTCTCGCTTGCACTCTCTCCCTCTCTTGCATGCTCTCTCTCTCTTGCACCCTCTCTCTCTCTCTTGCACCCTCTCTTGCACGCTCTCTCTCTCTCTCTTGCACCCTCTCTCGCACCCTCTCTCTCTCTCTCTCTCTCTCTCTCTTGCACCCTCTCTCGCACGCTCTCTCTCTCTCTCTCTCTCTTGCTCTCTCTCTCGCTCTCTGGGAGTTTTGGGCCGTCTGTAGTTGCAAGAAAATTATATACGTGTTTTCTATTTTAGCATATTTACTCCATTTTGTTTAAGTTCACTAAATATTGACAGTTCTAGAAAATTAGTGCAGCCACAATGTATCCTTGCGCCATAGCTGCTCTTTCTATTAAGAAAACAATGAGTGTAAACAAATGCTATGATCAATGTAGGTTACGTTTCCAGCCTACCTTATTTTTGCTATGGCATAGCCATACTGATGGGGCTCCGTAAATTTTATTTCCAGTGGATTGGATGGGTTGGGAAGGACTATAGTTTAACATGTTTCATGAGATGGCGTTGTTTTGCACCTCTTCTTACAAGACTGTATGATTTTGAATTGGATATTGTTTTAATGGGTGAGTGGAAAATTTACTGGTATGGAAGTAACACTCAAATTAATATAATTTGTCAAGTTTTAACCTTACAGAAAGAAAACTATAAATATGTAGTTTGTACCAATTCGAATATTAAAAACATTCGGGACGTAAATATTTTTGGCGAAGTTTGTTTTCCATACAATAAACCTGTTATTTTTACACTGCAAAATTTAATTGAAATGATGGTTTTCTAGGCCACGTACATTTAAAGTATTCTAATAACTGTTTCGAAATACGTTATTTACAATACGCACTGACTTACTTTTTATAATTCCTATTTGCAACTCCTGAATAAATGTTCTGTTGCAATCCTTATACAGTGGAGCCTCGGTTAATCGTCACCCTTTTAACCGTCAGTTTGTGTTAACCGTCAGTAAACTGACACGAGAAGTGAAATAATAAAATTGGATACAAAAATCAAACTTAACAAACTAAAACTGAAATAACTTTTTTCTCGCTTCATGTTAGATCAAATTAAGCACATTATTTAGTTGAACAATACGTATACTGTACTGCAAAACATATACCCAGTAATAATACATTCTGTCCGGTGCGGAATGCGAATGACTCACGTTTGTTGTTTATGTACAACCTACATATGTACTTCGTAGAATCGTTCTGTCTTCCTCACCACCCTACCGGAATTCCTAGACACTCATCCGCCCTCCCATTCTTATAGTCAGTTCAGTAGCGGTAGTCACTTAGTCAGCAAGTCATTGTCCTCAGTTTGTTGCCAAAGTTTTTATTGGGACTTCCTCAAAAAACTTTAAATTATAAAACTACTGCGTAAAGGAGAAAGCGCGACTAGTATCGCTCCGCTATATGGAATCGGGCGGACGACAGTCAATGATATTAAGAAAGATGCAGATAAAATCGAAAGTCATGTTTCAAAAATGCAAACGACAGACGGAGATGTCAAACTAAGAAAAACGATGAAGCCAGCAAAACTGGACGAACTGGATACGGTAATGTATCAGTGGTTCATTCAAGACCGCAGTCAAGGGATACCAGTTTCTGGGTCCATAATAATGGCCAAAACTATCGAGATGAACAAGAAGCCTGATGGGGATCCTTCATTTAAGGCTGGATAAATTTAAGGGTCGACATGGCATAAGGCATGTGACGAAACTGGCCTAAATTGGAAAGCACTTCCCGTGAAAACCTTAGCCTCCTTATCTGGAAAATCTGCACCTGGTTTTAAAATACAAAAAGACTGCATAACTGTCATGGTGTGTGTGAATGCAAATGGTAGACATAGGTTTCCTTTACTAATCACTGGGAAATCTAAAAAGCCTCGAGCTTTCAAAAATATGAATTGAAAGGTCTTACCTGCCAAATATTATGCACAAAAAAGTGCCTGGATGAGCCAGGATATATTTAATGAGTGGTTCCACAGTGTGTTTGTGCCAAATGTAAAATCACATTTAAAATTGATCGAATTGACTGAAGAAGGCATGTTATAGTTCATTTCATATAAGAAGGCCACATTCTGACAGTCAGTGAGTGGCAACTTAATATATTGAAAACAAATAACCTGCCATTTACAAAATCCTGTATCAGCTGATGCAGGAACGAACAAAAGTTAATATTACGTTGGCTATTCTGAGAGCAGTGCCGAAGCACATCACACAAGCAGAAGATACGCGGATAAGAAATAGTTCGTAGATTAATTAATAAATTTTATTTTGCGTGGTCATAAAACAGTAGTTTTTAGTTTTAGAAACGAAACGTCGTGATAAAATAGTAATGTATAGGTGTTCAAAATGAGATGCACAATAAAACGATACGTGTCCAAATGTGACGAAAAAATCCAAAGTTTCCAGACTCTCAAACCAGGTGCTGCCATCTTGTGAGTTAAAAGCGCACCATCTGTTGCAATATGCCCTTCCATGCCATCTGTTATCCATATCCCGAACTACACCCAGAAACATATTATAGTTTTGTTGTTTAAAATAACGTATTCACGCGCATATACAAATAATTTTATTTTCCCGCGAGCTCTGTATAATTTTTAAAGTAACATATATTTCTTGTACCGCATTTACGAACGACCCTACGCACGTCCACCAAGCTCCGTTTACGAATGCAGCGCCACCCAAGCAGTTCACCAATTGCCACACGGAGCAGCACCTCCTGGACGCGCTGACTCGCCACATCAAAGTCTATTCTTGACATGCCTGTTGATGGCGAATGAATACATAAACGAAAAGACACGGCGATTGTCAACTGTCAAGAATGTGACCTTCTTATATGGTACACAGTATATAAATGGACAATGCACCAACTCATCCTTCTCATAACTTACAAAGCGATGATGGAAAAATTACGTGCCACTTTTTGCCTGCTAACACTACCCCACTTATTCAGCCCATGGATCAGGGTATTATTGAAAGCATGAAGCAACGTTATTGAAAATGCTTTATTCAAAAAGTAGTTTGCTTTGGGGATGAATTAATAAGTGTAAAGCTGTTTTGGAGTTCGTACACTATTAAAGACCCAATTTTTAATGTCTCTAAAGCCTGGCAAGATATACCGTTGCCTGAGACTGTAAACGAGAATGAGGCCATTAATGAATCTGGAAATTATGAGGAAATTCTACTTCTGTGTCAAGGGATTCCAGGTGGAGAAAACACATCAACAGGTGAAGTAAGTGAATGGCTGGGAATTGACAGATTTGACGGAGGCTTTGAAATATTAAATGATGGGGAACTTGTCTTTAGTGCTACACAGGAGGCAGAATGTTTAAGTGAAGAAGAAGAGGATGATACCATCAATGATTGCCCCAAAATAATTAGCCACAGTGATGCTGAAAACATGTTTTCCTTCCAAGTGCACTGAATGGAAGAGGAACAAGAAGAGGCAGGCGCTACACAGATATTACTCCTACGTGAGATACGCAACACGGCAGCAACAAAGCCTGTGGAGTATTAGAATAAAGGAAAATTACAGACTTTTTTAGGTAGGATTATTTTACTTAACATATACATAATAGTAGTGTATTCAATTTTGTTATTTTACCAACATAATAAACAGAAGTCTACAATATTTAATATCAAATACATACTGTGCCGTACATACTTCTATTGATTTCTACCTGTTAAAAATATAGTGCTAAATATTGTATACATTATTATCGCTAGTATCTGTCGTCTCGTAATGGGTCGCTGTAAGGGGGGTGGGGCATTTCTGTTATCCGTTTATTATCTCAACCGTCACGGTGACGGTCCCGAGACTGACGGATAACTGAGACTCCACTGTACACGTGTCTGTGCCACAGATACAAAATAATTAGCGGAATCATTCAGTAAATACGACACTTCACCAGTTTTCTGAAACTAGTAAACTGCAGAACGAATGTAAACGGTGTCACTTTCTGACAATAAGGAAAATGGTGGACCAAGCCATAAACATGTCCATAATATTACATTTCACACATCGAATAAATGTATCAATATGCATGTAGCGATACTCAATACTTTCTATATGTGCTAGTATCGAAGTTCCCATCTCTTCTAATTGTTTTAATAGCATACACTGTGATGTTCTTTTTATCTGTCATTATTTTAACTAAACGTACTCATTGCCATGAGATTTTATATGTATACATTAACTTAGGGAATAAAAATTTTCAAACACAGATTTTACTAAAAACACATACCTGCTGAGAATAATAATAAAAGTGAAAGAAGTGTTTTTCTGAAAGCGAGGTACTGGAGCAATGTTTTTCGGCAGCGAAGTGGGGCGGCGGTGGCGTAGTGGCCAGGGCGCTCGCCTCCCACCATGGTGATCCGGGTTCGATCCCCGGCGGGTTCACTCCCGGATTTTCGCATGTGGGAATCGTGCTGGACGATACCGCTTGCCGGCGGGTTTTCTCGGGGTACTCCCGTTCCCCTCGCCCTTGCATTCCAGCGCCGCTCCATTCTAGGGTCTCATTTCTGTCATGCCCAGGGATGACGGTCACCTACGGGTCGCAGCTGGAAAGACCGTCACTCGGAGGGTGTTGCCTTGCCCTGGGTGCACTCCCCACACGCCATTATTATTATTCGGCAGCGAAAGGTCTACGGCTTTTCCTGGCTCCTCCCCTGGTTCGTTTCTGTCTCTCAAATATGCTAGTATTGACTTCATAATGTCTTCTTTCTGCCCATCACTTGACATTGCGTACTTATTTTTAAAAACCCACACAGTATATGACTTTGAATTTTGACTTCTGTATTTGACAGTCTGTTTATTTACATTCCAATTATAGTGCAATATAGTTCCTATTAACCGCGTATGCAAATCGCTGAAAGAGAAGTGAACACTTTTTGCTTCATTTTTTACAGTGATCCCTTCGTTGCTGTGAAAGTCTGTAAGCATTATTTAATTTAATTGTGAGGTAATGTGTTTCCTATGAATTTATGCATTTTATTTATGTGTACATGCATGTGCTTAACAGTGTTTCTTGTGCATCAGCCATGATTTAATTTTTTTTTTTTTCCCTCTAGCTTGAGCGTTACTTCCAAAGGTTGAAGAATCCAAAGTTAAAGGTCAGTTGATTTTTTTAACTTAATTTTTTTGTGTAGCAATTTTTTTTTTTAAAGTGATACATGTGATGAGTTATTATCAGTGTTTGAATTGGTGAAAATGCAGAAGGGAGAAATATGTCTTTTCAACATGCATAATTTTTTTTGAGATGAAATAATGTATCATTAATATTGTTTTCAATATCATTTTAATTATTGTGGCACCTGTCGTTTTTTAAATTTTGGTACAATGATAACTTCACAAATTTGAATTGTGAATGCCATAATAAAAGCTGTTTGTGGTGTATTGAGTACTTTTAAAAACTACTTTGGACCTACTTTTCTGCCCATATCATACTCTTTTCAACATAAAGGAATTTTACTTTGCTATTTATCATAATACTTTGTTCAAAGGCAGTTGAATTCAGAATACAGAAAATGAATGTTTTGTGCACTGAAATTTGAACGTTTCATAGCTTTTGTTTATTTGCAGTTTAGAAGACCTTAAAATATTAACGAGTAGCAAAATGCATAGGTGGAAATCACGTGCAGGAGAGTAGTTGGGAAGTTGCTTGTGGGTATTTTGGAAGCTTCCTGCATTACTCAAATGTATGATGTGCATTCTGTTGTAAACTGGTAATTTTGCAGTGCGTTTGCAACTCTCAAACACTCAGTGTTACCGTCATGTCCTCTGCAGCAACAGCAGCAGAGTCAACAGAACGGCAGCTGTTACACCTCACAGTCGGCAACCAACACAGCTGGAGAAGAGGAAGATACAAACACAGTGGCCACAGTCACGCCTCCCCGCACCTCGCCAACTCGCTTGTCTCGAGAGCGGGCGCGGCGAGATCTCAGCAAGCAACTGGCTATTGACTGGAGCTCCAACAGCTCACGGGACAGTGATGACAGCTCTAATGTGAAGGGCCCTACAACACGTCGTGCCTGGAACCACTGGTGCAGTCTGCCCAAAGCCAAGAGCAGCCAGAGTGATGAGGAAAGCAATGGTGAGACCATCCATTTGGTTTTGTGTTATTGTGTTTTTAATAATATACATGTAGGAGAGTTTTACATTGTTGTTACTTTATGGTCAGCACACATGTTACTTTATGGTCAGCACACAACTAATTTTTACTTCTTTGAATATTTGTTATTGTTACCCAAAAACTAGTTACTTTTAATTGTTAATGTTAAAACTTGATACTAACTAGAAATGTAGAAACTTAGATTAGGAGTATGAGGTACCCCGGCTGATCAGCATTTGTAACTATAACACAATATTTTGTGTGTGTTCCTTTCAATGCCTTAGTTTTGTGCAAAACTTTCTCTCTTAAATAATATTGTTATTGATATACAAAAATTATCATAAATATTTGAAATTTGACTTGAGTCAATGGTTTTTAAATTATTGTTTTATTTTTATGATGTTTGTATTGAAAATTTCATACATCATTTATACATACGTATACAGGTACATACATAAGAACTTTTTATATACTCCCATCTCTGCTGTTAAGGCAATATTTTACAACTGGATTACAGGCAAAAGCACTAATTTTGTAACCGTTTCTTGGCACACGACACCATTTGCAGTGCTCGCCATCAGCTAGTCCATAACATGTTTGTGTTTTNGGGGGGGGGGGGTAGATTGTCCGAGCTAGCAACTGCTCGGATTTTTCGCAGAAAGGTGGGCTTCCTAAGCCACGTCAAGACAGTGCTTTAGGGTTGAGGTAGGAAACGAGGTTCCGGCTCGTGACTATCCTTGTAGAGTTGAGCCGATATGGTTTTTGAGCCTTTTCCAATATTGCCGTTACAAACTTACCGATATTGCCAATACCAATACCAATACTGCTTTGACAAGAAAAAATAACATTATTGCAATTTTCAGAAAATTAAAAACTTAATTTTTAAACATTTACCTAAATAAAATTCTAATTGTCTTCGTTTTTATTGTTTCAGTGATAGGTCTAACTATTACGATAAATATAAATCTAGGAACCACATATTAAACTTATTCATATTTATAAGACAAAAATAACCTTCCAAAGCATGTCATTAAGCAATGAAACTCTTAAAAAAAACGTAACACTTCAAATGGTGCGTACATTCAATGTGCCGTTTTAAGTTTGTGGTACTATAGGACCTTGATGATATACCGCCTTTCGAAACCAAACATTTGCAAATATTCTAAACAGTTTTTCATTCTTGCGTGTTGCTTACGGTACAAAGAAATTCAACAAATCACTTTTTATTCCAGCTATACCATTTGTTTATTGCTGGCACACGTAAATAATTTCACCACGTTCGTACCCTAACCTGACACCGTCGTTACTACAGCAACAGCAAACAAACAAAAAAAAAAGGCATAGCCAGTTGGGTACTTTAATAAAAACCAATTTAAAAATAGCTATTATTTTAATAAAACCAAATAGTGAAACCTCTATTATTCGTTTTTCATGGGACCTACTGAAAAAAACTCAGCACGTGGGAAAACTCAATAGGTGGATACTCTTCCTCAAAAAGTAAAACCTAACCTCAAAGAAAAAATATTTTCATCCTTGGGTATACCGAGTTGATTGCCTGTAATGAACAGTGGGCATATCTTAAATACCGGATGAAAAAACATATCTCAATCATTCAATATAAGTATTGTATTATAAAATATTGAAATGCACTTAATTTCGAAAATCCGCCGAATGTTTACATAAAATTCCAAAATTTTATGCCAAATGTAAAAAAAGTGGCAAAAGTCAAACTAACTTTATTAAAAACTATGATTTAAAACAGAAACGTGCTAAAATTTGTTGAGTTTGACATGTAAAAATCCGATTTTTTGAAATTATATTTTACTTCGCTAAAAATTCCGTTGCCTGCAAAATGTTTTTAAATTTTGCCAAGTTAAACAACATTCGTCATCTTGTGTGACAGTTGATATCACTGCATTTCTCTTTAAAAAAGTTACTAGCGTAATTTTATCTTCACAGAATTAATCAGTGAAAACATATTGTTCCCCTTTAATGCTGGTAATTTACATTGTTATTTACCGTACTGACCTAAAAATTATTAAGTTTCCATTGTGGAACGAGAGTAAAGTTCAAATCCGTTCCGTCCATTATGAATGTCTCGTTCTGGTCCGTACCACAATCATTAAACACGTGCTTTATTTGCGTGAATATTTGTTTGCTTAATTGAAACAAAGAAATTCCTGCAATTATTATGTTTTACCTATGTTTTTCGACGTGAGTTATTTAAAAACAAATAGTGATTGAATTATCAAAAATAAATTATGTGGTGGTTAACAATTGCAACGTTTCACGACAACTCGTGTATACTAGCATTTGAGGTTAGGGAGTGTCTGTTTACCTGCTCTTGGCACTACTGAATTTTGGTAGTACCAGTTTTAAGATGGTTTTTTCACAGATAAACAATAGTTCCGAATATATTTTGGTTTTCGGACAGAGTATCTGATCGATGGATGCGGGTAAATTAGTGATTTAAGGGCATAGCATGCTGGTTTTTTTAACATTGTTTATATAGGATCGACTGATACGGGAAAACCATATAAACGGGAACGCAACAACGAAATTTCACTGTAGTGAGCAAAGCACTCCAATTATGGCAATTTGAAAACATCATCATCTTAGATTCTTAGGGCAAAATATTGGTTATAATATCGGCAATTTAAACATGAATTGCGCACAATTCCGATAATTACCANCTGTAGTGAGCAAAGCACTCCAATTATGGCAAGTTGAAAACATCATCATCTTAGATTCTTAGGGCAAAATATTGGTTATAATATCGGCAATTTAAACATGAATTGCGCACAATTCCGATAATTACGATATCGGCTGGTTTCAATATATCGGTACCGGTATCGGCTCAGCCCAATATCCTTGCAAGAGTGTTGAAAGGTAATGNATATCGGCTGGTTTCAATATATCGGTACCGGTATCGGCTCAGCCCAATATCCTTGCAAGAGTGTTGAAAGGTAATGGTGATGCAGGAGATAGCGGGAGCAAGGTTAAGAAAAGATAATAGCGCTGGTTGTGTCAACACAACCAAGTTTTATTTATGTCTTTTTATTGACTGGCCATTACATTAATCACACACAAACCGGTATGTTCCCTATTCTCGGAAGATGCGGCAGCGCATGGGTTGAGGGCAACCCCGAGTTAGCGGAACTCTGGCTTGTGTCACTTAGGCGAGCGACATAGTAGCTAGAAGTGTGGCGGTTTCGGTGAGCTGGTGAACAGCAATGCGGTTTCATGCAGAGTAAGACTCTCGATGTAGGCTGCGTATTAAAGTGATGACTTATAATTGGTTATTCTCGGGCAGAGTGATGTTCTGTGGAGGTTGACGTGATGTCGGTAGGTGCTTGGGCAGAGTAACGGCATGTGAATGACTGATGCGAGACAGCCGTGAACTTAGGACTGCGAGCTCTATTTATACACGGCGCACAGGGCCTTAATGGGGGAATGCGGAGGGTAGCGGTGAAGGTCGCAGAGAGGGCGGCGGTAAACCGGCGGAGATGGTCGAAGGTGGCGACCTCTTCCCCTAATGTAGTCGATGGCCGGTGTGGTAAAGGGCGGAGGCGTGGT
The DNA here is from genome assembly GCA_002778355.1 of Clitarchus hookeri. Taxonomy (NCBI): domain Eukaryota; kingdom Metazoa; phylum Arthropoda; class Insecta; order Phasmatodea; family Phasmatidae; genus Clitarchus; species Clitarchus hookeri. The sequence goes on from NQII01000166.1 coordinate 1,135,791, forward strand.
GTGAAGCAGGTTGAGGCACAGCAGGATGCATCAGCTGGGTGGAGCCTACCCTGGATTTCAAGGCATGCTATAGCCTGTGTGGTATAACCACTCTTCTTAGGTGGGGGTCGCAGCTGTGGCGTGCATACATTAGGTTAATGAATATGCCTGTGGCCCGTCAATATGGTTAATATTGATTGTGTGGACTAACATATCTTCTTCTTTTCAAGAGACTTTAGGATCACACACAATAATTTTGGAGGCTTTAATTTGTGTAACAATCTTTGTATTTTATGCCAGCAAACGGTGATCAGTTTTAGAAGATTGTGTTGTTACTTTGTACAGTAGAACCTCGATTAACCGTCACCCTCGGGACCGGGACCATGACGGATAACCGAATAGACGGATAACAGAAATAATAATAGCGCCGCTATAACTTAGCACCTAGACAGTGTTTGGCGTGGCAACATCGCAATTCACTGCCTTGCATGTTATAACGGCGCCATTGTAAGTCCTAATTGTGATGATTGCTGCGCAGTACTTAATGTGAAATGATTTTAAAAGAGAAAAAACAAAACCACGCCAGTTCAAGTGAAAAATACTTTATTAAAATATTTTATTAAGAAAACAATGAAATATCAACTATACATGTACGTACTGTACTCTAAAAACTTACGTTACCGGTACAGTATTTAGTTTTTAAAATAATCCGTCATTTTCTTTTGTTTCTTTCCCCGTCGAGCTTTTTGGGCGGCCATGTTTCTGATTTTTCTGAGAAGAAGCACCTGGGTCCCGGTAGCCTCCTCTTGACGCTCGAACCAGTCAATGCACTGTGTTAACATCGATTCCGCTTCTGAATGGGTGATTCCTGGGTTGTTATCAAGCGCCGGTTCAGCTTCTTCCACGTCTTCATGATCACCACCGTCATCAAGTTGCAAAACATTGGAAACAATTTCATCATCACTCAAGATTTGAAAGCCTCCATCCTGATTGTCACTGTTTAACCAGTCTGTCACTTCTTGAGTTGATAAAGTTTCATCTATCAGTCCGTTGTTACAAAGCTGCACTATTTCGTCAACACTGACAGGCTCATGTTCTGCAGATTCCTCAGTAGAAGGTTCAGGCCATAATTTATTCCAAGCGTTCTTCAGGTTTGTTGCCGTGAGATCTGACCACGCGTTGGCAACATTAAAAATTGCATCCTTGATGTTGTATGTTCTCCAAAACTCCTTAACCGTTGTAGCGTCGTCAGAAGACAGCAAACTTTCAATAAAAGCCTTCCTGTAGCGTCGCTTCATGTTCTCAATCACACCCTGGTCCATGGGCTGAATGAGAGGGGTTGTGTTTGCAGGAAGAAAGAAACACTTTATTTTACCGTCATCACTTTGAAAGTTCATTGAAAGGGTGGGAAGGGGCGTTGTCCATGAGCAACAATGCTTCCTGTGGTAATTTCTTCTCTGCAAGATGAGCTCTTACTTGGGGAACAAACACTTTGTGAAACCAGTCGAAAAAAATCGTTTGGTCCATCCAAGCGTTTTTTTGAGCATAGTAATTTACTGGTAAAGCGTTCAAATTCAAATTTTTAAATGCACGGGGTTTTTTAGATTTTCCTATCACTGCTAAGGGTAATCTATGATTGCCTGTGGCATTTGCACACACCATTGCAGTGATTCGATCTTTTTGGATCTTAAAACCTGGAGCAGATTTTTCTGAGAATGAAGCCAGTGTCTTTTGTGGCAGAGCTTTCCAGTTAAGTCCAGTTTCGTCACAATTATACACTTGTTCCCTACTGAGATTAAGATCGTACATTTTTGCAGTAAATTCTGCTCTAAAGCCCTCTACAACAGCACTGTCTGAGCTAAGTTTTTCGCCGGTAATGTCCAGTTGTCGAATGCCGTGACGAAACTTAAACTTTTCAAGCCATCCCATGCTGGCTTTGAAGGTTGGGTCGCCATCTAGTTTTTTGTTCATGTCCATCGCCTTCGTCACTATAATGGGTCCAGAAAGGGGTATCCCTTGGCTTCGGGCTTGAACGAACCACTGATAAACAGCACTATCGAGTTGTTCAAATTTTGCTGGTCTCATTGTTTTTCTATTCTTGACATCTCCATCTGTTTTTTGCATTTTTGATAAGTGTTCCTCAATTTTATCTCCATCACGTTTTAAATCATTAAGGTTGTTCTTGCAACACCATAAATCTGAGCCAGACTTGTAGCTGTTTCACCTTTCTTCAATCGTTTAATAATTTCTAGTTTTTTGTCGAGTCCCAAAACCACACGTTTCCGTTTCTCAGCCATAACAGAAGAGCAACCCACACTACGTATAAACAGCACTGTCGACAATAAACGGTAAAGCACGAACACTAGTAGGCACTACACTCGAAATCGGCAAAAACTTCGGTTCACTGTAGTAAGCCACGCACCGTATTGAACTGAAACAGTAGCAGTGGAATGCAGAAGACAGTGTAAGGGGGGGTGGGCGCGCAAACCCAAGGTCACTGCCCTTGCCGCCAATGACTCACGCACAGTGCAGGTGTGCAGTACAGTCGTCACTACTCATCATAGAGCCTCGACAGACGATCCGGCTCGGCGCTGACGCGGAAACATACAATTTTTTTGCGCTAGCGGGGTGGCGGTTAATAGAGACTGACGGTTAAAAGGGTGATGGTTAATTGAGGTTCTACTGTACTTCAAAAAGTTTCAGTTTCAATGAAGTTTTCTAATGAACCCAGTGATCTGGCCCTCGTGTTGGAAAAATATTCTGAGAATGAGTGATGCCTTGTAGTGGCCATGTTAAGTTTTCATGAAAATGTGTCCTTGCTGGGCTTTACTACTTCAATTTTTTTCATAATGAACTTGTGTAAACATTTAATATTTTAATTCTCAGTGCAGTTTTGTTTTGGGTGCATTGTCATTGTTTCATTAACTTTCTCTTTTTACAGTAATGAACCTTTCAGGCAGTCAGTTTAGTTTTTTTTTCCATAGTGCAGAAATGTATATTTGTGATGTAATAAGGGTTCCTGTACCAGGTTCGATTCCTGGCAGGTTTGCCCAGAATTTTGCATGTTGGGAACATGACGTATGTTGTCCGGCCAGTTTTTTTTTTTTTTTTGGTCACTCTGTTCCCCACTTTAACTGCTCCATTTTAACATCGTATTATCGTTATATTATACTTTCCCATGTACAAAACTATTTGTAAAAAAAACCATTTTCAGATCTACCATACAAGACGTGAGTTTTATAACTAAGGCCAAGTGTAAGCATTTTTAATATTTATGCAATCGGGTATTTAATAAAGTTGATAATATATTGTGGCAGCTTTCAAGTAACATATTGAATTAATAATGTATGTAAGTTATACAATATCTCTTTGTTTCAGTGCTCAGTGACCCAATGTAAAAAGAGATAGAAAAAATCTGGGTTATACAAAAGAATTATGCAAAAGAAATGTGGTGGGCATGGCCAGTTTCGTCATTCTCATTTAAATTTTGATCTGCGTTATTATTGAAAAATCGACTGTTGGAACTCAAGTTAGCGAACTTGCATGCNCATTCTCATTTAAATTTTGATCTGCGTTATTATTGAAAAATCGACTGTTGGAACTCAAGTTAGCGAACTTGCATGTTGCTTTTGTACATAGTGGAAATATTTTATTTGGATAGAATTAAATTATGCCACGTAACAGTTGGAAACAAATTCTTATGTTGGTTCGTACAGGAATACGCTCTTTAAAATTTGAAACTGTATTAAGTATAACAGGAGACAAAACTGACAGTCGCGCTAGCTGAAAGTTAATCATGAAACGTGCTGTAGGATGGTAAAGATGTTGTTACAANGAGACAAAACTGACAGTCGCGCTAGCTGAAAGTTAATCATGAAACGTGCTGTAGGATGGTAAAGATGTTGTTACAAGATGCCTGGGGCCGTATCATTGTTTGTGAGGGATGGAGGTCTTGATAAAAATAAAGGAAATATATTTGTTTTTAATTTATTCACACAGCTATTATTGAAAGTATTAATCTATCTCCACAATAACTTTTTTTATTTCTCAATGAGCGCAGTTTTTAATGTCTATCTTAACTGTAATAAAAGTCCTTCTCTTTGTCTCTGGTTATAGTTAATTACCTAACACTCATCATTAACTCATGTTCATTCTGTCAGTTGCATCATTTGAAATGTCTTTCACTCGCGCATCCAGTCCAATAGTCCAGCTTGCCAGTTGCACTCTTCACTTCATTGATGCTCGCAGTCGCAGATTTTCCTCTGACTAGACACTTCCGTCGTCACTCGCTTTTCTGGTTCGTCTGTTGCTTAAGGTCGCACAATCTATCGAACTCTCGATGCTCATAAACACTCGACTTGGAATCTCTTCGCCCATAAATAATATTGCTGGTCTTGATCTGGAAGGTTTGCCGCACCCCATGTCACGCTGAGCGAAATTCAGTCATCAAACGAGAACATTCGTCACGTAAACGTGGAAATTCAATCAGCTGAAGGTCAGAAGCACATGAGCCACGAAAGAATTTTCGCAGCAGCAGGTTTTTCGTAACAGTATATGTGTGTCTTAGATTATCGCTCACCCACTATTATATCAGTACTCTGTCCTCTTCTGCTTTCTCACACGGTAGATGTCAAGGGAAGCTAGCACATAACAATATAAATAAATTTGGTGATCATCATGGCGGAGTGCAGCTCCACCCCAGTTTCCAGCCCTGTAAATTAAAGCATTTTGTTAAATTGCATACAGCATTAAATAATGCACACTCGTACATTGTTCAGGCCATGGTAGGAACAATTGTAATTTCTAATCAGTTTGTATCTGGTGGGACAATAACTTTCCTGATCGTCCATAATTAAAGAAAATGAATTTCTCCAATTTTGATTGGTGGTACTAAAAAAAAATTTACTACAACAGTACTATTTAGCAAATGAACTTATGTTCACTTCATCCTTATTATTATTACTATATGAAATTGTGTACACCTTCAGATTTGCAACCATACAATATAACTTACAGATGGAAATAGTACTGTTTCGTAATTAATTTGTATATCTTCATTATAAATATGAGTTCATGTTTTCTGGCCATTCAGACATGTACATATAATCTCTTGCAGTGAAGGGAGAGTGTTTGTGGCGTGTGGCAGGCAGCAAGAGCCGCGCCGGCAGCCAGAAGCTGCACCTGCGGCGCAACAGGACACGTTCCAGCACCAGCAAGCAGATGCTGGTGGTGCCCCAGCTCCGCCCACCGCCCAAGAGAACCTCACGTGGCCGCATGAGGAAAGGCAAGTCCAAGAAAGCAATCAAGATCAACGGCCTAGATCTTCTGCATAGTCAGACGCTGCTCAGTACTTCTCCACAAGGTGAGCAACACATCCACAATACCACATTATTTTGTATGTGAAACCTTTTAAATTCAATCTCGTGTGTAAATTTTTGCATTTGTTTGCCATCATTTAGTTCTCCTGTTTAGGCTTCAGTGTTTCTGGTGATATTTGATTTCCAGTTAAATTACAGAAGACACTATCCATCGAATTTCAGGGGACTGACACCAAAATTGTATAGATGTGGACTAGACATATTAGTCAACCAAAAAAAAAAACAACCTCATTAAACTTTATGTTGAACACATTGATAGGCTTATGTTAGGTATTTTTCAAATTTAACTAAAAGAAAACATTTATAGTACATAGAATCCTGCTATAAAGTTCTCAAGGGAACCAAGAAGTGTTAACCTTTTATATAAACAAAAAAAAAAACCCAAATTGTAACGTTTGGCTGCTGTTACGTTGCCACTGCTTACTCAAGGTAGAACACGAGACTCAGAAAAATTGACGCCAATTAATTAAGAAATAAAGTTCCAGAGTATTTTGTTCTATACTTTATTTATCATTTGAGTGACACAGTTCACATACGAAGTTCCAGTATGCAGAGTACGAACCGTTCACCGATAAATATACAAGTGCAGAACAGCGCCACCGTCGTTTACAGATTATTCATTTCTCAAAACTTGCATCGCAAGACAAAGTTACGAAGGCAGGAGGGATGTTCCTTCCCTCCTGGCACCTTAACGACCCCCCCACACCGGCGGAAATAATTTGATAGAATTTAATATTTTAAGCCAAAACGAAATTTGAAAAAAAGATTTAACGGTCACGGGTGTTTGCCGGTGTGGGTGAAGTTCTTCACGCCCGATGCGTCTTCTCCGAGGGTTGGTTACTTTTTCTTTTTTAGGCGNACCTTAACGACCCCCCCACACCGGCGGAAATAATTTGATAGAATTTAATATTTTAAGCCGAAACGAAATTTGAAAATAAGATTTAACGGTCACGGGTGTTTGCCGGTGTGGGTGAAGTTCTTCACGCCCGATGCGTCTTCTCCGAGGGTTGGTTACTTTTTCTTTTTTAGGCGATAGACACCACTAGTATTTATTACGCAGGTCTATCGCCCTCTTCTCCTAAGATGAGGGCACGGTATCCGGCATCCGCCAGCAGCGTCATCCAAAACTGCGCTGTGTCCCACTCTCAACGCGTTATCGTAACTGACACGTTAATGAAACTTTGTTGTACACACTAAAACTGCGCCGGAGGAACCAAAGCTGTTGACGCCTTCAACATACAGATAAACAAACTTCTAGTATAAAATTTGTACGACGCAGTCTGAAAGTTTCTAGATAATGCTGACGCTTCACAAAAACTGAAACTACAATGTTTGAAACGAGACGGCAAACGTCCAACTGATAAACGTAAAACAGCACCCGTATGCCAGATAAACAAACTATCACGGGAAACGAGCCACCGTGGCTTTTAATTTGAAACCCGATAAAAATATTACCAAGTTTGGCAAAGCTTAAGAAAAACTAAAGAAATTGAAACACATGTCCCAAAAATTAAGAATACTGCGTTATTACAAAATAAACAATCCACTTTAATTATTTCCAGTACTCGCTCTCAAACTTAATAAAAACTGTAGTTAAACACCTCTTCAATAACCACGTGCACAGAAATAGTTGCCTACGCAGTGGAAGTATTGTCTGTAGAGCAACTAACAACAGTTGTAGTTACTAGCTAAAAAATTTTAATTTCTTTAATATTGTTCTTGATAAAGTGCAGTGAATAAGGTTTCCTTCATTTTGCGTTGCCTTTTTTGTAACTTTCCGGGAACATTTATTAGTGTTACATTTATAAATATATGCATTTGTAATTTTCATGAAAAAATATTTAAGTGAAAAACATTTGTGAGTGGTGTTGGCAACATTGCATCGCTAATCGATATCTCAAAAATATGGCACCGCTATTTACTGTGGTTGCTCTGCTGGTAGTTACCAACATGACTGCTGCCTTAAACATTGCAATTGCTTGCTGAACATGTAATAAAACATCTACAGTACATATTTCGTACACATGTACTGTATTTCCACATTTTTCGGTTTTTTTTTTTTNACATGTAATAAAACATCTACAGTACATATTTCGTACACATGTACTGTATTTCCACATTTTTCGGTTTTTTTTTTTTGTATTGCCCTCTAGTTTGTGACCTGTTTGAATATATGGGTATGCTCTGCTCCAATGAGCATGTCNTTTTTTTTTTTTGTATTGCCCTCTAGTTTGTGACCTGTTTGAATATATGGGTATGCTCTGCTCCAATGAGCATGTCAACTGGCCGTGTCACATTATAATCTTCATTTGCGAGTTGCAAGTGCTTAATGTGAGACCAAGGCTCACTTTGATCAGTGTGCTGGGAACATTCTGTAATGCAGGGTAAAGCAAAAACCTCAATTTCAAAGCTAGGTGTGTCCTGTCCACAATTTTTATAACACAAGCTGCCATTCCTTTAGTGCCACTCAATGGTGTTAAAGACAGGTCATGAAGTTGCACTGACATCCTTTGCGGGCAAGTCCTAACCTAGACAAACAATTGTCTGTAATAAAATGGGCCTGACTGCCCTAATCAGAAAGGACCCTCACAGTTTGGAAGTTTCCAGATGAGTCTTGAATATATATTATAGCCACTGTGGCGCTAGCTAGCTATTATCTTTGATTGACGAGTTAGCTGAAGGGTCCTCACCCTCCACCCAGGAATCAACCTCCTCCTCAGTCGTCACTGCTGTGAAGTGCAATAATGAATGATGCCTAGACTGACAATGATAAGATGAGGAGGATGGACAATCCTTTAACTGATGTCCTGCTTGTAAACAATTCAGGCACAACTTGTTGTCCTACATGGAACTAGTGCATTCCTTAGGAGTCATCAATAACAATCTAGGGCACTTGTATATGGCGTGCAAGTCTTTGCAGAGGGCACACTTAAGGGAATCAATAAGAAACTTGCTGGAGCGCAGCTGTCGTGGTTTAGGGAGGTACTGGCATTATCCCTACCTTTGACTTATGTGGCACTACAGTAGACAGTGTTTGGCAACAAGTCACTGTCTCGTGATGCCGACAGTGCTTTTCCAGAAATGTTCTGAACTTCCCTATGGTGGGAAGTTTTCTGTCGGAAAGAGTCATCTCCCACTGTGTTGCAACAGTACATCCAATCTTTTGCAAAATATGGCAAGCATGATGAGGTCCTATGTTTTCACTGGTACCTCAAGGGCCTCCAATGCAGCTATGTTTTCGGTGATAATGTTAACAACTGGCGCAGCGAAGCAGTTCACTCTTGCAGAAGGGGCTTCCAGGAAAGAATCCACATGCAAGTCCACAATCAGGCGTTTGTTATAGTACCGAGCTACTAACGTGTCCCAAGCAATACTGATATTTACTTCCGAAATGGTAAGGGCCTGAATAAGACTCGAGGGTTCGCCACCTAGTGAAGTCTTCAAGTAAATAAACTTTTCAACAGCTGATAAACCCAGGTGATTCATCACCAACGTTGTAAATAAATTACAGTAACTCCCCTAACATTTTAGATTCCCATCAAACTGAGGAAAATCAATTTTCGGCAGTACCACTTACGAACTACGGAAAGAATCTGAGCGCACCTCCTCTACGGTCTTGAAGCAAGTATTTAAAGAAGTGCTCCAAATCCAGAGGATTAATTCATAGTGCAACAACTAAGTTTATAAAAATATAAAAACCGTACGTTTCTAGCTCAAATCTAATTTTTAGTACATAAAGTCATTATTCTATGTTTATTTTTGTTTTAATGGTATGAGTCATGATAGAATGTAATTCACTAGGTCTAGCAACCCACAAACTTCNTCTATGTTTATTTTTGTTTTAATGGTATGAGTCATGATAGAATGTAATTCACTAGGTCTAGCAACCCACAAACTTCTTTACCTAACTTAAAATATTTTTCCCAAATTCTTGTGGGAAATATAAATTTCTTGCCATATGTTTTTTCAATGGCAAAATTCCATTCCCGCACACCACTACTATAAACTAAATACTAAAATACCGAGTACATCAACATTTTGTGGACTAATTCATGTTACACGACTTTTAAGTAAACTAAAGTGCCAGTTCGAAGACAGTCTCACTTTTTGCATGACCGATACATTTCTCATCTGAATAAAAAAGAATGTTTAAAAACCTACCACATAGCAGATGATTTCATCGTTACCACGACAAAGGACTTATATAAAGAACATAGCACTTTATTAATTTGTAGTGACGGAAACTAACTTTTTACCCCACTCGTGGAATGTTCACTTTTGCACTTTTTGTGCCTTCTTGTGGCTTTGATATGGCGTTTCTTTGTTCACAACNTCTATGTTTATTTTTGTTTTAATGGTATGAGTCATGATAGAATGTAATTCACTAGGTCTAGCAACCCACAAACTTTTTTACCTAACTTAAAATATTTTTCCCAAATTCTTGTGGGAAATATAAGTTTCTTGCCATATGTTTTTTCAATGGAAAAATTCCATTCCCGCACACCACTACTATAAACTAAATACTAAAATACCAAGTACATCAACATTTTGTGGACTAATTCATGTTACACGACTTTTAAGTAAACTAAAGTGCCAGTTCGAAGACAGTCTCACTTTTTGCATGACCGATACATTTCTCATCTGAATAAAAAAAGAATGTTTAAAAACCTACCACATAGCAGATGATTTCATCGTTACCACGACAAAGGACTTATATAAAGAACATAGCACTTTATTAATTTGTAGTGACGGAAACTAACTTTTTATCCCACTCGTGGAATGTTCACTTTTGCACTTTTTGTGCCTTCTTGTGGCTTTGATATGGCGTTTCTTTGTTCACAACATCATAAATCACATGCGCATACTTCACTGTTTGCGTTATGACTTGGTAAGGAATAAGAAGAAATTGTGTTTGCACCGTTGTAATATTTCCGAGAAATACATTAAAAAAAATAGCGTTTGAGTAAAAGCAATCTAGGTTTCTCGACATCTTACGGCTTTGGAATGACCATCTGGCGTCTGCCATAGTTGTTTGCTAGACTACTAGCGCCATTGGTTTAATTCCGTGGCAGTGCTGATAGTACTCAAGTAAATAAGCCATACGATTTCAAAAACAATACACGTTTGATTATAACAAGAAAAACATTTCCTTGCAATTGTTTTAAAAAATGAGCAGTGTAAGTTAACTGTCTTACAAACAAAATGCCTTTATATTTAGTAGCAATAATTGAGATTTTCTTCATTTGCTAATGATGCATTCCTAGAGATCTGAAAAAGTAGGTGTTATTTTTTTTAAGAAATAAGTGTTATTTTTGTTAAAAATAGTTGTTATTTTCTTGCTACAAAAATGCATGTTTCTGCATGAGAATTGCTCTAATTTTTAATGTGCCCCTTATAAAAACATACATAATTTGAGAAATTTCACTTAATTCGTAAAACCTGTTATTGGATACCTATTTAAAAGCTGTTTTTTTTATCAGTTGTTCTTTCCTTGCAAAAATACCGAACTTCCAAAGAAATATACAGTTACTTTTTAAGACAAAACTACTAGTTTCCTTTATCAACAGACATTGAAAACAATTTCACATTTTCTAACTTAAGATTTTGTATTCTGCCTGACACCTGGAATAACGGTCACAATGCACTGGCAAGGGTATACTGTTTCATAAAGAGACTAATGTAAACAATTTATACAAAATTATAAAAACACTTTTAAAAAAAAGGGCTTTGTACGAACAGAAAAAAATAGAGAAATCTATCTTTATGTTTTTGAACTATCTAAACTTTCAACAACATATTTTTTCCTTAGGGCCGCGGACAAAACTTTTGTTTGTTCAAAACGTGTCATTTTTATCGCACATGTTTACAGATAATATGTATTAAAAAAATACAGTTAGCTGGAAGAATACAAGATTAAAATACTTAATAATTCAATTTACAAATATATTTTACGTTAGTAAATGCATATAAACACATTTTTCACCTCCGCGTCGCTTTGTAAAAAATAAATAATTGTTGTATAAAACGTGACAATGCTATGAATGTAAACAAACTCGATGAGCTAGATGGTGCAAATTCTATAAATAGCGTGATTCTTGGTAGACCTGAACACTACAATGACCGGGTTTCCGAATTTGCAAATAAACTTTTGCAGGCCCGTGCACTAGAATGTTCTCTCAGAGTGATGCATCATCACTTGCGTTCATGTTATCTATGGCTGTAAACACACGTGATGGAATGTAAAACATGTTTTCTTTTGTAGTGATAAATCAAAGAAATCTACTGGCCATCTCTGCATGCATTCGTATTTGAATATGCAAAAACACATAAAATACGTCATAAGAAGCAACAATGTGACATAAAACATAGATAATTTGTGAAAATACTACAGGGTTTTGTAGAATTCTTGAGTTCAAATTTTCAAAGACTGTAATTTTCCATTTTTTATGGAAAATTCGAGTTATTTGTTACATTATCACATTCACAAAATTTTTGTCCTGCCCAAAATTTCCTTGTCTCAAAATCTCCATTCCTGCCCAGCTATTGTTTGTTTAAGGTAAACACCAGCCTGCTATAGTATTATCAATCTACAGTTATCGTGTCTATCAGTTGCATGTGTCAAAAAGATTCCTTTTATTGTAAAATATAATTTCTTTTCACTGTGCTATTCTTGCAAACTTTTTAATAATTTCATGTGTTGAACATTTATCATGGCAAGTGAGGTTTGGAAATATTTATGAATAAACGATGTAGAGCCAAGCTGTATAATACTTGAGTTAAGTCAAGTTGAGTTTCTAGTTGTATGAAAGTCTAGTCAAGTCGGGTTTAGTATAAATTTTATCCGTTAAGATCGAGTTTCCACCATAAATATAAATGTGTTCCTATGTACACAGGTATGATACCCACCTGTTATTACTTCCTCCCTCTCTTATAGTAATGGTTTCCATTGAAAAAAGTTTGGGACTAGTTTCTACCAATAAGGATAATTCTTTGCCAGTGTAAGTGATTTGCAGCGCTCCTTTTTCCCTCTTGCCAGTGAGAGAATGACTATGGAAGTAATGGCAATGCCAGCTGCGTAATGCTGATAGAAAAAAAAATAGTAACCGATACAAGGATGGAATGTGAGTAGCTTTCAGACTGTTACATCAGTATACTGCCACTGGGTGAGCAGGCAAGCAATGCACATTTAAAGTTTTTTTTATCTAATAGTTGTTCTTTTTTTTTTTAACACACATTTTTAAAACAGTTATTAGATGAGAAAAGTAATGACAAGTTGACCGTTATGCATATTTCTGCTGAAAGTGTGATGTGGCACGAAGAAAGTGAGAAAAAATGTTGGGCACCTGAACAATTTAGTGGGGAGGAAATGCAAAGAAATTGTGACTCAGCAGTGATCCTGAAGCCTATTATGAGCTCAAGAAAATATAATTAGATAAAACTTTTTTTTTTTTAAGGACATAGTGAATGTAAAACCTTAAACCCATACTGGTAGTTCCAAACGTTACCACAGCGTGCGTTTGAACAATGCACCAAAAGAGTTAAGTTCTCTTTCAATGGTTTGCATTAATGGTTAATTTTAGCTATATTGGTCCATAACTGGAAAATGTTCGAAGTCCTATGGTGAGTGGGTTTAAAAAAATAAGTATGCACTGTCAAGTGATGGTTGGGAAGAAGACATAATGAAGTCAATAATAGCATATTTGAGAGATAGGGACTTAGCATGATAGAAGCCATAGACCTTTCGCTGTTGTAAAACATTGCTCCAGTACCTCTCTCTTCCATTACGTTAATTTAGACCTATTGAAACGTATATTTAAATGCCAATGAGTATATTTTGTTAAAAAAATGACAGGTAAAAGGAAAACATTACATTATGTGGTATTAATAATTAGGAATGATGATGTAAATTAAATGGCTTATAGAAATGACCATAATGAGGCCATATACAACTCTAATGTTTAAAACCAAAGTAATGTTCTTCTGGTTCCGGGAAAGTTAATCTGATTTATCTATTTCACAACACACTTATTCTGTGGTCATTATTTTGCAATTAATACACGAAAACCATGAACGATCTCGCTCACTGTAGGGCCTATTTTATCTCTCTTGACACGAACTGAAATGTTTTGAGTATATTTTCAATTATAGTCACTGAAAAATACACACATAGTTACATGACCTGTGATCTCAGTGTAACATGCGTTTTTGTTTCTATTACCGGACTGATACGGAGAAGGGAGAAAGTGCATAAATGCTTGGTATAGTGCTCTCTTACCCAGTAATACCTACCGATGATGAGCGAAATGAGGTAGCAGCACCCTTAATATTTCTCTATCTCACGATGCAGCTCTGGTTTGGTGCAACATATACTCACAGGGTTTGTTGCGTTACTTTTGTAATTTTTTTTTAGCTTTCATTTACAACAAAAACCGGGAAATCAATATTTGTGTTGTGTGCCCCTTTAAACAAATATTTATACTTTTATCAATGTAAACTGTGCTAGAAAATAGCGTGTGTTCAAATTCATCCACTTTATTTGGTTTTAATGCTTGACCGAAATTGCCTGAGCCAGAGAATATGAGGTTAGTACCCGCCCAAAATAAAATTTCTCTGCACAACCATCCCTAACAAACAGAAAAATAAATGGTATGTTATTGAGCGTACAGCTGTTTTATGCTATTCGTCTCAGCGTTTAATGGGCAACTGTCCCATAGACGGTGTTAGTCTGTTGCATGCCAGCTTATTGTGCGAGGTGTTCTGTTTTTGAGTCCCAGGTAATTGTCTTACTAGTAGTGCATTTATTTCTGGTTGCATCTCTAATGATATTGCTATCAACAAGATATCAAGAGACACCTACCATCTAACGTATAATTTAATGCCTACACCATGCAATGCCAATGTATAAAATTTGGTTTACATCTTTGAAACGGTTCCCAAGATACAACGCAAGAGCTTTATTTTTTCAATTTGCATGATCTTACAAAATGCTACCAATAACATTATAGGTTTCTTAATTCAATGCTTACATCATGCACTGTCAACGTACCAAATTTGTTTTGTTTTTCCCAAGATTCATTGGGAAAGCTTTTTTTTCAACTTGCACTATCTTCCAAAATGGTTGGATAATACCACTTTCGTTTTCTAAATGCAATGCTTATATAATGCACTGTCATCATTATAATTTGCTTTAAATCTGATAATTGGTTTCTGATAATCTGATAATTTCAAAATTATCACCATTTTGAAAATAATTATCCAGCGTGATTGGTAAATTATAGAAGTCTGATGTCTGTACGAAATACTATTTGCGGACGTAGTTTGTTAAAATTATGTTTTCAGGTTAGAAGTTATTTGGCAGACAACCAGGTGTTTGCATAAGCCAATCTTTCCTGTGGAAAGGACGTTAAAAAGGCTGGTAGGGCTGTAAATGTATTTTAACTGTTTGGCTACAAGGGAGGTTACAAGATACTCCTTGGTGTTATTTTATTCTGAGGATGTATGTTTATTAATATATATTAATATTTCATTGAAATTTGAGATTTTTTTTTTAAGAGTGGTATTATTTTTTTGATTAAGTATGTTGATTTTATGCCACACACAATTGAACATGGACTTAACTATGCTAGATAAATCCCCGCGCTGCTAGAAGTTCTTAACATTTTGATGGCAAGGGGAGGTTAAGTATAAGCCTCTCTGGCATAATTTTTTTTAGATGATGTCTGCCTATTAAAATAAATTAATATTTAATTTTAAAAAAATTGCACTAAAAAAATTTAACACCGGTTTTGTGCAAAATATATTGAATTTTGATGTCTAGTAGTCAGATAATAAAAAAAATTTGTCCAAAAATTTCCCAATTTATCTATAACATCCAACCTGTCATAGCGAACTTATTTCTGGAAACGGGCCGCCATTTGCTTTTAGAACAGCTGCAATTCTTCGCGGAATAGATTCGTAGAGTGTCTGAATAGTTTCCAATGGAATGTTGTTCCATTCTTGTACCAAAACATCCACCAATTGCTTCAATGATGTTAGAGATGGAAATCTGCTCCTCTCTCTGTGCTCTAAAACTCCCCATAACGGTTCAATTATGTTGAGGTCTGGCCAGGGAAGATGTTTGATGATATTCTGATGCTCCTCAAACCAAGACTGAACCTTTTTGGCCGTGTGTATGGGTGCATTATCATCTTGGAATATGGCAGTGTTTGGCAGCAATATGCTAGTCATAGTAAGAACTTAATCATTGAGGATGTTGAGATATTCATTCGCAGTAATCCGGCCAGTGATTGGAATGAGAGGATCAGCTAAATACCACGATATAGCCGCCCAAATCATAATGGAACCGCCCCCATGCTTGACTGTAGGAAGCAGGCAGTCCGGATCGTAGGCTTCTTTTGGGGTTCTCCATACATAAACCCGGCCGTTTGTAGGAAACAATGTAAACGATGATTCATCGGACCATACCACATTCTTCCAATCATCAAGTGTCCAGGTTTTATGATCATGGCACCACTTCTTTCGCAGCTTAGCGTTGGCTTTCGTATAAGGGGTTTCGCAATTGCAGCCCTTCCATGAATGTTAGCTTTGTGGAGCTACTGGCGTACTGTATTTTTCGAAACAGTATTACTCAAGTGAGTGTTGAGTTCTGCTGTCACTTTTACCGCGGTGGTTTTATGTTGTCTGGCCACAATTATTTTTAATGTTCGTCGGTCTCTGTCAGTTAACTTTGGGTTTCGCCCACTATTCCCCTTCGCCGATGATGTTTAACCATGTTTTGTGTATGCTGTCATTACGGTGGATACTGTCTGCTCGTGAAACGTTAAACAATTCAGCTGTTTTCGTCACAGACGCTCCCGCTAATTGAGCACCAACGATTTGCCCTCTTTCGAAGTCAGAGAGATCACACATTTGACCGATCGTTTGTTATAACCGTCGCAGAACAAAGCATATAATTCACTGAAATATAACCTACAAGACTTGGCACGTAAATTGTGCAATACATCAGAAGCATTATTTACATGGAAGCAGTGTTGCCAACATGCAACAAAATCTACTATATTGCATGGTGTTCATATTATTTTGTCCATCCCCTGTAAGTAATGTTTTTTGTATTTTGTGATTTATTTGCATATTGAAAAAAGGTGCACCATGAAAAAGCAAGAAAGTGTTGAAAAGAAAGGCTGTTAGCAAAAAAAATGATTTTAAGAAAAGGTTTTTTTAACACATTCCATTATTACTTAACCAAAATAATAAACATTTTTATTTGTTTGGGAACGTGTTTTTTGTTGTATAAAACTTTAAAAGACAAGAAATTAACTCAGATAAGTCTTATGTTTGCTCTGACCATTTCATTGTTTAGGACAAAGAGAGAGACCTATAGTCGGTTCACGACTGGAAGAAACTTTTGAAAATCAACCTATGAAAAAATGCCCTAGCCGTTAGTGACATGCATTTAACATTACAAACAGCGGCGACCGTGGATACAGTTATGCCGTTAGNATAACATTACAAACAGCGGCGACCGTGGATACAGTTATGCCGTTAGGTTGCCAGCACAAAGTGTGGAAATAGTTCTAAAGTTTTAAAGTAATTGTTAATTTATCGCTTACAAATGGGTGTCGAAAAGAATTTTATCTTATTATGCCAATTATTAATGACGTGATGCTAACATATTTAGATTTAAATGTTTCTTGCATAGTCACATGATCACGCTCAAGGTGAAGGTAACGCAGCCATTTGTTTACTAACCTTCGTTCCTTCTGTTGTTGATACACGTGCCAGAGAATTTGTGCGATTATCTTGTTTAAACTATAATAATTAATTTATTTGTCTCGTTTTACTAATATCTGCTCTTTATTATTTGATTTTTAATAACTTATGATTTTAATTTGTGCTCTTTTTCTCGTTGTACTGTTTTTATGTGTTTCGTGCACGTGTCTTTCCTTTGCCACTNTTATTTTTAATGTTCGTCGGTCTCTGTCAGTTAACTTTGGGTTTCGCCCACTATTCCCCTTCGCCGATGATGTTTAACCATGTTTTGTGTATGCTGTCATTACGGTGGATACTGTCGGCTCGTGAAACGTTAAACAATTCAGCTGTTTTCGTCACAGACGCTCCCGCTAATTGAGCACCAACGATTTGCCCTCTTTCGAAGTCAGAGAGATCACACATTTGACCGATCGTTTGTTATAACCGTCGCAGAACAAAGCATATAATTCACTGAAATATAACCTACAAGACTTGGCACGTAAATTGTGCAATACATANAACCGTCGCAGAACAAAGCATATAATTCACTGAAATATAACCTACAAGACTTGGCACGTAAATTGTGCAATACATACGCATCGCATTATTTACATGGAAGCAGTGTTGCCAACATGCAACAAAATCTACTATATTGCATGGTGTTCATATTATTTTGTCCATCCCCTGTAAGTAATGTTTTTTGTATTTTGTGATTTATTTGCATATTGAAAAAAGGTGCACCATGAAAAAGCAAGAAAGGCTGTTAGCAAAAAAAATGTTTTTAAGAAAAGGTTTTTTTAACACATTCCATTATTACTTAACCAAAATAATAAACATTTTTATTTGTTTGGGAACGTGTTTTTTGTTGTATAAAACTTTAAAAGACAAGAAATTAACTCAGATAAGTCTTATGTTTGCTCTGACCATTTCATTGTTTAAGACAAAGAGAGAGACCTATAGTCGGTTCACGACTGGAAGAAACTTTTGAAAATCAACCTATGAAAAAATGCCCTAGCCGTTAGTGACATGCATTTAACATTACAAACAGCGGCGACCGTGGATACAGTTATGCCGTTAGGTTGCCAGCACAAAGAGTGGAAATAGTTCTAAAGTTTTAAAGTAATTGTTAATTTATCGCTTACAAATGGGTGTCGAAAAGAATTTTATCTTATTATGCCAATTATTAATGACGTGATGCTAACATATTTAGATTTAAATGTTTCTTGCATAGTCACATGATCACGCTCAAGGTGAAGGTAACGCAGCCATTTGTTTACTAACCTTCGTTCCTTCTGTTGTTGATACACGTGCCAGAGAATTTGTGCGATTATCTTGTTTAAACTATAATAATTAATTTATTTGTCTCGTTTTACTAATATCTGCTCTTTATTATTTGATTTTTAATAACTTATGATTTTAATTTGTGCTCTTTTTCTCGTTGTACTGTTTTTATGTGTTTCGTGCACGTGTCTTTCCTTTGCCACTCTATTCTAACGTTGCAGTATTTGCACATAAGAATTGTTTTCACATTGTCAAAGACGTAGAATCTTTCACTCGCAAACTCTGCCTTCCTGTCGAAAACAGTCGCAACCATTTTTAAATAACGTTTTACAATTAAGCGAAACATCCGACTCAGTACATCACCACGCCATTTTAACGTCTGTAGCAATTTTGATCAATACTGAATATCTTGCTTTCGATGTACGGGAATTTATCGAAAGTCACTAACAATCGATTTTAAATAGACAACTATTGATTCATCAAAATACTCACATTTTGGGTTTATAGAATGGAATGTTTTTCGCTGGCATTGCGTATTCTTTTGTGGGAAATTCTCAAGATTAAAAACTTTACGCTTGTGGAATATCCATTAATAATATATACGTGACTTTTATAATAGGTACTTGCATGTACGAACACATGTTACACACACACACACACACACACNTAATAATATATACGTGACTTTTATAATAGGTACTTGCATGTACGAACACATGTTACACACACACACACACACACAGTGGAATGTAAACATTGCCACGTGACTGCCACATGGCAGTCACATGGCAATGTTNACACACAGTGGAATGTAAACATTGCCACGTGACTGCCACATGGCAGTCACATGGCAATGTTTGTTTACCTTTGGCAGAAGGATATTAAATGTGCTTGAAAGTAGATCTTTAGCAGGGCTTCAAGAAAGTCTCTTCCAGTTGTGAACCGACTATAAAGCCCGAACTGCTTCAAATAGAGCCCAAGAGAGTTCCCAACAATCAGTTCAAGAAGTCTGCTCCGTAATGAACTAACTCAACAGGTAGACTGAGCATAATTTGAGGTACAATTCAAGACAGAATAAATTGATCGTGTTAAAGACTTTTTTTGGAATCAGCAAAAAGATCACAATTTTAGCGAATGCAACAGTTTCAATGTTTAAAGTCAAGTAATAAAGGCATAACTACAGGATATATTCTCAAGAAAAAATGAAATGTTGAGTAAGAAAATTATAATTTCAGGAAAAATAATCCTTTTTGACTTATAAAACCATGGGGAAAAAATTAGGAAATAAAATTAATACCTTAAACAAAAATGGGCCAAAAATGGCAAAGAATAACTCAAGACTTTTATGTAAAAAATTACAAAGTTGTCTGCTCTTTTTCATACATGCAGGTTGTAATAGCCCATAGTTTATTTTCCTAGTGGAAACCGCCAGTATACATCAATTTTGATACAAGGATGACTAAAGATATAGAGTCAATTAACTGAGTGATCTAGAATACATGGTATAAGCTGCTGTTAGGGATCTTGGAGAAGGAAATGTAGACCTATGGATGGAATTGGATCTAAATTTGGACAAGACATTTTCATCCAACCCAATGCAACATCGAAAACGTTTACTTTTTTGCTGATGCAAATCATCTTTTGAAACTCGTCGAGGATTGTTTCCCCGATTCAGGTTTTATTTTGCCTGGTAACATAGAAACAAACAGAGAGTCAGTTGAAGCTCTGATAAATTCTGAGATAATCAGAGCTGAAAATTTGTCACAAACTGACAGAAGCTCATGTGTTAATGGAAAAAACTCAACGGCAAAATGTCAGGAAAGAAAGTGAATTGCTGTCACAAACTATAGTTGTAGCTTTGAAAAAAAAAAACTGTCAGGCAGGCACAAGTGCACCAAAAAAGCAACTACAAATTTCATTCTTTGTGTTTGATCTGATTAACTCTTACATTATATGCGCTCTAGGCAGGTCTTCATGTAAACCATACGGTAAGGACCTCTCCACACAGGATGCTATTTTTGAGATGATGACAGAAGCGGTAACTACAATGGTTTGCTGTGGAAGAAGTGCAGTTCAATTTTTTCAAAAATAGTTTATTGTTTCAATAAAATCTTTGCAGTAGCTTCACGTAGCTCTGAAATGCACACTTGGTATTAGTTGTATTTTAACCCACAGTCTCAACGAAGACATCCTGGAAAATTTATCACAAATCCATACACGCGGATGGTTGATTGATCATCCCTCACCGTTGGATGCACTGTACCACCTGAAAATTATTTTAGGAAAAAATAAAGGTGTTCTACAAGCAAACACAAACTCAGTTATATTGGATAGCAGTGAATTTGTCTGAAGTAAAGTTCTAAAAACAAACTGCGTTCCTAATGCAACTGACAAAAGTGTTAGTGTAAGAACCTCAACAGCTGCTATCTTTCCAGAAGAAAGCAAGTATGATGAACTGTTATCTGCCACTGAAATTATTTGCACACAAACTGACTTTAAGGTCTCCACTGACCTGTGTGGTTGAGTGGCAAGGAAACACAAATTCAAATTTCCGTAAAGCAGTAACGCCAGCAATGCTATTGGAGTTAAGCTTTCAAACTCATCTTGGGTTCAACATTCATCTCATGGTGGATTGTGCAAGCCTTCAGAAACATTGATAAATCAGGCTAAACAGCTTGAAAGGAGTTTCAAATGCATCACGGAAAAAACCTCAAGGGTCCAGGCAGGAGTGGTGAAAAATCTAGTTGACAAACTTGTCTCTTTCAATTAAACCGTTTCGATAGAAGTTATTAAAACCTTCATTCTTCAAAGATCTTTTATAAGGATGAAGAGTCTTGTTGATGGGATCCAGAAATCAGCCAAGAGACTAAGTTATTTAGTGGACAAGGGAAGAAAAACATGTAAAAAAAATTTTTTGCATAAAAAATTTAGGATTTTTTGTTTTAAAAATTTGAAAACANCAAGGGAAGAAAAACATGTAAAAAAAATTTTTTGCATAAAAAATTTAGGATTTTTTGTTTTAAAAATTTGAAAACAGCACAAATTTATTTTCATGTATGTTGAATATTGGGTTTTAAGCAAATGTCAGTTAAAATTTTCAAGAAAGAAAGTTCTTGATGTAGCAAACAGTTGCAAGGAGTAGCAAAAGGTGGAATTTTTTGGTATGTTTACTTTTAACAATACCTTTAATTTGGTTTTTCTTTTGGATTTTGACTGACAGTNAAGGTGGAATTTTTTGGTATGTTTACTTTTAACAATACCTTTAATTTGGTTTTTCTTTTGGATTTTGACTGACAGTGAAATTGATGATAATTTTTTTGTTGAATATGTAGCATGGTTCATACATAAATACTACCAATAGTTTCTTGTAGTAAAGAAACTAATGTTGTAGTAGTAACTACTGTAAGGATTAGACTGGGAAGTTTAAATGCAATTACGAGTATTTTCGGTATGTGTTACTCCACCGCACAAAGCCACGATGCGAAATCCGCTAGCATCTGGTAGGAGGCAGGTAGGACTTCTGATGATGTCATGTACCCTTGGCCGCCCAGCTGCACAGCCGTTATGCGAGCGAGGCAACCTCCCCTATACTAGAGGTGAGCTGATATGGTTATTTGGGCCTTTTCCGATATTGCCGATACAAACTTACCGATATTGCCGATACCAATACCGATACTGCCTTGACCAGGAAAAACAACATTATTGCAAGTTTCAAAAAATAAAAACCTAATTTTTTTAACATTTACCTAAATAAAATTCTAATTGTCTTGGTTTTTATTGTTTCAGTGATAGGCCTAAATATTATGATAAATATAAATCTAAGAACGACATATTAAGCTTAAGCATATCTATAAGACAAAAATAATCTCCAAAAGCATGTCATTAAGCAATGAAAATCTTAAAAAAACATAACACTTCAAATGGTGCGTACATTCAATGTGCCGTTTTAAGTTTGTGGTACTATAGGACCTCGATGATGTACCGCCTCTCGAAATCAAACATTTGCAAATATTGTAAACAGTTTTGCAATAATGCAAAACATGCCTAATTTTGCTTTGAAAATAAACAGCCAGTTGGGTACTTAAAAACCAATTTAAAAATAGTGATTAATTAAATAAAACCAAATAGTGAAACCTCGTTTTTCATGGGACCTACCGCAAAAAACTCAGCATGTGGACCTCTCTCCTCAAAAAATAAAACCTAACCTCAAAAAAAAATTTATTTTCATCCTTGGGTATACTGAGTTGATTGCCTGTAATGAACAGCGGGCATATCTTAAATACTGGATGAAAAAACATATCTCAATCATTCAATATAAGTATTGTATTATAAAATATTGAAATGCACTTAATTTCGAAAATCCGCCGAATGTTCACTAAATTTCTGCCAAATGTAACAAAAGTGGCAAAAATCAAACTAACTTTATTAAAAACATTGATTTAAAAAGAAATGTGCTAAAAATTGTTGAGTTTGACATGTAAAAATCCGATTTTTGAAATTATATTTTACTTTGCTAAAAATTCCGTTGCCCGCAAAATGTTTTTAAATTCTCCAAATTAAACAACATTCGCCATCTTGTGTGACAGTTGATACTGCATTACTCTTAAAAAAAGTTACTAGCGTAATTTTATCTTAACAGAATTAATCAGTGAAAAAATACTGTTCCCCTTTAATGCTTATAATTTACATGGTTATTTACCGTACTGACCTAAAAATTATTAAGTTTCCATTGTCGAACGAGAGTAAAGTTTAAATCCGTTCCGTCCATTATGAATGCCTGGTTCTGGTCCGTACCACAACTATTAATCATACGTTTTATTTGCGCGAATATTCGTTTGCTGACTAGAAACAAAGAAATGCCTGCAATTATTATGTTTTACCTGTTTTTCGACGTGAGTTATTTAAAAACAAATAGTGATTGAATTATCAAAAATAAATTACGTGGTTGTTAACAATTGCAATGTTGTGTATACTGTACTAGCTTTTGAGGTTAGGGAGTATCTGTTTACCTGCTCTTGGCGCTACTGAATTTTGGTAGTATCGGTTTTAAGATAGTTTTTCACAGATGAACAATAGTTCCGAATATATTTTGGTTTTCGGTCAGAATATCTTATCGATGCATGCGGGTAAATTAATGATTTAAGGGCGTAGCATGCGGGTTTTTTTAACATTGTTTATATAGGATATTTGTTGGGACCATCCAAAAAAATCGACTGATACGGGAAAACGACATTACGGGGACGCAACAACGATGTTTCACTATAGTGAGCAAGGCACTCCAATTATGGCAAGTTGAAAACAGCATCATCTTAGATTCTTAGGGCAAAATATCGGTTATAATATCGGCGATTTAAACATGAATTGCGCACAATTCCGATAATAACGATATCGGCCGGTTTCGATATATCGGTACCGGTATCGGCTCAGCCCTACCCTATACCAACCTTGGAAGAGAGCAAGGGCATATCTGTCATCACACCTCATCTGTCATTGCATCGCATCTGTTGAACCCAGCAAAAAGGGTTGACTTATTTTGTTTTGCGAAGGTATGGGGAAGGGTAGAAGTTAGAAGAAAGCGAGAATGCATCTTGTTCTCATCTTGTGTGATGGACTGGTGTTGAGGGGGTGGCCAAAGGGGAGAAAGCCTTGCTGCAGTGCGATGCTAGGTGCGATAAAACCAGCTACTGCCCAGAGTTGTCATTATGCAGCTAATGTCAATCATAAATCTCAGTAGGACTAACACTGCACTGCATGAAATGCTGTGGCACTATAGAAAAAATATTTCAGAAACACAAGTTTTTTGGTAAAGTATATTTGGATTTGTGTACTGGATTCGAGAATATTTTGAACAATTTGACTACGGATTGAGATTTGGCCAAAAATAGAATTTAACCCATCCCTTTTCATAACAAAACAAAATTCCTCCATTGATGATATTTCTAAACATCAAAGTGAAATATGAATTTAATATCTTGGTTACATGGATAAAAATAAGTGTAAGTTAAAAGCCATAATTAATTGTGGTATAAATAGCACATTTTCCAAAAGTTGCAGTAAATTGTTCTAGTATTTAAGTGAAATGTATGAAGTTTTGTATTATTGTACGAAACTGCTTTTGGGATAGAAATCTAAGAACATGGAATGTGTGCATTGTTTGCAGCACTGGGAAAGAAATTGCCGCCGGCACCTGGCTGTGTGGACCAGCAGCTCACAAGTCTGTCGAGCCTAGGGGCCCCAGACAGCCAGGTGCATGCAGAGCTGGAGATCCCGCCAGCCCCTGCAGACACTCCTTATGCCTTGCAGCTGTTGCTGGAATCCTACCGCACCCAGTTCATGAACATGATAGAAGCTATGAAGAAGCCATCCTATCAGTTGGATGTGCAGGCCCAGATACAGCAGGAGAAGGTTTGTGCATCATTTATACTGTAATTTGGTATATCCCACACAGTTGTTGCGTGTTGTTGTCTCTTGAAGGCAATTGCTGTAATCCGTTGGTTAGTCGTGCTATGTCTGGCCAGCCTGAAGAGAGTGCAAGTTCAAATTGTACTAGGAAGTGACTAGCACAATTACTATTATACAACTGTGGGAAAAGCATCATTCATCTTAACATGTCATGGGGAGGGGAGGAGAAAATTTGTTTCACCTAGACCTTGGGTAAGGGCAGGAGGAGGTGGATAGAGAGAGAATGTGTGAACACAGATAAATTGCAGCCCAATTTTTTGTTTCACACAAGAAATCTTTGCGTTCTGATCTTTCCTCCTCTCCCCTCTCGCTACCTCACACTATCTATCTCCTTTCACTTTTATAATGTTCCTGTTTATTTCTGATGAATCTTTCCTCTTCCTTGTCCTCCTGGTCAAGCTGATGATTTCATCCCAAAGGAGAAAGTTTGGCTCCATGTTTTGAAAACTTAGTTTTATAGTTTTTTCAAAAGTTCCTACTAAAAAAATTAATTGTTAAAGTTAATTGCAGAGAAAAATTACTAGTTCTAGTTCGCGTTCTTTACTTAAGTTCCTTCACAGTTCCTTTTAGCAAGTGGTATGAAAAAATTGAGATTATTGTATTATGCAGTTATTTAATGTTAACTTTAAAAATATACATGCGTCATGTGGCCAAACACTTGCTTTGTTAAAAAAAAAATTTGAAATAATTTTAATTTGGTGGTAATTTCTTTAAAATATTTAGTCTGACCGTTGAAGTTCAAACATCTTGCCAACCAGTGTTGACCTGAGAAGAATAACTTTGAGACAGGAGAAACAAAGGTGTTACAAATTAGGCAGTAATCAGTGAATTTGCATGTAGTTAATTTAGAAAGTACACAAAAGAACTAAGTTCCAGACAAATTGATAAGATAGTGAATCAGGATAAAACATTTTTTTAATAACCAGTGTTATGTATTCGATTTTTAACAAAATTTTCTTTCTCGTCTCGATTTTCAAAACTATTTTTTATCTGGTTTCGATTTTGTCTCGAACTAAAAAAAGTGCTTCTCGCACTCCTCTAGTACAAATGTGCCTCAACAGAGCCCAAGGTGTTAGTTACGGCAGTTGGAAAATCAACTTCAGCTTACATTTAGTAGTAGCAACATTCCAGCTGCATGACGTCCGTCATTTTTCCACAGATGACACTTCAAGTAAAGATGGCCACAAGTTTGGTACTCCTGGCTAGTGGCTAAATTCAAACGTTTTTTATGGGACGTAACAACAAAAAATTGATGAACCAATAATAAACTTACAGCAACCAATTAAAAAATGTTAAAAGTGATTGTTGCATTGAACCTCCTGATAGACTGTCTATTACAAAGTTTGTTGATCTGAAAACTGGCAGGCAATAACGAACACCATTTTCTGCGAATGATATGTGAACAATTGATTGTCTTAATCTGCTAGTTCCTAGAAGCACCACGAGCACGTCACCGATGGCAATGGCGGGAAGTTCAAATCTCTACACAGTAATATTTACACAAAAATTTATACCCTCAACACCAAAGATCTAGCGCCACTGCAGTGGAGGAAGCCTGTCCTCTTTTACTAATACAAGCTAGTGAGGGTGAAGAGGTTGATTTTCTTCTTGCCACTTTGGACGCTGCTGTAAGATGTGAAGATACTCCTAATGCCAGGGTTTCCAAAAATCTTGTTGAAGTTTCTCTACGAGCTGCCAGCGCTGCAAACGATTCAGCTTGACATCTTTCGGGTTTGGCTCTGGAAGTGTTACACGTGGTTCAAGGGTTAAAAATTGACCAGTAGTAAGCGTGGACAAGTCATTTAGGTCTGAGCTCAGTAGACAAAGAGGCCTGGAGTTGAGGGCTCCGATCTGCACAAGAACGGTATTCAGTTCCTCGTAAGTGAGGACTGGCTCTCCAGTAACATGCCTAATATAGGACTGGACAGACTTAACTCCTGCTTCTCATAATCCGCCGAAGTGAGTTGTTTTAGCCATTGGGAAAGGGTGGGGGGGGGCTAAAATGCCTAGTTACCCTTAGGGTGAACAAGGAGCTTGCAATGATCTGTTGGTGGTTGAGAGAAGCAAGTATCTGTTGCAGTTCATTCAGATGGTTATTAGTACCCACAAAGTTGGTTCCACAGTTGCTATATATGTCAGATGCCTGCTACGATAATAGGCAAGAAACTAAGGGTGCCAGTGCACTAGGCGACCCGGTCGTGCGACCAAGAAACCATCCGTGACTCGCAGCGCGACCACCACTGCGGCCAAACCACGTCACTCGACATTGTCAGAAAAAGAATGCAGAGCAAGCAGCAACATTTTGGTAGTTAATAAGAAAACAGCGAGAGAGAAAAATATGTGTTGGGTGCATCCTATATTAAAAATGCGTGAAAAAAAGGGGCTTGTATGAAACGTTTTATCAATATCTCAGGCGATACAAAGACAAATTTTTTATCTACACGAGGTTGTCTTTCAAGTCTTTTGATGAACTTTTGCATGCATGAGAAGACTCACTGACAGGTTGTGATACACTAATGAGGAAGGCTATCACACCAGAAATGAAACTGGTTTTGATTTTAAGGTAAGTGAAAATAGTAATGCAATTGTAAAAAATAATACTAAAAATTTTTTCAAGTACAACAGAAAAGCTGTATAAAATCTACAGTCTCAAATTGTAGAAAGAGTTATTTAAAATTTTTAATCAATTGTAAAAGAGTAAGATTTTATAAAAGTTGCATAGTACCATTTTTTAAATATTACTGTGAATTAAAAAGTGTCGGTACTTTTGACTATTCAGAATCCAGTGAAATGTCTGACTGAGAGGAGAATGTGTTCGCTGACCGGTGCTCGATTCTACCCGAGAATGGTTCTTGGCCGACTTGAGTTGAAGAGTACCCTGAAGTGGTTGGGTATTGATGTTGGAACCTTCCTCATATGGGGTGGGTACCAGAGACAACATGGACTGTCTGTCAGCATCCATCTCTAGACGTTTCTGGGTTTCGTCCCTGCTCTGTATAGAAGTCTTCAATACAGCTGCTATATCTGTATCAGCATCTGCATATTCCCTCTTCTTATTCTTTTTTCGCCTTGTAGATTCATCTACCTCATATGGTCCTTCCATGTAATTTTGGGAGTTGCCAATTATTGTGTCAGCAGTTTCTTGAGTTATTCCCTGTTGTATTTAAACCAGAGGAACATTTACTTAAAAAAGATAACTAAGTTGTGTAGACATACGGATTGTGACGATTTGCAGCTGATCCACTTTTGACGTTTTTCTGCCATCTCTGCTCTCTGCTGTAACTGTCTCGGATGCTTTTCCATCTTTTTTGAAGACTTGTACCTAAAACAAAACAAAGAAAAACATCACTGTCAGACAAACTAATGTTTCAATACTATAATGTATTCACGGTAACTTCAAGATTTTCTGAAACCCTGCTAAATATCTACTTTCAGGGAGCCGATTATGTATCCTTCCGCAGTATGTAAACAAAACATTGCCATGTGACACCTGTCAAACGTTTTGTAAACAGTGCCATGTGGGAACTGTCAAATATTTTGTAAACAAACAGTGCCTTGTGGGAACTGTCAAATATTTTATTAACAGTGTCCATGTGGGAACTACCAAAATTTATTTTTGAAGAGAAACAATGCCATGTAATCTCAACTGTCATATACTTTAATAAAATTCTCTAAATGTCTAAAAAATGCTAATCAATTTAGCGAAATGTTGTAATACATACAAAAAGGTAGATTGAAGTATATATCGGAACTGTTAATTATATAATTTAATTAAAGTTTACTTATTGTATTAAGATTTATTTACATATTTGCTGTAAGGAAAAAGTTAAATTTTACATAATAAACTTTTGGAAGTAGCACTCAGGTTAAAGATTTCACTGTGATAAATGGTACCGTATTTTATCGCATATAAGTGGCACATTTTATTTAAAAAAAAATTTATTGAAAACTTGGGGTGCGACTTATAAGTGAGAAAAATTCCTCCAGCCCCGCACTAACGTTTCATTTACTACGAATTCACGGCCCGCGGCTCGATTTCCAAACTCTTCAGCGAACAAAATCACTTTCATTTTGAAACCTGCGGTGTAGGTACATCTCTGTTCCATCAAGAACTGTCGCGCTTCTTCACTGCAACATAAAAACAACACTATGCGGCGGAAAGACGAGTCACGGCTAACATTTGGCACTGAAGAACCAACGCTAATGTGCTGCCATCTCTTGGTCTCCACAAAAAGCTTTCGAAAATAATCGATTATCAGTTGGCGGCGACCAAAATTCGATTCCTTTGCATTCTTTGCGAAGGGAATAACGTAACGGAAATATTCAAATGCCTTTCTATATTTTGCACGTTTATTTGATAAACAGCAGAAATAACAACGCTAATACTAAAATTACATCTTAACCTAGAATTATCTTGTAAGTAGAAAGAATGTGTTACGTTAGTTTTATAACCACAATTCAGCGTCTCCAATATGGCGTGGTTATACTTCTGAAAAAAACGTGCCCAAACGAACAAGATGGAGTGTACGAGTCCGCTGGACAACAACTGAAATTTATTTAATTTCAATTAATAACGGTGAAATCTTTACCCATGAGTGCTACGTAAAAATGTAAATATATAGTTTAGCAATATTAACTTTACAATTACGGCATTAAATTTATACATATTAATATTTAACCTACGAACTATTTCTTTTCAGCTATAACCAACATGTCCCTTCAAAATCCGTTGTTAATTCTTACGGACTTTTAACAAATTATTAAAATTTATTGAAAAAATATACTTAAAACTTAAAACAACCAATTTATATAGTGCTTCAGTGCTAAAAGCAAGACAAAACCTTTTTCCATATACCATTTTTTTATAACCAATTGAACATGTAACTCCTAGGGTGATTTTTCAAAGGTTCTTTTCAAAAGTATCGAAGATACCGTGAATGGATTATAGCCATTAACTGTTATACTTCACCAACTTTTTTTATTATTGTTAGAATTTTTTCACTTACAAAACTTTCACTATTTTTGAGTTTATTTTATTTTTCTGATGGCTTCACCAGCATAATTCTGATTGTAAGTGTTAATAAATTGCATTATATTGTAATGCATTGTTCATCTGAGTTGTCTGTTCTGTTAAAAATTTGAGTTGTTGTAAAATAATCTGTTCTTTTATTTAAACACAATGTTTGCTTTTAAAATGTGAAGTGTGTGTACTTTTATGTTAGGATGTGGATGTTTGCAAATAAAAATATCATTGAATTGTTTTGGGCTGGTTTAAAGTAATGCTTATAGTTTTATTTTGTCACAGCTTTACTTTTAATATATTTATTGACATCTGCTTTTATTATTGGGCAGATGCTTAAATCATAGACATTACTGTGTTAAATAACTTTTTCAGGTATCTTTTGTGGATTTTCATAATGGCTACCGAATTGGTTATACTATCGCCAGAGACATAGTTCGAGTAGTTGGCAATTTGCAATTTCTTAAGGATGATAATTTACCAGAGCCCACAAGAGACAGATGGTAGCAGATAGCGGAAGGTTCGATAACCATGCAAGCTTTCCTTGTTGCATTGGGGCTGTTGATGGGAAGCACATACAAATAATAAAACCAAATCATTCCGGTTCAGTGTGAACTGTAATTACAAGCACTTTTTTCTATAGTTTTAATGGCTTTGTGTGATGCCAATTACAATTTTGTGGCAGTTAATATTGGTGCAAATGGTAAAGAAAGTGACTCTACTATTTTTAAAGACTCTTTGTTTTACAAAGCTCTGATGAACAGTCAGATTTCTGCAACAAGGAGTGAACCTATGCAGTATGTTTTTGTGGGCGATGAGACTTTCCATTTAATAGAGCACCTGATGCGTCCTTATGGAGGCAAGTGTTTAAGTGTTCGAAAAAGGATCTTTAACTACAGACTTTCTTGAGCAAGACGTTTTATCTAGTGCACTTTTGGGATACTGTCAAATAAATGGCACATTTTTCACCACCCACTCTGTGTATTGAAATCATTTACCATTCAAATTGTTAAAGCTTGCTGCATTCTTCACAATTTGGTACACAAAGAGATGGCTACAAATTTTGAGGATACACTGGCAGTACCTCAAGGACTCAGTGCTGTGCAACTAAGTGATTTGTTTGCATCTTTGTTGCTATACTTTTCACACGCTTATTTCCAAACTGCTGGACTGTTTTCAATCTCCGTGATAAAACATTCAGTATCAAAGTTCTGAGTTTTTTCCATATAGTATAATAATATTAAGGTTCGAAACATGAAAGCACACAGCACAACAAATCTGTTTGACTAGGAATGGTGCAGACGACTGGCCGCTGTTGCTTCAGCGACCAGTACGCTACCTACCATCAAATAGTAGGAAAAATTTGGCCATGGCGACAGCTTAGTCGCGCGAGTCATCCAGGATCCCAGTGGTCGCTGCGACCAGCCAGACGCCGCAACCACGTGTGCGGTGCTCCATAAACAACAAGCATTCTTGCCGGCCGCTGCGACCAGGTCGCCTAGTGCACGGGCGCCCTTAAATGTGTGCACCTATAAATATATCGGTGGAAAGGTCAGATGCCAACGCAAGGTGCACTGCTTTTGTTACACAACAAACAAATATGCAAAGATAAGCATTTAACAACGCTGTGCGATGAACTCGGGCTAGCTTGATAGTAAATGGATCAGCATTGTCTACCCTGGCCTTTGCAAAGGGTTTCACCTGCTGAACCCTTATGGCATAAAGGTATGCCATTAATGGTGCTGATGAGGCAGGTCTTGTCTTAAAGCACTTGAGGCAGTAAAGAAAACATCTTTGAATTGCAGACCTGTCTGCAAGTATCGGTATGCTGATTGACTTCATGATAATGATTGATTACTAAGTCTGTAATACAGTTCAACTTGAGTAGTAAAGCTGAATGCTTTTGCTCAAATAACAAGTTTGACTGAGGCAGCCTACCGTCCTCTCTGACAACTCCACAGGGATCAATAAACTGAATTAGAGGTGACCTGATATGGTTTTTGAGCCTTTTCCGATTTTCACAGTGCGGGCATGTGATGAAGGATAAGGTTTACTTTTTTTCCATTAATTCATACACGTTATGAAATTTCGGTTTGGACCTGTTTGCATTAGGGTTAGGTGAACATGTAGCCACACAATTGTTATCTGAAATTTGTGAGGTACTCTCAATTATTGCATGGTTAGGCGCGTTTTATCTGCCAGAAAGTTGTTTTGAGAGTTGTACAACAGGCCGAGGAGGACACTGTTGTAATTTGAAGCTTTTCCACTTCAAATGGTGCGTACACTCAAGGTGCCGTTTAAAGTTTGTGGTACTATATGACCTCCGTGATGTTACCGCCTCTCGAAACCAAACATTTGCAAATATTGCAAACATCCTTGCATTCTTGCGTGTTGCTTAGGGTAAAAAAATTCCACATGTCACGTTTCCTTCCAGTCATATTATTTGTTTTTTTTGCTGGCACACGTAAATAATTTCACCACGTTCGTTCCTTAACCTAACACCGTCATATTATTACAGCAAACAAACAAAAAAAAGACAAACTGTCGGAATGGCGCCGCTAGGTGGCAGTAATATGCAGCATGTAACCAAGATTACATAAATATTTTTTATGCGTCGTCGTGTTCGCGGTTGGACATGAAACTTCTAAGAAAAAATATTTATGGAGGTAATCGTAAATATTAATTATTGTTAATATTGAATATGTGTTAGGCCGATTAAATGTTAAGATTTGTTCATGCGGCAAACTTGCCTACAGAGATCAAATTCAGTAAACGCAAATGGTGGCTACTATTGTTTTGGTTGTATACATGTTTTGTAAACAATAATGTTAAATGTGCCTAATTTTGCTTTAGAAATAAACACAGCCAGTTAGGTACTTTAGTAAAAACCAATTAAAAAATAGTTATTATTTTAATAAAACCAAATAGTGTGCTAATCCACTCAAATTATGGCAAGATGAAAATTGCATCATCTTAGATTCTTAGGGCAAAATATTGGTTATAATATCGGCGATTTAAATATGAATTGCAAACAATTACGATATCGGCCGGTTTCTATATATCGGTACCAGTATCGACTCAGCCCTAAACTGAACCAATTTCTGGATATGAGGTGATACATGCTGCCGCTTCTTTAGAGCATTAATATCGGCTTCAAACCAAGAAAGTTGGACGTACTTCAGCCAAATATTTAAGTCTATGTCTAGTTAATGGGGTAGTAAAGCATCAGTGGCCTTGTTTTGTCGTGCTCGACAATTGTGAATAAAACGTATAACGTGTGCTGGTATTTGGATAACCTTATTCAGTTTGCTGCACCTTTCAAGTAAGAACTCCAGGGGACTGGTGTCTACAAAGTTGTCGAATGACAGTTTTTTTGTTCAGGAATTATGAAGGCTCATGCTGGGGTCTCCTGTAGACTTATGGCCCAATTATCACCGTTTTCCTTCAACCACCATGGTCTAGCCTACCACAAATGGTGCTGAAGCTGTGCTGGCGTCAAACCATGTGAGTCGCTGTTTGCAGTATTTTCCTCTGACCGAACATGATGCCACCACTCAGTTGATGTGAAATCTTGAATTTCACTTACTTGGTTGGCCACAAAGGTCTTCCAGAAGTGAGGTGATGATGTAATCCAAGATAAAACTACCCTAGAATCTCTCCAGGCGTAAGTGGTGTTAATGTGCAGCTTTCATTCATAGGTGTTGACGCTGAGACTGAGAAGCCTAACTAGTAAAAGTGCCGCACAGAGTTCTAAACGAGGTAGCGACACCTTCACAGACGCAACGTTAGATTTGGCCACTAACATGTGAACTATTACCGGACCTTGCAGAGGTTTCATGTCAAGGTATACAACAGCATCATAACCAAGTTCAGAACAGTCAGTGAATCCATGTAGTTGATATGTGCACCCTTACAAATTCATTAATGGACATACCACAGCGATGGTTGACAATAATGAGAGTTGAGATCTGACACGTTCTCAATTTTTATGTACTTCCAAGGTGGTTCAGTATCCCAGTCCACACCTTTCAGCCACAGCATCTATATTAAGTGTTTACCAAACAAAGTTAATGGAGCTAGCTAACAAAGCTAGTCAAACACTCAGCCAAGTCTGACAGGATGTTGCGTTTTGTGGGCGGATTGTTGTTTGGATGAATTACATATGAGATTGTGTCAGTGGCAGGGTTCCATTGCAGGCCTAGGACCTAACAACCAAGTCATGGTCAAGATTGAACGAGTAAGATGATGGTGCATGAATGTTCTCCGGTGGGAACCAATCCAACAAGGCAGCATGGTCGCTCATAAACTTTCTCAATTGAAACCCACCCACCTTCAGTATTGCTATGAGCTCGTGCTGTAGATTTAGTGCAGCCTCAACACTGCAAGCTCCAGTGGCTACATCATCCACATACATGTCTGACAATAAGATCTTCGCAGCAATGGGAAATCTGCTCTTCTCATCCTCTGTGAGTTGATGGAGAGTGCGTATGGCTAGCTAAGGTGCAGACGACACCCCAGAAGTCACTGTGTTCAGTTTGTATTCAGTGATGGGTTCATCATTCGAGGATCTACACACAAATCTGATAATCTCTGTTGCTGGAATGAATGGATTTTTGTTGATATATCTGTTTAATATCTGCAGTGAACACAGTAGGGTACAGACGAAACTGAAGTAACACATCAACAATGCAGCTTTGGAGTTTAGGTCTCGTAAGAAATATGTCATTGATGGATTGCCCATTTGTGGTTCTTGCCGTTGTGTCAAACAACATTCGTAACTTAGTGGTGATACTATCGGGCTTTACCACAAAGTGGTGAGGAATATGGTAGGTCTCATTTACAGAGATTTCCCTATCTGTAGAGTCTTTTGTTGTGATATCCGAGGGGTCATCTGTTTCAGAGGCAGATGCATCCTGTGATTCAGCAAAGTGTAGCAATGTGTGATGCCTAGCACCACAGTGACATCACATGAATTTTGAGTTACAGTTTCTAGCACGATGTGATGATTTGAGGCAATTAAAACACAAATTCAACTTTCTGGCAAGAGCATAACGTTCCTTTGGACCTATATTCTGCAACTGGGAACACTGGGAAGGAATGTGGTCTGCCTTACTTTGGATAAAATTAGCAATTGCTGTTTGTGTCATGTTCACCAGGGACGTAGCAGGACTGTACGAATTACGTTTGCCGGATTTGGACACAATTGAAGTCTTTGACGTAGAAGTGTGGGCATGGTACATACCAACTGCTTCGGCTGATTGACACTGCTTTTCTAAAAACTATATGAATTCTGTCAGCTTTGGTAGTGATAAATCACTGACGACGCAGGTAAGGGTCCTGTTTCTTCTCCATTAAATGAAGCTGCAACAGGTCCCAGTGATCCACAGGAATTTTTAATGCTCGCAGAGCACCCATATTTTTGGCTTACTCTGTAGTGCACGCATAGAGTTTGAGAAGTCTGATGATACTGCTGGCACTAGAAGTAATACTTCAATGTGGTTTGAGGTTATGAGTCTTATTGTCATATCTCCTCACTAAAATGTCCCATGCAATACTGTAATTTTCTTCTGATAGTGGTAGGGACTGGATTAACAACAATAGCTCCGCAGATAACCACAACTTCAGGTACGTGAAACGATCCACCTGAGATAATTTATCATTGGTGGCTACTATAGACTGAAACAAGTTTGCAAAGTTCAACCATGACTTTGGGTCACCATTGAAACTGGGAAGCTGAATAGTGGGCAACTTGACATTTGATGATGTATTGGAGTGTGACTGGTTGCCACTTTGTCATTCTATGACACGGTCATGCACTGCAATTATGGAATAATACTAATCATCAAACTTGATAAGCCATTGGGCATTGGACCGGGTGTCATGCTCACTGCTGCCTTTGAGCGCAACTTCTAGTGCGATGTGATCATTATCAAAACCGTTCCGGATTTGAGTTATGTCCCAGCAAGTAGAAAGGAAGATACGTTCGTCGGTACTATCGCTTTGCACAGGCTGACAATGCAAATGCACAGTGTAGTCGATTTTCCGCTCTTTCGAGACAAATAATGTGTAAATGTGACTATTACAGACATGCCAACTTTTAAGATTTATCAGTAAAATTTACGGAAATTGTGTTCTTTTTGCTGTTTGACAATAGAGTTAACAATTTTTACGGATCTTAGGAGTAGATAAAATCATTAAATATTCAGAATTGGTAATGGATACAGAGACACGATTGCATGTTTAGTCTTACATTTTCTTCTTGGTTATTGTTAAGTCTTAATTTCTCATTGGTTGTTGCCAGTGAATCATAACATTTCTTTATTTTTATATTTTGCTTCTTGTTGGCAGTTTCTATTATAGCGTAACTAAAGATGCCAATGATAAAGCGTTTTTCGTGGCGACGTTGATTTCTAAAAATGGTGTCTCATATATTTCCATCTCATAGTTAATGACAAACAATGCAGTGCCAGTTTCAACAGATTTTTTTTTTTTTATGGTGGGATAACAGAAGAAACAGTATTTTAAAGTGTTCCCGTGAAGCTTATAGCCAAGATTTTCCTTGCATTTCAAAGTCAGATGAAGGACAGACATTAGCATTAATTTCTATTTGCCATTGTGATTTTAATATTGCTTGTGAAAGGAAATAACATTTGAAACCATATTGAATGTTTAAAACATGTTGGAGATACCAAAAGTGCAGAACAGAGTAAATTGCATTGATACAAAGTGGGCTACTGTAGGCAGTGTTTTGAGTATAGATGGCCATATAAAGTATGTTAGGTTATCCCAAGTCATGTTGCCGATTCTTAAAATTAATCTCGGTAATGCTGAATATGAATGTGCGTTCAGCCTGGTCGAGAAAACAAAACAAAATTCAGAACCCAACTTTCAAACCAAAGAGTAGAAGCAATTTTTATGGAGAAATGCAACAGACATGACATTTGTTATATGATTTGTCAAATTTTTTTAAAAGCTTTTCAACCATAGTAAAAAAAAAAAAAAACCAACAGCAATGTCTCTAAACAAAACACAATAAAGTGTGTAGTCTACTACTTCAAATTCGTAAATTATTTTTTGTGGATTAGCTTATTTAGTTGATATCAGTGTTCAACCTATTAANGCAACAGACATGACATTTGTTATATGATTTGTCAAATTTTTTTAAAAGCTTTTCAACCATAGTAAAAAAAAAAAAACCAACAGCAATGTCTCTAAACAAAACACAATAAAGTGTGTAGTCTACTACTTCAAATTCGTAAATTATTTTTTGTGGATTAGCTTATTTAGTTGATATCAGTGTTCAACCTATTTAAATATATTTTACAAGATGCATCACAGCTCATTGTAATGTGGTAGGCCATGATATTAATATTGTGTTATACACAGANAAATATATTTTACAAGATGCATCACAGCTCATTGTAATGTGGTAGGCCATGATATTAATATTGTGTTATACACAGAAGTATGTTGTTAATATTTAGGTCTAATTTTTTGCTGGTATTGGTGAAAAATAGCATTGTATGTAGCTATCAAGTGTGTTTGTCTTATGCAGAGGTACAATTTTTTAATAGGCCTGCTATTACGATTGAATTAAAATGCCACGTAGAATTTAGGCATTATTATTTTGTTTTGTAAGATTTTTACTGATGTGAGTTTTGGAAAGTTGGCAAGTTTGCAGTGGTGCTATCTATCTATAGCGTTGTTTTCATAGTGAGAAAGCGTTTACTGCACTTGTAGGTTAGATACAATGAGAATGAATCAAACAATCTTAGACACTTTACCAGAATTTGGAGTAAGGTTTGGTTATAGATGTAGCTGCATTTTGATGGCGTAATTATTACTGGAAAGTATCGGTTGTGGGTTAGAAAACGACTAGGCAAGTAATGGTTGGTGAAAATTGTAACAAATAAATCAGTTGTGGAAATTTTAATTGTGGGATTGATTATAGTTTGACAGACAAAGGAACACTGGACAAAATAATTAAATAAATAAAAACTATGTTTCGTCTAATTTTAAGAATTAAAGCTTTTAATTTAATGAAAATATTTAATCATAAATTTATTTGAATAAGTTATTTTTAATTACATCCTTTGGTAGTTGTTTTAAACATTCATTTTGAGGTTATGTATGATATCTGTTGGGTCTAAAATCCAAGTCTGCATCCATAGTTTTCTCATATGTCTTTTTTTTTTTTNAGGTTATGTATGATATCTGTTGGGTCTAAAATCCAAGTCTGCATCCATAGTTTTCTCATATGTCTTTTTTTTTTTTGTTGGTCTACTGGAAAATAAATTTTAGAGAATCCAGTGTAATAACAAAATAACATAGTTATTAGTATTACTGGTATCAGTATTGAGTATCGGTGGTATCATCCCTGCAGTATCGGTATTGCTGGTTTTTTTTTTAAAAGTTGTATTGGCTCGGCATTAGTAACTAGAAATATAAGTCAGTGTATGGTGTGTCTTACAGGATNGGTTATGTATGATATCTGTTGGGTCTAAAATCCAAGTCTGCATCCATAGTTTTCTCATATGTCTTTTTTTTTTTTTGTTGGTCTACTGGAAAATAAATTTTAGAGAATCCAGTGTAATAACAAAATAACATAGTTATTAGTATTACTGGTATCAGTATTGAGTATCGGTGGTATCATCCCTGCAGTATCGGTATTGCTGGGTTTTTTTTTAAAAGTTGTATTGGCTCGGCATTAGTAACTAGAAATATAAGTCAGTGTATGGTGTGTCTTACAGGATCGAAACCAGAAGCTGCTGAGCAGGGGAGCACAACTGGAGAAGCAGATCAAGGTGCTGATAGATGACAGCGTCACACTGCTGAAGGCTCGCATGTGCGAGCTGGGCATCAATGCCAACTCCCCCGGCGACCTACTTGCCAAGGCTAAGGAGATAGTGCTGCGCCACAAAGAGCTGCAAGCCAAGTCCACCAAACTGCAGTCCCAGGTTGGTCTTGGTCATATTACTGATGTGGTTAGCCCTTACAACAAAGCTCCAAGACATATATGTCCTCCAAAAGATTTGTTCAAGCTACCAAGTAAATTAAAATTTAAATAAAATCACACACTTTTTTCCATGATTATGTTAAATTCTAAATGTCTTCTTATTTTAACAGGGTGTCTAGGAAGTGTAGAAATGGGGAAAAGTGGGAAAGGCACAGGGTTTGAAATACTGTTGGAAATGTATGGGAATTTTTCCAAATGGTGGGCTCCAGTGTTTAAAAAAATAAATTAACACAACTGTGTTAATTTTACTGCCAGTAGTGCACCACCAGGAAACTGATTTTAAATAATCTTTTGTAAACAATAATCTCATTGATTATGTTAACAGTGGGTCTGTTTGTTTTTGGTAGGTATTGTTAATTCAGAAATTGGGCAAGTAGTAAACCCTCGTTTTGCAACCCTAGGTTTTGCTGCAGTAGCAATTTTACTAGTGTCTCGAGAACTGCCTGCAAAAGTGCAAGAAATCACAAGAAAGTTAATTTTAAAAAAATTGTCATGTTGCGATAAAATGTAGTTGTATCACTACCATTGTTTAGTAGGCTACAATTGGTAAAATACACATCCACGTGCGTGCGGTTCAACAAAAATATGTTAAACTTCTGGGTGGACCTTGTGCAGATGCCTAGTAAGTTAGGCTATGAGTGAGAAGTGGGGACGTTAAAAGAGAAACTGTGTCAATCACCCTTATCGGTGCCTAGCTATACTCATTGCTTGCATAGTATCAGTGTTGCCACCCTAAATTTTGCTAATATGGGTTTCAATAAGGTTTTTTTTTACAGTGTAATTTTGGGGAACCATCATAAACTTAAAGAAATTAAAGAATAATAGCAGAATATCTGCAAAAATGCAAGAAGGTATTATTAATATCTATTAAAACAAATGACTAGCAATTAAATATTGGTGTTGTAATGTGGTTGCTTCTAATTGGTACGTCACAGCACGAGAAAGGAAAAAAAATTGGGGGAAAAAGTGGTTAAAATTTGTGTTAAAGTGAG
Source organism: Clitarchus hookeri (assembly GCA_002778355.1). Lineage (NCBI taxonomy): Eukaryota > Metazoa > Arthropoda > Insecta > Phasmatodea > Phasmatidae > Clitarchus > Clitarchus hookeri. The sequence continues at coordinate 1,175,667 of NQII01000166.1, forward strand.
CATCGTCGTAGCGCAAAATGTGTGTGGAAGTGGACACCAAGCTGCCCCAGGCAAATTTTCACTAGCTTGTGAAACCACAGTTAAATTTTGTTGTTAATAGTGGGTGTGTCGCTCTGCATCACGTTAATATATAGTAAAACAAGCTTCAAATACAAACGGGGCTCTATTCTCTAAGTTGAGTTTGCTTAAAAACTGTCACTGAGATTGTCTTTATATTAAAAATTTTTGATTCTACCACAATTTGGTGAAATCGATAGTGTGACATAATTATGAGTTCGTAGTTCAGTTTTCATGTATGTACTGCAGGTTGTCAGTAGCTTCTGCCTTATACACGTAATTTAGGAATTTCCTTCCTTATACACATTAAAAATAAGGAAAAACAAAGAATGCAGTACGGTGGATTAGGCTGGGCCTTAATATAGTGAATATTCAATTATAAATGTAATTAATTTTTTTCAGATTACGACACAAGATTGTAGATGGATTTAGTCCATTCTGAGCATCACCTCACAGTTAATGCTATAGTGATGTTTTAACAAATATTACCAGCAAAAATTAAAATATACTTTTTAAATATATTCTTGACAATGTTTATTGGTGCGAAAATATAATATTATAGAATATTTATTTTCCTTAGGACATTTTTAAAACATATTTTTTCTTTGTGGAGTGTGTTTGCTATAATTAACCTCAATACGTTGGCCATTTTCTTTCTACAAGACACCTTATTGGCCTTTCTTTTTAGAAAGACAGTCACGAGGCATTCGGAAGACCGTCATGGTGACATTTTGCAGATTATAATTTCGCCTCGTGAAGATATTTGCGAGGTAAATATCTTATGACGATAGTAAAAAGTTACAGAATAGGGTTCCTGAAATGTTCACATGAAAGTATCGCAACTTTGATTCTACTTGATGGTGTTTTGTACGTTTCATTTGGTGTACAGGAATTCCATCTGAATTGCTTGAAACATTGGCGAAATTAAATTTACAGTCTTGCTGCACACCCGGATCAAAATGCATTTACCATTTTTTATAATTTTTTTTAATTTACAGTATTTTGACATGTATATGCCGCACATTTTATACTCGTTTATCATGTGAAAATGTGGGGTGCTGCCTGTACCCAAAACGTTGTGGGGGAAAAAAATTAGTAGTGTGTAGAAACGTTATTAACCACAATAAAATGACACCTAAGGTCCCGTATTGTCTGGGAATAGCCCTGAGTACAAGTAAATTATTTATACGTGCTATCATTGCACTGAACAGATGCTAACAATTGGGCAATTGAGTCTCCGACAAATTACGTAATCAAGTCTGGCAGTTTATGACCAATAGACATCCGTCTCCTTATGCTTAAATCCCACCTCTTCAAGAAACGTTGCAGGCACCCGTACCTCGCTTTAAATTCTGTTATGGGAATATTTTTGTTACAATTTTTCTGACTTCAAACAGAAGCATTTCTGTTCGTTATTCCTAGTAGCAAGCACGTGCTGAAACAGCTCTTCTTCCAGTTTCGGGTATTTACACTTTTTGCCTAGCGGAGCCCATTTTTTAAGGCAATTTTTCGAACTTGTTTTTTCCCCTGCACCAACACCGTACATATTTAGTGTCTACGTCAAATTGTTGACCAACTGCCCTTTTTCCATGTTCACATGCATATTCCACAACTTTCAACTTAAATTTTGCATTATAACTCGCTAATTCCTTTCCTATTATCACTCACGTTTGTGCATCTGGGAAGCGCGCATGACACGAGAGAATGGAATTAACTAAAGCGTTTGTTGCTGGCACAGCTGTAAACACCCTGGCAAGGTCATGTGCCTTTGTTGTCATGTGCGACGCGCATCCACATTCCAAATGTCATTTGTTTCCTTTCATGAACAAACCTCAGACTTTAAAAAAAGCTTTTGTAACCTGTACAAGAGATTTTTGTTTTTCTATTTGTGGAGGCTCAAAATCATGGTGTGGCCTGTACGTGCAGGCTGTCTATACATGCCAAAATATAGTACTTATTTTCTCAAATTAATGTACAAGAAGCATTTCTCTCAGTATGAGGGATCAACTATCTTTGATATGTATAGTTGAACCTATTTAATACAAATCTGAAGGGATCATCACTATTGCACTTTGTAATAATGAGGTTATGTAATAAAGTTTGCATCAGCAAAAATTAAAAAATTTTTTAAGATATTTCAAGAATTGGTTGATAGAAATTATAATTTTGCATACAATATCATATGTTCACTTCTTTCAAAAAATTTACATCAAATAAAAATTTCTGCAGCTACCGGTAATTGTTTATTTTTAGCGCAAGTGGCCATTTAGAACTCCCGTATATCCAGAAAAACCATTTACATACAGTGGCCGGCAGCTCCCTAGTCCTATCTTGAGGTGTGTCCAGTACAAAGTGGTCAATGGCTGTGCGACAACTGTTGCGCGCTGGCCGTATACGAGCAGGACGGCACAAAGTCTGCTGTGGGCTTAATTATTCTTCCTACTACGGGTTTGCACACAGCCACTGGTTTACCTGTATTGGGTGTGGCGCGGGGTGGTTCTTGACTAGGCCGCTGTTGCTGCTGGAGCCGGCCGGAACTCTTGCCCAGTCCTTGGGCGGAGGTAATTCTATGGCGGGTGGTGGTNGCTGGAGCCGGCCGGAACTCTTGCCCAGTCCTTGGGCGGAGGTAATTCTATGGCGGGTGGTGGTGATGGTAGTCCGCGCAGTATTGCTGGTCCTGCGGTGCTGGAACCACGGGTTCGCTGTACCCAGTTGGAAATGGAGTCCGTGATGGAAGTCGACGACTTCATGTTTCTTGCTGGCAGTCCTGTAGTGTGGCTGAAATAGGGAGTGTAGAGGGACTGGGAGGTGAGGCCTCAACAGTTTTTAGGTGGCTTATGCTTGTTCTTGGGTGGTTATGCTGCAGAGGGCAGTTGGGGCTGGGTTACAGCTCACGTTGAACTCTGAGGAAGTAGCTGCCTTCCTACTTTGCCACTTCGCACCACTCCTGAGGGGTGTATGGCATGGAGGTAGGAACTAAGATCTGCCACGTTAGCTAGGTGTAAAGCCAGTCGGGGCTGAACCACCCAGAGTCGTACCCGATTACTCCAACCTGCGACAGTTCAACGCGGTGGTTAGAGTGGTGGGTTTACCTTGGATGTCCGACAGCAGTGTGCATGTGGTTCAAAGGTAGAGAGACCTCCAGAACCAGTCTAACACTCCTTCCGGCGACAGTTCAGCACGGTGAATGGAGTGAATTGGCTGGGTTGGTTGACTAGCCGCCTTGTCGATTGAGTTCCTAGTGGTAGGGGCTCTACCGTACTGTACACCAGGTGCACAGTATGGGTGGCTGTCTAATGGGTGTGTTCGCAACATACTTGCGCCGGGTTAAGGGAGCCCGCACTCCTACTCTAGGTTTGGCAATTGGGTTTTAATGACGCAGTCTTCTANATACTTGCGCCGGGTTAAGGGAGCCCGCACTCCTACTCTAGGTTTGGCAATTGGGTTTTAATGACGCAGTCTTCTACTATTCCCTGGTGGAAGATGTCAACAGGGGATAAAAGTTACATTCACCTTAGAATCAGTACTTTCAGGTTTAATAGAAAACGTGATTATTCCCTTGAGGAAATATACACGGTGGCCCATACTAACTCCTAACTAACAAGGACTGTAACGGAAGTAGACTACGATAAACNCTTGAGGAAATATACACGGTGGCCCATACTAACTCCTAACTAACAAGGACTGTAACGGAAGTAGACTACGATAAACCAGGTGATGGAGTCTAAACAAGACAAGAGCAGATGCGGCTAGGTAGCTGTGATACTGACCCTAATTAACTCGATGCTGTTGTCCAGAAGGGGCTCTGATTGCACTACCAGAAGGGTAGTGGGTTGCTGGTGGACTTACGTGTCCGTGGGTGCCCCTTCGTCTAGGGGCATGCTGTTAGCAAGTCATTCAGGGTTCAAAGTTGACATCTCGATTGTAGTGTAGTTCAAATTATTACCGCTAGGGTGCTTATTGTACGTTGGAAGTTCCAATGCTGGCATCCATATTGCATACGGATCTATGACTCCAGCCTTTCGTCTGTAAACAAGGTGTCTGCAATGGTATGNAATGCTGGCATCCATATTGCATACGGATCTATGACTCCAGCCTTTCGTCTGTAAACAAGGTGTCTGCAATGGTATGAAAAAAAATTCATTATTTTGCCTTTAAATCATTTTATCCGTTTGATAATATAAAAATTCGTCAAAACAGATAAAATNAAAAAAAATTCATTATTTTGCCTTTAAATCATTTTATCCGTTTGATAATATAAAAATTCGTCAAAACAGATAAAATTCGTATAAAAAAAAACGGCAACCCTGCACTAAACAAAGAGGAAAAAACTATAAATTCCAGTTTTTCTAAACAATGTTTACCTTGGCGAAGGTAGCCAACATGTGAATAATCAGCTTTCCATTAAAGAGATTTACATTGGCCAATGTTCTTACGTTGGCATTGCAAATGTAATATGTTACATTTCTTTGCTCCAAAATGAATTGTTTTTTTACTATTATAAAATATATAAGACGTTGCATGCAGACAATGGTAGTGATCGGTTTCAGATTTGGTTGCCCCCATCCCTATAAATAAACAACACGTAAAACATACATGTGAAGGGACAGTAGAAAATGCCGGTGGTATTTGGATGAAATCCGTCAATCCATTTGAAGTATCATTTCCATGAAAATGGATAAAATCTGTTAAAATGGCAGCCCTGGTTTAGAAACTTCTGTAAAATTCATTACAAGTGCCAGTTTTCATTGTGGTTATCTTGGTATGCTGCAGTTTTGCACTTTCAGTTGGCTGTTTTGCATGTTCTCTCACTTACCTAAACATAACATACAAATTGCTGTCACCTGTTTTTGGCATGATGATAACTGAATGATACAATTTTCCTTCGTGTCTGTAATGTTTTGTAAAAAGCTCTCTTTTTTTTTTCTTTTTTTTTCTCTCCAGGTTAGTGCTATTGAGCAAGAGCAAGCTGCACTCGTGGCAGCTCGCCAACAGGAGGTTGCAGAAAAGTACCGCAAGGTTGGGACTGATAGCAGAGACACACAAGCACTCACTCAGGAGTATATCTTGCGCGAGATCTCAGCCACACTGTCCCTGCGAAAGAAGCTCAAGAGTAAGATGTCTCGCCTGGAGTCTGAGTTGGCTGCCATGTCAAAAAATACAGTCCCGGTTGTGCCACCTCTTCCTTCTGTTCCACCCCCTCCTACTATCCCCATAGTTCCTACCGCTCCAAAGCCTGCCAGAAAGTCTCGTGACTCTCGATCTCGGTCGCAAGATTGGCCTGATGTTCCAGATGTGGCAAAGATAGTGGAGAACAATCCAGAGATCCTTGCACAGAAGATTCTGGAAACTGGAAGACAGATAGAAGCATCTGCAGGGAAGAGGGTTTCAGAGCCTATTAAATTCAACGGCCACCACCACAACCATCACCATCACAATAATAGCCATCACCACCACCAACAGTTGCTTCATCCAGATGATGGAAGGTACCATTCAAGACACTATCAGTCTCTGCCTCCCATTTCGAATTCCACACAACAGCACAGGCCCCAGCAGATTGTCCGGCAGTCGCAGCCCTCACGCCAGGCACAGTCCAAGCCTGTTAGCTTCACCAACAATAGGGTGCAAGAACCACCCAGAGTTGCCAACTTTGAAGACCGCCTCAAGACCATCATAACAACAGTGCTGAATGAAGATCATCAGATACGACAGCAGCAGCAGCAGCAACAGCAGCAACAGCAACAGAATAGCCAACAGCATCAACAGCAGGTGCCGATTCAGTATTCTAACCCGTATGGACAGCCTGTGTATTCTACTCACACACGGAGGGAAAAATCCCGTCAGCCCGACTACACCCAGGTGTCTCCAGCCAAGCTTGCTTTACGTAGACACTTGTCACAAGAGAAACTTGCTGCAGCATCTGCACATCAGCTGGCCACGTTAGGTCAGGGCGAGAAAGTAGCCACACGGTCTATTGGTGACCTTGTCAGTAGTGAGATAGAGCGCACCCTCGAGATTTCCAACCAGAGCATCATCAATGCTGCTGTGGACATGAGTACTGTGGCCACCAACTCCACCCTCCTCAACCGGAACCCTCCCCCACGTCCAGAGCGAGCTCCGTCCCCTCCACCCCCACCTGCCACTGCCACACCAGGTCGAGCACCTGTCTACTCGCCTATATCTCGTCCTAGTAGTGCAGAGGGAGAAGGTCTGGCGTACCCTCAACACCGGCCACGAACCTCGCCCCCACCCCAACGTTCAACTGTGCTGTACCCTGCTTCCTCTCGTGCCCCACCTGCCCCGTGTCGCTATGAAACAGTGCAATTACCTCGTGCAGACATGAAACCCTACCATGAGTCGTATTTCTCGGAAATGAAGGCAGAGCCAGTTGAGGGGCTGGCTGCCTCTCTTCATGCCCGTCTCATGGATGGCCAGGTGGTGAAGGAGGAGACTCCCGATGAACCTGCACGACGTTCTGACTGCATGTTACAACCTGCATCCCGGGACTTTCCTGTTGAGGGTGTTGTTAAAGTGGAGGCGGTGGAGGAACGGCCTTCTTGTGGCATGAAACGAGCCTCGCCAGTCATCCAGGGGCCTCTGCGACCACCGAAGAAGCTGCATATTGTGGATCCACCAGAGCTGCCTGCAGAGGTACCACCAGAACAACCAGCTCTTCCACTGGCAGCTTCAGAGGACATTGTCAGCAGTCAGCCAGAGGATGGTGAGTGGCAAAGCATGCCTCTTGTAGTAGACTTCAGGTGTTGGGTCATAGCCTTTTTATGCTCATTTTTACTTCATTGAATAATACTGTTTCTTCTGACTTTAGCAACCATTTTGACTCAGTACCATAGTATTGGTGGGTAGATGGTAGTAAGTAAAATAAGAATGTAAGTACCGTATTTAATACAATATTTTACAAACTTTCTAATACATCTGTACTTAGGTTATAAGTAACAAATCTCATACAGAAAAGTGGTTGGTATGCCAGCTGTGATAATATAAAAAATGCAGTCTCCCATTCCTTTAATAAATATTGCTGCAGAAACTGTGGCCATTGTATCTGTGTAGAAAGTTGGTAGCGCCAACCTGCCAGCCACAAAATTTTGTGATTACTGGATTGGTATTTTTTTGGTAAATATGATACCAACTGTAATCATTAGGTTTACAACCGTGCATATATGTAGAACTGAGCCGATCCGGATCAGCAAGTGCCAATATTTTCCCATATCCGAGGATCTACGGATCCCAATACAACTACAGTGAAACCTCGTTGCGTTCCCGTTTTTGTCTATGTCCCGTATCAGTCGATTTTTTTTGGATAGTCCCAACAAATATCTATATAAACAATGTTTAAAAAAAACACGTGCACTATGCCCTTAAATTATTAATTTACCTGCATCCATCGATCAGATATTCTGTTCGAAAACCAAAATATATCTGGAACTATTGTTTATCTGTGAAAAAACTATCTTAAAACTGGTACTACCAAAATTCGGTAGCGCCAAGAGCAGGTGTACAGACACTCCCTAATCTCAAATGCTAGTATACACAACTAGTTGTGAATTGTTGCAATTTTAAACGACCACGTAATTTGTTTTTGATAATTCAATTATTATTTGTTTTAAATTGCCCACGTCGAAAAACAGGTAAATCATAATAATTGCAGACATTTCTGTGTTTCAAGTTAGCGAACAAATATTTGCGCAAATAAAACACGTATGTTTAATGGATGTGGTATGGACCAGTACCAGACATTCATTAATGGACGGAACGGATTTGAACTTTACTCTTGTTCCACAATGGAAACGTAATAATTTTTAGGGGCAGTATTGTAAATAACCATGTAAATTACAAGCATTAAAGGGATAGAGTACGTTTTCACGGATTAATTCTGTTAAGATAACATTACGCTAGAAACTTTATTAAGAGTAATGCAGTGATATCAACTGTCACACAAGATGGCGAGTGGCGTGAGCTTAGCAGACTGCGTTTAATTTGGCGAAATTTGAAAACATTTAGCGGCTAACGGAAGTTTTAGCGGAGTAAAATATAATTTTAAAAAATCATATTTTTACATGTCAAAATCAAAAAACTGTGTTAAATTTGCCTCCAAAGAAGAGTAAAAAATATAAAATGCAGCATTATTATGATGAAACTACGTATAATACTCTATTACTCTACTTAAATTTTAAAAATTTTTAGCACGTTTCCGCTTTAAATCATTGTTTATAATAAAGTTTGTTTGATTTTTGCCACTTTTGTTACATTTGGCAGAAATTTTGTAAATTTTATGTAAACATTCGGTGAATTTTTGAAATTAAGTGCATTTCAAATAAAATATTATGTTATGAATATAACTTACTAACTTTATACAAAATTCATCCAGTATTTAAGATATGCCCTTTGTACCATTACAGGCTACTCAGTATACCAAAGTACGAAAATAAATTTTTTTTTTTTAGGTTGCTAGTTACTTTTTGAGGAGAGTCGTCCGCATGTTGAGTTTTCCAGCACGCTGAGTTCTTTTTCCTTAGGTCCCATGAAAAACCTATAATAGAGGTTTCACTGTACATAAAAAGAGCAGATACTAATTACAGTAAAACCTCTATACACGACAGAAATATTGGGGGTTGGTTGTAAGGAGGGGCTCCCTATAACGATGCTCAACAGATTATGTATCTAAATAAAATTACTTTACATGAAGAAACAAAAAATTGTTCTTTGTAGTATCTATAAATAACAATTCCAAAAAATTAAACAACCCATTAGTTTATATTAAATGACTTAACTACATTAGTATTGAAAAAAAATCATTTAAAACTTAGACACATATTTTTAGGTCAGTCCTGCAGTGTAATTATTTAAATAACACATGCTGGTGGACAGTCTTATGAGTGAGTGAGAGTGTGTGAAGTGATTTGGTTGGCTCTTAACATAGAGGTCTTGAGAGCTGATACAGTGTTTCGACATGCATCTGTGTAAGCATGCTGAAGGAGGGAAAGGCATATTTTACTGCTAGCTGTTGTCATTCACGAAAATGCTCTTGAGTGGTATTTATTCCGNGCTGAAGGAGGGAAAGGCATATTTTACTGCTAGCTGTTGTCATTCACGAAAATGCTCTTGAGTGGTATTTATTCCAATGCCCGATTGTAGATTCCTTTAAAAACACAGCAAACTCCTGACCCTGCAAGTACAGATCTAACAATTACAGAGATGTTACAACATTATTCTTGGAAATCGTAAAAAAAAATAAATGCAAGTACNCAAGTACAGATCTAACAATTACAGAGATGTTACAACATTATTCTTGGAAATCGTAAAAAAAAATAAATGCAAGTACAGTAAAACCTTGTTTATCCGGACTAACTGGGACCAAAGGCAATCTGGATGATTCAAATAAGCAAAGCAAATCCTTAAATAAGTAGACTTACCGTTTATTACGATAAAAAACTATGTTTTGTAACAAAATTACATAGAATTGTTTCAAAGACATTTAAAAAATATAAAAATAACTTTACACATCATTTCTTAACAAAGAATTGGCCTACTGTCTTCTGTTTTAAACACGTGTGGCGTTTTAACGAAGCACGGTCACGCAAACGCTTTATCATTAATAGTTCAGCTGGAGTGGTGTCTGGCTGACTCTCCAAGTACGCCATGATGTTTGTCAGCTGGTCCGCAGCATCTGCATGTCGTCTGCTGTTGCGGTGTGATTGCTCCCTCCTCGTCCATGTCATCTTCTTCTTCTTCTCCTCTGTCTGCTGTAGATGTGAATGCCGCTACAATTTCTTCTTCCATCATAGTGCCGTAGCCACCGTCATTGTTGTCNCTCTGTCTGCTGTAGATGTGAATGCCGCTACAATTTCTTCTTCCATCATAGTGCCGTAGCCACCGTCATTGTTGTCTTTCAACGACTCACTGACGTCTTCCATATCAACATCTGAACACCCGCTTATTGTTCCATTTGCAGAAGGTCGTCTGGAGCCACTTGCACCAAATCATCGCTTGCCATTTCGTTTGTAACACAAATAGCTGGCCACAGTTTTTTTCCATGACTTTTTCAAAGAGCTTTTTGTGATGCAATCCCAAGCGTCCGCAACCATGTAAATAACGTCTTTGATGTTGATTGATTTCAACAAATCAATCACACTTTTTTCCCCTTTCTCTTCAATTATTTTACGAAGCAGTTCTTTTCGGTAAACTCTTTTGATGTTTTCAAGGACTCCCTGGTCCATAGGCTGCAGTAGGGGGGTTACGTTTGGTGGAAGAAATTTCACTTTAATTCCTCCACTCACGAGTTCTTGTTCTCCCGGATGAGACAGAGCATTGTCGATCAGTAAAATATCTTTTCTGGTAAACTATTTTCTTTCAGGAATTTTCGAACATCAGGAACAAAGTTATCAAAACACCAATTCTTTATATAAAATAAATAAATAAAATAAAAACCTGGCCATCCTTGCACTTTTTTGTGGTCGGTAAACCACTGACAACGTGTTGTGGTTCACATTTTCTAGCGCTCGGGGATTCTTGGATTTCCCTACAATGACAAGAGGAAACGCATGTTTCCCTGATGCATTGCTACAAGCCATAGCAGTTAGCCTATCTTGGCTTTTCTTGTAGCCATTAACCGAATCTTCAAGCTTTGATGGTAACGTTTTGCTCGGAAGCATCCGGTAATAAAGCCCAGTTTCGTCAGCATTATAAACTTGATTGGGTGTAAATTCTTCAGATAAAACAAATTGTTTAAAGTCCTTTTTAAATTTTTCAGTAGTAGCAACATTACTAGACAAGCTCTCTCCAGTCAGAGTAAGTTGGCGAATACCGTGTCGGTGTTTAAAACGCTCTAAACCACCTTTGACTAGCAGTGAATTCTATGTCAGGATTCGGTAATTTTTGTTTAAGCTCAAAGCTTTTTGGGCCAAGATTGGTCCAGATATAGGCAAACCATGTTCTAGCTGAGCACTTTACCCAATGAATAGTGTCTCGTCTAATGCTTCAATTTTTTTTTTTTTTGCCATTCTCCTGCCTTCCAAACGGTTTTTACATATCATTTTACAACAAAAATCTTCAATTTCTTTTCTTTACTTCTTCCAGTCGGACACTGTTGAAGTTCCAACTCCCAATTCAGCAGCTATTTTTTTCAATGCTTCTCCTTTATCAATTCGATTAATAGCATCTCTAACTTTTTATCCATTGAAACCACAACCTTCTTTCGCTTTGATGCCATTTTAAACTTGTACGTATACTGCAATACACTCCCAAACACTTTGATAAAAAACAATATCCGGTTGAACCACACACAATAAACAAAATGACAAGTGCAGTTTGAAAACAGTAGGAAAACTGAGGAGATTGAGGGAGGGGAAGTGATGGGTAGGGGTTCAAGGTCAAGTCAAAGCTATTTAGAGCTGGTGAGTCAATCCACTTCATGTTACATATTATCTATGTGAACATTAAATTGAAAACATGATGCACACATGCCTGAATAGAAGTGGTGACTCATGCTGTCCTCGCCTCATGTGCCTTGCATCATTATCAGTGCATAATGTGCTAACTGCTGTACATATAGAAACTGTGATAGGCAATACAGTGAAGCCTAGATAATTCGAGGTTCTCTGCCGAAACGTTTGACTTTGAAGTACATAATTCCAAATTATCTGAATAAATTTTTTTGTCAATGTTTTTTCTAGGACATGTTTTTCTTTTCCCCCTTTTACAATTGTGTTAAAATCATATACGCTTTCGAAAATTAGAATCTGTGGTTTTTGGCCACCTAGAATTTACTTTCCCCTCCCCCATAACAAAGCCGCCCAAATGGTATCGCTGGTAGGTGGGTTAGACAGAGCTTGGGTCATTTATGCGCTCTGGTGTATTGGAGTAATTTCTGGCAGCAAGGTAAGTGCTGGCGCATGCATGCCACATTTGGTTTGTTATAAAAAACATAAACAAAATTGAGCTCACAAAACAGTTGGTGCATCTGTGGTTAAGGGAGCTTCAAACCAGGATGTAATTTGTGTGACGGGGACCAAGATGTGTGGGAGCGATAAGGGCGACAGTAGTATGCTTATCACACATTATACTGCCTCTACACTTAACTGGTGTAGTATTTTTCCGTCTGCAGCTTGTTTCTATGAGACTTCAACAGTTACACTGTCATATTATGGCGTAATAGTTTAAATAAATTTATACACAAAATTCAATAGAAAAGGGAAACTAGTTTTCAGATGTTAAAACTTGAATAAATAAAATTTGTAAGCAGGAAATAAAATTTCCTTGCTGCAGTATTCAACAAGAGAAAGAATCATCCCCAAGACTGACTTCTCCCTTCCCCCTTCTGCTGTAACCCACATTCCTGTCTGCAGGATACCTTAGTCCGACTAGAGGACCCTGGTGTCAATGACATATCACTTAGATGACAACTGACAACTACCTGTGGAGCAACAATCATTATACATCCCTGTTCAGACACTCTTTCTCTTATGCAGCCTCAGACACAATCCGTCTTAGACTCACACTGCCACATTATTATTAGTTATATTAAGGTGAAAATAATTTATAAGAGCAAAAGTAGAACCACAGAAACATAATTGAAAGTGTTACCACAAGGAAGACGATATTAATACAGACATATCTGTATCTGCACAAGTAAGGTCATTGGTCATGGAACTTTGTAGTGGCAGTACAGACTAAAAATTACCTGCATGTGGTTTTGGTTAATGTACACAATTGTATACACTGAGCCTTAATAGGTTAAAGACATGCAGATTATGTTACACATCACTCCAAATACCAGTAACACTTTAAATCACTGTTATTTAAAACATGCAGTTTTCTACAAAAGTTCTTTGATTCTTGAAAGTGCACCGTCTGTAAATTTTTCACTTCAGTTGCTATTACTTCATCTGTCATCAATGCAATTATCACTGTCACCACCCACTCTTATTACAAAATTGTCTATTTCTTCTTGCATGCAACAGCCATTTTTCCGATATTCTAAGTCTTTTTTTTTTACATGTGTGACAGCTGATTTCCAGTCTTTTTCTGAAATACTATTTTTAGCTTCTTCAGTGATTTTATGTGGTCAGTTACATGTAACTTCACAGTGTTTCAGATATATCCTGTGCCATTAAAATTATAGTGATATGGCGGCAGCCAGTCAATTCTGTGGCCACATGTGTCAAGAATTTTGTCTACATAATAATTGAGGGTTGCGTTGGTGTAGTGTTTAGACTACTCGTCTCCTACCAAGGTGAACCGGGTTTGATTCCTGGATTGTCCCCGGATTTTCGCATGTGGAAATCGTACTGGACGATGTTGATGGTCATCTGGTTTTCGCTCGATTGTGATGAAGAGAATACAAATAAACCAACATTTGCAAACAATTATTTAGACTACCTTTCATAAAAGAGTAAGCCTAAATTTACATAATATGTGGTATAATGAATATCACACACATAGAAAGCATTAAAATATTTAATGAATTTTAGATTTCGTAACTTAGCATCTTAAAAGCAATAAGCACGTTGTTGAAAAGAGTAAATATAACGAGACATTTATTGGGTAGTATTTTTATACAGCACAATATTTGCCACGGAAAACAACTCTGCTCATAAAAAAAACTATAAACATCATCTTGTTCCTGGATGCACCATAGATAAATGGACAAAAGCTATGCTGCTATGGCCTTGGTGAAGCAAAACTGTATACAGTGTTGACGCATGACGGTCTGAGGGGCTGGAGCACGTAGGCGTAAAATAATTTTTTTATTTCCGTTTCAGGTCAGGCACACAGGCTCAGGGGGCAGACCTTAATGAGGTGGGGTCTGCAAAACCTGGTGCTTGGTCTTGACTGTGCCCTTGAATAGGGTCAGGCAGGAGGCCGCCTGCACGGATTGAAGTCTTGCTGCACTANTTCTTGTTCTCCCGGATGAGACAGAGCATTGTCGATCAGTAAAATATCTTTTCTGGTAAACTATTTTCTTTCAGGTGGTGTGAGCTCGTTCCCAGGGTGTGTTAAGCAGCTATAAAGAACTACATTTTTGGTACCGAAGCCTTGTGCAACTTCACTGTAATAATACTTCATAATTTCAAAGCTCTCGAAGTGTTTTATTTATGCCACTGATGGTGTAGCAACAGTTTAGATAGATGCTGTTTTCCCGTGATTGATTTCTCAAATAGTCCACTGGAATGATGGTAGTGTCGATAGCGTGGAAAATGTAATTGATCCTTTATTGCATGCAGTAATTTTGAAATGGTTGGATTGTTTTTCAGTAACATAAAACTCCTGGATAGTCTGATGAATTATGCATCTATTAAAGTCTTAGATGTCCACTGCAGTGTGTGCCAGCCTAGTTTTACGTCTCTTACCCAAAGTGGACAAGCTACTGCTCACACCACTCTCAAGTTCTCTTTTCTCCTTCCGTATCTTATCAGTAAATGACCAATACTCCAATGTTGTGAGCGACAGCATTTTCTTCTGGGACTGATATAGCAGTTTCGGCAATGTAGTACCAGACATGTATGTGCGAAATGCGTTACTGCAGATAGTACATGCGTGAACATGACTCAGACTCTCCTGNTAGTACATGCGTGAACATGACTCAGACTCTCCTGGGTGACTCACGATCCTACCTTCTCCTTTCCTCATTTCTCATTTAAAAACCCAAATAAAAACTTTTTTTTTTTTTAAACCATTACAGGAAATGTTTACTGATGTAGTAGTAAGTATTGTAGAGCGTAGTAGTAGTAGTATGTGTTTGTGCGGGGATGCATGCACATGTGCATGTGCATGGTAGCAATGAGCAACAAACAACAGTCGCTACAAACAACAGTCTTTACAAGTAAGAAATAAATATTAGGTAAACTGAATTTCATCTTCTGCGCATATTCTCGACATNACAAACAACAGTCTTTACAAGTAAGAAATAAATATTAGGTAAACTGAATTTCATCTTCTGCGCATATTCTCGACATTGACTCACCCATCACCAATACAACTGTCAACATCACACTGTTAATCCTTAATGAATATGTGAGTTTACTTTCTGTTTTTACACAGGCGCACCTTTTTATATGCAGAAAATGTTATGACTAACTTGAGTACACTGAAGAGCCAAAAAAACTGGTACACCTGTCTAATATTGTGTAGGGCCCCCGCGAGTATGCAGAAGTGCCGCAAGACGACGTGGCATGGACTCTACTAATGTCTGAAGGTATGCAGGAGGCAATTCACACCATGAATCCTGCAGGGCAGTCCACAAATCCATAGGAGTGCGAGTCGGTGGAGATATCTTCTGAACAAGGCATTCCAGATATGCTCAATAATGTTCATGTTTGGTGATTTAGGTGGCCAATGGAAGTGTCTAAAGTCAGAAGAGTGTTCCTGGAGCCACTCGGTAGCAGCTCTTGATGTGTGGGGTGTCGCATTGTCCTGCTGGAATTGTCCACGTCCGTCGGAATGCACAATGGACATGAATGGGTGCAGGTGATCGGACAGGATGCTTACGGATCTATCACCTGTCAGAGTCGTATCTAGACCATAGTCCCCAGGGTAAAGTACGGTTGACGTGTGCGAGGTATGGTACTCAGAGCCTCCACCAGCTTGAACAGTTCCTTGTTGACATTTAGGGTCCATTGATTCATGAGGATGTCTCCATACCCGTACACGTCCATCTGCCCATGCTGGTACCTATTGATGCCCCAGCATTGAAATCTGCTCCAATTTGAGAAAGGGTTGCAGGTCTGTCACGTTTAATGATTCTCGTCAGTCGTCGTTTGTCCCGTTCGTTCACGCAGCGATGTCGAAAATTTGATGTTTTACCGGATTTNTAATGATTCTCGTCAGTCGTCGTTTGTCCCGTTCGTTCACGCAGCGATGTCGAAAATTTGATGTTTTACCGGATTCCCTATATTCACGGTGCACTCGTGAAATGGTCGTATGCGAAAATCGAAATTTTATAGTTATCTTGTAGATGCTATTTCCCATGTCTCGTGCACCGACTATAACACCATGTTCAAACTGACTTAAATCTTGATATCCTGCCATTGTAGCAGTTGTAGCCGATCTAGCAACTTTGCCAGACGCTTGTTGTCTTATATAGGCGCTGCCAAACGCATCGCGTTACTCTGATTGGTTCCATACCTGTGTTATTTGCATACGCACACCTATACCAATTTTTTTCGCTTTACAGTGTATATTCTAGTTGCATTAAAACTATATANTAATGATTCTCGTCAGTCGTCGTTTGTCCCGTTCGTTCACGCAGCGATGTCGAAAATTTGATGTTTTACCGGATTTCCTATATTCACGGTGCACTCGTGAAATGGTCGTATGCGAAAATCGAAATTTTATAGTTATCTTGTAGATGCTATTTCCCATGTCTCGTGCACCGACTATAACACCACGTTCAAACTGACTTAAATCGTGATATCCTGCCATTGTAGCAGTTGTAGCCGATCTAGCAACTTTGCCAGACGCTTGTTGTCTTATATAGGCGCTGCCAAACGCATCGCGTTACTCTGATTGGTTCCATACCTCTGTTATTTGCATACGCACACCTATACCAATTTTTTTCGCTTTACAGTGTATATTCTAGTTGCATTAAAACTATATANTGTTATTTGCATACGCACACCTATACCAATTTTTTTCGCTTTACAGTGTATATTCTAGTTGCATTAAAACTATATAAATAGTATTGTATAGAATTTTTAAATCACTTATTAATATGAACAGTTTTCTAACCCCAAATCTTATAAATGTCTGATTAGATAGTACTATAAATGGAAATGCAGTCAAATTTTGGTACACACAGTATGGTTACTGTGCAGCTGGCATATCCACTCTATGCAATATTTACTGTGCAGTTGGCATGTCCACTCTAGAGAATGATTACTGTGCAGCTGGCATGTCTACTCTAGAGAACGATTACATTTTATGTAAAACTATTATTTTCATAGCATTTGTACTCAACACTCCATAACATCAATCAGCTACTTCTTTTCTCTTGCATTTACATTCATTTTCATTTACCACTATGAATGTATACCTCAGTTAACCAGAAGTAATCTTCTCAAAACAAAAGCTTTCCTTTCAATCATAATATACCAATATTTAGCAATTGGAAAATTCATTAGTAAATCATACTACTGCTAATACTGTTTAAACAATACAACTTGAGGTACATTATACTGATGGCATATCCATTTCCTGAAATAATCACTTTTGTATTGTATCAAAGTTTTGCCAAGAAGAATTAAAAAGAATTACAACTAAGGTTACAAGCTGCAATCCCTTCGGCACTGAATAAAATACAAGATGCTACATATTAAAATATATACGATGATACTATTACATTTAAATCTCCTTGACAACATCTTAATTACACATAATTTAACAAAAAAAATAAAACTCGTATACGTACTTACTTTTCTTTCTCCTTAAAACCTTCCTTGCACTGTACTGCTGTTATTACTTCATCTCTTATTATTCTTTAACACTAGTATTAAACATTCACACTGACAATTTATTGTACATTAACTTTTACCACACAAACAGAAACTCCCTTTCTCACAATTATTGATATTTACAAAATAACCATGTACAGGTCAGCAGTCTGAAATATTTTGCTAACCACAATAATCTAATAGATTATTCACTGTTGCTTCTCCCAAGGCTTCAGAAGGGAAATATGATAATTTATCCCATGTATCCTGTACACACATTGTGACCGACTTTCTCAGTTTTGTATNCCCATGTATCCTGTACACACATTGTGACCGACTTTCTCAGTTTTGTATGTTCCTTCAATTAAAAAGAATTTTCCCTCAAAATAAAAGCATTAACGTATCTCTCTTACATTATTACTGTACAGTCAAAGTTTAAAAAAAACTATGCAAAAAAAATATTAAAAAATTAAGTATCTATTTTCTTAATCTAAATTGCAAGCCTGTCTGCATTTATTACATGTTTTCTTTCTTTTCCTTGCCGTTTTCACTTTGGGTCTCCATTTCCTTCCCATTTTCCTTACGACTTTCCTCATACTGC